>BDMV01000004.1:27485356-27533174 GCA_008326285.1 Oryza officinalis | reverse complement strand
GACCCCGACCGCCGGCGTAGCTCACCCCTGGCCGCAACGCCCCCGCTCGGAGCACCTTGCGCCGCAACGCCTCGCTCCGCGCCGCCACCGGCACCGTGGTAGCTAGCGCCGCGCTCGCCGCCATCCAGGTCGCTTCCACCGCCGAGCCGCCGCTCCATCTCCTCCCTTAGTTAAGCTACACCACCCTCCACTCACACTCCGCTCGGGGCTACCGCGCAAAGAGGCGTAAAGCAGCCCCCTCTCTTTTCCCCTCTTTATCAAAAGTTGCACGCCTGGCAAAGCAACTACCCAAGTGTACAGGGCGATGGGAAATTTTGGATAGACCAGTGTATTTCGAAACGAGCCGTTGAATATTTGGATGCCCCGGTTAATGGCTATGAACCTCGCAGAGTACGCAAGGTACCACTACGACAACCAGTCGTTGCGCGCTACAACCACTGCCACAAGCGCATGCATATGAATCACAGAAAAAAAAGAGGATAAAGGTACCGACGCCTGTTCCCAGAAAAAGTGCAAGCTTATCCGTGTGAGAAAGGAGTTTAAAATGGTCAGGACAGTGAACCAGGATGTTCTTCACCAGCCCAGCACCGAACCTGTATAATTCGGAAAAATTCATGGTACCTCAGCCTCTGTGTTTCTTCAGAAGTCTCCCGGAGTGCAACCATCCCTCTCTTTTTCTAACCCCTAAGTAATCTCGGGGACGAGATTATTTTAAGGAGGGTAGGTTTGTAACATCCTGAATATTTCGACTCTGGAATACGGAATTAAAAATTCAGAATAACCAAAAATCTTTTCAAAATACATTCATGTCTGAACTAACTCAATTCGTTCTGTCGTGTTTCGTTTACACGTGGGCTAATAGACGAACGTCTGAGGATACGTCGGTATTTGATTTCAATTATTATTTATTCAAGGAGCTATGATTCGCATGTGCCAATTATTTTTGAAAAACAAAAAAAAACCCTCGGGCATATTTACTTTATAAATAAAGCTATATACCTAAATGTATCACCATTTTGGATAAAACCCATTAAGGGATAGTTTATTAAAATCTTCTCTGTTCGAATCCTTTTTCCTCATAAATCATTTTATTCAAAATTCCCTAATTTAGTCCCTTCCTCGGAATCCTAGGACTACCGATGAATTCGTATATCGAACATTGATTCGGTAACGCGGTCCATCCATCCGATTAAATTCGGGGAAATCTCTAAGTCTGATCCTTGCCCATCTAAATGCCAGATTAAATCCAAGAGCTCACTTAACAGTCCGATTGTAATTCAAACTCAAAATTAAATGTCCATTTATGCAGTCCCTTTACAATTTTGGAATTCAATCTCATTCAAATTCCATAAATCCAAATTCCTACAAAATTACAAAACATCCTATTCCTTTGGACTCTTTCCTGTTCGGCCCAACTCTTTTCTCCCTCCCTCTCCTTATTGGGCCAGCCCATCTTCCTCTAGGCCAGCCTAGTACTCTTCCCTTCCCCTGGCCCAAGGCCTGCCCAGCAAAACAAGTCTGTTTGTTGTCCCTCTTCCTCAGCCAGCTCGCACGCCAGGTGTTCGACGGAATGTCTGCAAGCACCGAGCCCCACGGCTCCCCCCCTGCACCGAGCTTCCAGTCCACCGAGGCTTTCCCCCAAAACACCGGCAACACAGTGAGCAAAGTCCACACCGAACGCGTACGCCGCGTCCACGCCGTCCTGCAGCAGTCCCATCCTCGCTCTGCGATAACTCCCTGTCGACGACGACCGCCCCACAGGACCGTCGGCCCCACTCGGCCGAGCAAGCTTGTCGCTGTCCGCCGGCTGCGACGGCTATAAAAACCGCCCTATTTCGCTCACTGTCGCCATCACACCGACGAACGCGAGTCGCCCCGGCCGGCACTACCCCGGCTGAGGTTGTCGCACCGCTGCACCAACTCGCGCCAAGCAGCGTGCCCGGCCAACGCCGCGCCAGCCGCACCCATCGTCCTCGCCGCGTCGCGCCGCAGCCGCGGCCGCTGCCCGAGCCGGAGCCAGCGCCCCGCTGCCCGGCCGCGCCACCAGCCTTCTCCAGCCCGGCCGCCGCCCCGGCCTCCCAGCCGCGCCCGCGCCGCGCGCTGCCGGCCTTGCCGTGCCGCGCGCCAAGCCGCTCCCAGCCGGGCTCGCCGTGCCACACCGCAGCCGCCCCGGCCTCCTGGCCGCAGCCACACCCTGCCGGCCGCAGCCGCCATGCCGCACCACCGCGCCGCGCCACCGCCGCCCCGCCTCCCCAGCCGCCGCCCCTGTCGACGCCGCCTCCCAGCCGTGGCTGGCGCACGCGCCCAAGGCCGCGCCGTGCGCCATCTCACGCCGCCCTGCGCCGTCCCCGACCGCGCCGCCAGCGCGCCGCACCGCCCGGCCTCCGCGCCGCCGCTTGCCGGGCCGCGCCCGCGCGCCCGCGCGCCCGCGCCGCAACGCCGCCGTCGCCCCGTGCCCCGGCCGGCCGCCTCCCCCAGCCATCGGCCCTCCCGCGGCACCCTCCTCTCCTCTGGAAGCAAGAGCAAGAGAAAGAAGGGATGAGACAGAGAGAAGAAAGAGATAAGGAGGAGAAGGGAAGAAAAAAAAAAAAGAAAAGAAAAAAAAAAAAAAAAAAAAAAAAGAGAAAAAGAAGTGGGACCCACGTTTGATTCTCCACCCGTGGGCCCCATCTTGACCCATACTTTGAAAAAGTCTGTATCACCTCCCTCTCGTTGTCGGGCAAAGCCCATAAAGCCTCCCAAAAAGTTTACCAAACGTCCCTCTGCGTCCATTGGGCTGCCGACTACAAAGTCTATATGGCGTCCCTCATCCTTTGTCGGGCTGAGCCCAAAAGATCAATCCCCTGCCAAAAGTCTATATGTCATCCTTTTCTCCAAATTTCAGGCTAAAGCCCACCAACAGCCTCCCACCTCACCAAAGTCTAACATATATCCCTCTACTCACCCAACCCCCTCTATTGAAGTCCATCTTGCCTCCCCAAGCCATTCATTCCTGTTGGGTCGGCAATAAAAAGATAAAATCTAATGCTCCTCCCCGGTGTATGACGATGTCAGCTTGAGATATACAACTGTGCCATGTGTGTACCATCTACTGATCCAGGGAATGGTATTGTAATACACATGGGGTTTCCGGTATACAAAACCGGGGGCTCACAGGAGAGGGATCCTCACATAGGGGTTAGCTACTATCGGACAACTTACCTTAGTCAAATATGCAATGTCATGTTTCGTTGTCCCATTACTATATCGTCGTCGTGTTCAACTCTTACACTACCTTCCTTCTAGTTAGAATCTAATCTTATCTATGTAACCGCAATGGAACCAGATATATCATGTTTAAATTGTACTACAACTTCTCCTTGTTTCAGTGCATATAATGTTTCTGTGACCGAGACTACGATAGGGCAATATCAATTTCGTACATTAATACCACAAATAAGTTACAAGATTAACTCTTACTTAAAATATGAAATTGCAAAACTACCGACTTCGATAGATTTTTCAAAATATTATCAACAGCAAATTTTTTAAGTGTACTTTGCCTTTGTATTGTATATTTTCATTCCTTTCAGTCATTAGGAAAACCGCTCTGTTAAAAACGATGATGCATTGACATATGAGGAGTCATGGATGTGCTCAACATCAATTCTAAAAAAATGTTTCTTCTCGATTTCTAAAAACATGTACTGTGAATTGAAAATTTTTGGAGTCGTCTGAAAACGATTTTTGGAATTTCCGAAAATAGACAGAACCAATTTTTGCTTCTGGAAATTTTCGGCCCTATCCGAAAGTGATTTTTTAAATTTTCCAAAATAACCGAGAAGCAAAATAAGGTTATGTAAATTAATAAATTACAAATGGATATATCTAAAATTATTAAATTATAACTCCGATCTGTTTCTCCAAATATTCCATTACAAATGGGTATTAGTCAATTATAATAAATTATAATTATAAAAACAACTTAAAAACTTAATTATAATAACAACTTAAAAATTATAATTAATAAATTATAAAAAATTATGTCGTTAATTAATTACTAACAACTTAAAAACAATTCTTACCAAATTAAAAAAAGTTCTGTAAATTAATAAATTAAAAATGGATATATCTAAAATTAATAAATTATAAATCCGATGTGTTTCTCCAAATATTCAATTACAAATGGGTATTAATCAATTATAACAAAATTATATTTAGAAAACAACTTAAAAACTTAATCATGAAAACAACTTAAAAATTATAATTAATCAATTATAAAAAATCTGTTATTAATTAATTATTAACAACTTAAAAACAATTCTTAACAAATTAATATTAATAAATAACTTAAAAATAACACTTAACAAATTAAAAAAAAAGCTGGCCGACCAGGCCTGTCGAACGGCCGTGGTTCGACTGGGCCAGCGGCCCGGCCTGTCGAACAACCGGCGTTCGACTGGACCTTGTCGAACTGGCGCTGTTCGACTCAGCCCAGTCGAAACACGACTGTTCGATTGGTCCAGGCTCTCGTCCCGCCGCCATTCGATTGGGCCTTGTCGAACCGCCGTGGTTCGACAGGCCCATATTTTTGCGATTTTCCATTAAAACAATATTATTTCTAAAAAAAAATCGATAATGAGATGCCCCCTTGCGCTCTGATTGATTATGATTGATTATGTGTATTATGATCTATCTAAGAGCAATATAAAGTGTTTTAAAGAAGGATTACCTTAACTTACATCTGTCTTCGGCCTAAATTAAATCAATCTAAGTGAAATAGAGTCTCTATCGTTCCACTCACTACAAGAGTTAGGCTATGAGACTTCATATACCTAAGGAACGAAAATAACATTTTTTGGAGGCCCTTCGATTTCTCTTTTATCATTTCGTCCAAGATAAAAAGGTCTTCTAATTCCATGAATCTTTCTAGAACTTTTTTCTCTTGAATAGTAGTTAAGAGAGTTTGGGATTGTCTGGTATTCCACCAATTCTTAATCCAAAGCCCAGACATTTGTTAAAAGAGAAAGAGACTCCCCGAGACAAAAGTATGATAAATACAAGATATAGGAAAGAAGGCAATGCATTCTCTTTTTTTTTATTTTTGTAGTAGTAAACCTTTTGTTTCCCTTCCTCCCCTCCTATCTGGTCTGTGTGGTTCAGTGGGTCGGCAATCGTAGCCTAAAACAGGATTGCTACTATCTATCTATCTATTATATTATTAATACACCTTCGAAAAAAGGCACCACGTTTGCTGTAGAATTGTGGAGGCTAAAAATTTTCACATTAATCTAAAAAAGAGTTCGAGTAAAAATACATTTAGAAATAATTAAAATTCAGAATAAAAATAAAAATATATTGAAAGAAAAGTCTATGTAGAACACAATTAGAGATTAACTGAAATTTAAAATAAAAAATAAAATAAATTCCAAAATCGAAAAGAAGAATTCAAGTAGGAATAAATTTAGAAATAACATAAATTTGAAATAAAAAATAAAAAAATATTTAAAAAAGTTCATATAGAACACAATTAAAGATTTACTGAAATTCGAAATAAAAAATAAAATAAATTCTGAAATTCAAAAAATAAAAATAAGATGTCAAGTAAGAATAGACAACCGAAAGTGGGAATAAAAAAATATTGAGTAGATAGTAATATAAGATTAATTAAAATTCGAAATAAAAAATAAAATAAATTCTAAAATTAGAAAAAAAGGTTTAACTAGAAATACAATTTATAAATAACCAAAATTCAGAATAAAAATTAAAGACTAACGAATGAAGAGATCATCTGGAACACAACATGAGATTAATTAAAATTCCGAATAAAAAATAAAATAAATTTTGAATAGAAAAATAATTATAAGAGTTCACGTAGGAATACAATTTATAAACAACAAAATATCAGAACAAAAAAAATGGATTTTTTTTAAAAAATAGTTCATTTAGAACATAACACAATGATGACAAATGACAATAAAAAAAAGAAGCAACATGTTCGTAAATAAGTAGGGTGGTGATGGTTGATGGGGCATCTAAAAACTATAAACAAAATCCCAAATAGAATCCAAGTGACGATTAAGAGAAAAAATGACAGGCATGCCATTAAGCAGCACGATCATGACATTTGTCAGGACTTCTAGAAAGTAAAAAAATAAACCTTAATAATAATCATGTTCGGTTTTTAAAATCTCAATGAAAATAAAGAGGAGAGACAACAAGCAGGCCGTAGAGAAGTACAATGGCATAGCAGTCGACGGTTGACGAGACTTTTAGAAAGTAAAAAAAATAAACCCAACGATAATTATAATTATGTTCGATTTTTAAAATTTCAATGATAAAGATAGAAGGCAGCGGCAGGCCATAGAGAAGTACAGTGATGACGTTTAATGAGACTTCTAAAAATTATAAAAACAAAATTCAACGAGAAAATAAACTCTAAAAATTACAAGATCCAACCAGAAGTACAATGGCGGTGTTTGATGTGAGAAAGAATTAAGGATAGCGACTGATGTGACTTTTAAAAACTAAAATTAAAAACCCACGGTTGATCAGGTTCGATCAATCAAAATTATAAGACTACGAGATAACTATTTAACAAAATTTAAGTAAAATTATACTTCATTTTAAAATGTACGACGCTGTTGAGTTTTCACATAACATTTGACCATTCGTCTTATTCAAAAATTTTGTATAAATGTCATTTATTTTGTTACTACTTTTGACCATTCGTCTTATTCAAAAATTTTGTATAAATGTCATTTATTTTGTTACTACTTGTTTTATCATCAAATAAAATATAATCTTAACTTATAATTTTACATATTTATACTAAATTTTTAAATAAAACAAATGATCAAATATTGTAAAAAAATCAATGACGTCATATATTTTGAAAAAAAAATATTATATAAAAAATAGATAATTTTGTATGAATGGCTAGCCGCGTAATTACTCGGACCACCCCCCAGCCAGTTGCAAAGAAATTAAACAATCGCTGGTTGATGATGGATGTATTGATGCATCAAAATTTCAAACCCCCATCATTTCTTAATGGCAGAAAAGAGTACGTACGGAATTCTTCGTAGGACAGAAAAAATTTACACCGAGATGCTGAAACCATAAACCAGCAAATTCGCGCGTCTGTGAAACAACCTTCACTATGCTTTTACACTGTACAAAACACAACTGTGTTACAGGAAAGCCTTCAAGCGGCTCAAATAAATCAGATGTGGATAAATTCTACGTGATCTTCGCAGCTGCACATGTCACGAAACTCACGATACAGGGCATGCTCTAGACTAATTCCAGAAAGTCTGGCTAAGCTGTACCAACTACATGGATATGGAATGGCGATCCACGGCATAGTATAGGTTCGTCGGGCGACTCTGCCTTTGCCCGAGCACGAAGAACATCGGTTGCGTCAATTATAACAGAAGCAGCTTGCAGCGAATAGTCTCCCGGTACCAGGAAGTATATGGAAAAAGGATGTACTACCTCCTGCAATGGTTGAACCTCCAGATAAATGTCACTAAGAACACCTGCGCAGAAAAGGAAATTTGTGAGTAATAGATGAACAGATGAAGGGCAGAATGCAATGACAAACTGTAACCTAACGGATTGGTTCAACAGAAAGCCAGAAACTTTTCAAAATGTAAATATTGTGATCTTCATGATGTTTTACTGCACTATGATTGTTTCCTTAACTGTGATCATTTGCTGCCTTCAGAAAACAAAATGTCAAAACAGAAAAGGATGGCAAAAAAGAAAATGGCATCATTAAATTACCAGCCCAGAGGACAGTTGCACTATTTTCGTCAAAGCAATTCTCTCCAGCAACATCTTTGCATGAAATGCTTAGGTTCATCCGAATAGTTTCCTTAGTGTTATTGCGGATTTGAACTTCCATATGGGTCATTTCATTAGCAGATATAGGATCCTTACACCTCAGAACACTCTCATCAGCAGAATGACTGGAATCGTCACCAGGCTCCTTCGAAGAGTCAGTTTTGACTGCTGTTCCATCCTTGGCATGTCTAAAGCTGAATGTCAGCGGATCAGGCAACAGTATGTCCATAATAGATGCCTGTAATGCTATCTGAATAGCATCTTTAATATTCAGCTCACCTGAGCTATTTCTCCCAGAATGCCACTTCACTTTTATCTTTGAAATCAAGTTGTTGATTGAAGCATTTAATTCCGCCTTGGCATTCTTTTCTGCTAACGTGGCAGCTCTGGATCCAAGAGGTTCATCACTTCCATTTTCCTTCACAAAGAAGGAAGTGTCAAGAACAGGTAATTTGAAGTGCTCAAGAGGTATGAGAACTCTAGCAGAGTAGTCACGATCAATTCGAGTTTTGTGGCAAGCCGAGCCGGCAGTTTTATCCTCCGGAACAATTTTTTGCTCGACACTTGTGCCATCAAGATGAACTGAGACATCAACATCGAAAACAACATCAGTAGGATTAAACAGCTCAAGTTCCAGAAGACGGAGGTCCCAACTTCCTTTATAAGGATCAATCTTCAATAAGCTAATGTCATTACGAATCGCATCACTGTCATTGCTTAGATTGTCCTTGCTACTGACAGATCTTAAGTGAGCATCAGTAAACCGGGCAGGTAATTCCATGGACAACAGGCGTGCTCTTACAAGTCGCATGCCCTGTACAACACAAATATTCAACGGAACAACCAGACGTCTTCCAGGTGGGAGAGAAACATCATTGCTCTCATAGTTCCCTGAAGGACCTGTAATGGCAGAAAGTCGAAATTCAGTCCTCATTCCTCAGACTGTAAACAGCCTAACTGATCATTTCAGAGAAACAAATACTATAAACATCATCCAAGAAAAGAATACTAAGTCCTTAACGAGTCTAAACATACCAAGGCAGAGAAGAGCAACAAGAAATCCCAGGAAGAATAGGTGATTAAGACATATCACACATTAATGCCTGGTGAAAGGCAATGAAGCATATAGAGCATAAAAAGTAACAACCAAAAGTAGTTGAGTATATATGCTTCAGACATAAGATCAAAGTGAACAGAGAAGCATAGCTTACAATTGAAGAATAACATAGTTTCAAATGCATGATGTAGGTAGATAATAACTACAGGTTCAGGAATTTTCACCATTTACCTATCTACATGAAAATGAATCAAGATTATTTGTCCTCAGTCAATAAATAACAACTGACAAGGGGCTTTAACACACATGCTCCCCCCGTTTCATATTATAATTCGCTTTGACTTTCTTCCTAGTCTAACTTCTTTAAGTTTGGCTAAGTTTATAAAAAAAAAGTAATATTTACAGCACCAAATAAGTTTCATTATATGTAACATTGAATATATTTTGATAATATTTTTGTTTTGCGTTGAAAATATTACTATATTTTTCTATAAATTAGGTCAAACTTAAAAAAGTTTGACTAGGAAAAAGGTCAAAACAACGTATAATATGAAACGGACGTAGTAGTAAACAAGCTACTTGCCTATCTGTTTATATCCTGATATGGTAATTCCTACGGTGTTTTACTGAAACATTTGAATCTAGGATAAATAAAAATAGTTGGTAGGGATGCATATGGATTGATATATGTTAAACTGAGTGACTTCGATGCGATTATAGATCAGTGGAGAAGCTAAATACTTGAGGATGACTAATAAAATTGAATGTTGCACCAACAACCCACCGGCATAGTGAATATCCAAGAAAGGATTACTCCCTTCTCTTGCTATCCTCCTTGAGTTTGCAGGAGATCTGCTGCCATCTGCGTCCAAATCTGTCAGGCTAAGATGCCAGGCTCTCAGAGTCACTGCAAATGTCACTTCTCCACCAGGTTTAATAGGAAGTGAAGATTTCCATGTGCTATGGGCAATCGAAATAACAGAATCTTGGTTCTTCCCTGACAATGCAACATTTGCTTCTTCAACAGGTACAGTTCCAGCATTTGTCAGTGTTATCAAAACATCACGGATTTCACCTTCATATAGAAGAATAGAACCATCTCCACCCACAACATTGGCAACTAATAATGGCAGAGGAGGAACAACAGAAATGCTTGGAAAGTTAACGCTCTTAAATTTGCTAGAGCCACAGCATCTGAAAGGATCAGAAAGAACAAGCCCTTGTGCAGCTCCGAGGAGTAGACAATCGACCTCTTTGAATAGGTGTTCTGTGATAACACCGAAGCAATGAACAATGCACCCAGGAATTGATACTTGTCCAACTTGTGTTGGAATTCCAGATAACAGAACCAATTTGGAAGTGTTTGGTGGAAGATTAACACTAACTGGAAA
The DNA here is from genome assembly GCA_008326285.1 of Oryza officinalis. Lineage (NCBI taxonomy): Eukaryota > Viridiplantae > Streptophyta > Magnoliopsida > Poales > Poaceae > Oryza > Oryza officinalis. The sequence goes on along the minus strand of BDMV01000004.1, from coordinate 27,522,899 downwards.
GGCATCAAAATTTCCAGAATGAACAGAGAGATAAATGCTCTCCACAATTAGGTCAAAGCTACAGGGATTTGCTAACTCTACCATAACTTGAACTGGCTCTCCCACAATCCAATTTACCTCTTGTTTGCTAGTTCCAGATGTTCCCCCCTTGGTGAAAGGTGTGTAAATAAAAGGTCCAGAAGGACCTCCACCAGTCCACCACTCTTTTTTATTTGGGTTGCGCTTCACTATCTCTCTTTGTGAAGGGTGCAGTGGGAAAGAATGCAACCTGAGTTAAAAAAGGACAACAGAAATAAAAACTCAGAAAACAAATAAAGAAACATCCTCAATCAAAATCTTCTTCCTGATTCAACAGTAGTACTTACAGTTTTGCAACAAAATAAAAGGACTCCTACAGTATCTATTCTAAGTTTCCCCAAACATAGCAATAAGAGTATTCATTAATTTAACATTTAACATGCCTGATAAAAGGAAGACATGGATCAGCACAACGTGTGCCCGACGGAAGCCTATCAGCTGAGTTTGCAAGAGAGCTTGCCAAGCCACTCTGACCAGCTGGGGTGATGAGTGGGTAAAATGACCGAAGAAGCCGAGCTGCAGCACTCCACGACGATAAGGGATCCGCAGCCCGGATCGAAGACATCAGTATCTCTCTTAGAACAACCATTTGAAGGGTACTCCATTGTGACTCAAATAGTGATACTACAGACTGAGGGTGCAATTTTCCAGGATCAGTATTGCCAGAATCAAATAAGGATTACCAGTAAAACCATGAATGCAAAACTATTTAATATACATCATTATCAGTATATGTAAAATAAAATATAAACTCAACACCAATTTGTCAATATAATAATTACGCTCGTCCTTTGTGTGATTAAAAGAATGATATCTGAATGATCATTTCTAGTATAACAAGATGAGCACCATAAAATAAAACATATACGCTGGCAAAGTGCTCACATGCTCTTTAATAAAGCAGGAATGTTTACTAATATGATTAATACAATTTGCATTGGGGTTCATGTATCTTTCTAACCATTGATACTCTTGTCCTAAAATTCTTAAATTGAGTTGTATTTCTTGTCAACCACATTTATTGTACCCTGATCACCACATCAACAGAAATAAAAGGAAAACAATTACTAGTATATAAAGACAAATAAAAGGCAAAATGCTGCGCAGTTAACTCGTGACTTTAGCAAAGTTTATTTCCACGAAATTTCCAGCATACAAAGAAAGCACATTTTGATGATGGTATGATTTCACTGAGAGTAAAGCAGTATCCAAGTGATAAAATGCAAGGCATGTTTGGAGAAATTGAGAACATATGAATATGGTGCAGTATTCTGAATAATGGAATAATTCTCAACGCTGCAAGCTCTCAAAATCTCACCTTGAGCAAACCATGATCCATTTTACTGGTCTTCCTGCTTTGAACATGGTATGCAGTTGTAGTTGTGGTTAGGACCTGCATAGCACTCATAGCAGCATATGCATTATCCTGCTGGAGATACAATTGTGCAACTTGTCTTGAAAAAAAGGCCGCCTTGCGTTTATAACCAAGTGTACCAAAAAGTCTCGCGATTTCAATATAGAGTATTAAGCGATCACTGGCATCAATCAGAGCCTTCGCACCATCCGCAGCGCCCATTAGTAAATCTGACACCTCCTTGGCACATTGCCGCCTTATAAAGAAAGAGCAAAATTCAATGGACAAAACAAACCTAAGTATACTTTCGACAATCTCAAACCCCCATTCCACCATAGTTTTTCCAGTCAAATAACTATGTACTAAAGAAGCATAAGAATCTACTCAAGCACCAAAGGAGATATTGGGATTTTCATTCTATAGAAATCAATTGTTAATAAAGCTCAAAGAACCTGGCTAACCAACTGCTGCTCATACAATAACAGGGAGACTCACCTGCATAAATATCTTGCCAGCTTCAATGCAGCTTCAAGCTCAAAGCTGACTGGTGAAACTCTAAGGAAGAAAAAGAACAAGTGCAAATGACATATTAGTGTATTAAGTAAATTCACCAAGTAAAAAGTTCAGGGAGAAAATGCAATCCCCTATCCAGTTTTCAGCAAAGCTAAGAAAAAAACCAAAAAGGATAAAAATAATTCAATTCTTTCATTTGTACCTCATGACATACTGAAGGGGATGTAATGAAGACAATAAATGTAAAAGGGTAAAGCAATCATTATGTGAAGGAATGACATGACAAATACAATACCTTTGAGCATTGTCTTGTAAAGTTGCTCTTCTGTATAGCTGGATAATGGTGTAATAACGAAACTTCACTTCGTCCTCCAAAACAGGGTCACTTTCGGCCATCCTATCAACCTGATTATAAGCATAAAATTGTCACCAAACCTTGTCATGGAAAACAAGCGAGAACGAACCAGTTTTCACTTCTCGGTATATTGGAAAGAAATGGAAATATAATTGCTGGACCCCTTTCTCAATGATTTAACAAGTGCTCATCGAAATATGTTGTTTGGAGTTAAACATTGTAAAAGTTTCAGACATTGGAGAATCTAGACCCAAAGAAAATGTGGATGGGGTTAAAGTGGGGTCTCGTGGAAATTTCAAGTGCAGTGTTTCTCACATTAGATTTAGATATCTTATGTCAAGTAACACTGAATATGCAGTGTATAAGCATGACAGCTATCATGCAGTATGATCTAATACAAGAATGCTTTCAATCCCAAAGCTTAACAAGGCATACAAATGCTTACCACTAATGCACAGACACTACCCTCAAGGGCTCCAGCATGCCAGAAAACATCTCCTGTTAATCTTGCAAGCTCTATTGCAGTGGCATAATGTGCATTAGCATCAGCAGGGGATCCAGCCAACAAGCAATAATCTCCAATTATCTTTTGCGCACGACCCAGCCTTCTTTTTTTAGCCTTAATCACCTAGAAAATGTGGAAGTATATTGTCTCATATAAGCAATAAATATTGGACCATTACGCCATCAACATACACTAGTCAAAATACTCGGAACACCTAAAGTATGAACCTCCTCTGAGCCAAGACTGGATTGTGAATCCAAAGGTGTCTTTAGAATAGTTCCCGTTGATTCTGCACGTAAGACCCATTTCTCAAACTCCATCAACAGCGAAGCAGAAAGGTCTTGGATCATCGTGAGCATATGAAGCTCCAACGATTGTTGATCAGAAGGAGGGAACATAATAATATCATCCCTCTTTTTCTCCACCAACTACAAAACAAACAAAGCAAATAATAATTCCATCAGATCATGATGTGATCAAATAAACAAATCATGAAGACTGGCATCACAACATTGGGGCAAGAGCTATGAATATAATCCATCAACATAGCAACACTATATAGAACCTTGGTGCGTAGTAAATCATGACCTTCCCTAGCTCCTTACACGAGGAATGTAGGTACGAGATTTGGTGAAGTTCAATATGATTATGCAAGAAAGACTGGCGTATGATGATATAAACAAGTACACATTAGTTTAAGGATACAAATGCTAGCTGAATGCAGCACAGAGAACTGAGCACAAAGCCTAGTCATCAACTAAAACAACCGCATAGATGGCTCGATCAACACCACGACACCAGCTGCTGTGATGGCAAATTGCCAACTCTCAAGCAATAGAATGAGTGTTTAGTTCAGCATGGATTGCATGATCAAGAGGTCAGATACTCAGACTCAGATCACTCGGATCTCACCCAAGTAACAAGCGTCGGAACACTCTGAAGCTGCCAAGTTCTACCCAATGCGCAAGCCAAAGGTACACTTATTCAGTATAGCAACTCCAGAACCAAATGGTCAAGCCATTCATCAACCATGAACATGATCACCACAGAGATCAGTGGATGCTGAGTCGCGCACTACCAACACAACCACGTGATCCGGAGGTTTGGGAGGAGACACAGCAGCAGCTGTAGCAAAGTACCTGCGCGTCGGTGGGGCAGAAGGCGAAGCAGCGGTTGGCGAGCGCGGAGGGGTAGGAGCGCGCGGCGTCGACGAAGTCCGCGGCGACGCGGCCGAGATCGGGGGAGGACGGGAGGTGGCAGATGCCGACGACGGCGAGCACCTTGCGGGAGGACTGGAAGTCCTCCCACGGCGAGGGCACGCAGCCGCCGAGCACGAACTTGAGGCGGAGGCAGCCGGCGTCCCACGGCTGGTGCGCGAAGGGGCTCTTCTGGTGCTCCGAGTAGTAGGGCCGCAGCGAGGCGAGGTCGACGCGCGCGTGCCGCGCCACCAGCGCCGCGTAGTCGCGGAGGCAAGCCGGCGGGATCGGCCCGCCCACCGGCAGCACCGCCACGCGGATCGCCGACCCGGACTCGATGCTCACGCCGGGCTCCATGGCGTCCGCTCGCTCGCTCGCCCGCCCGCCCGCCTGCTCGGCTTCGGTAATGGCAGATCTGACGGAGGGGGAAGGAGGAGTCAGTGGAGGAAGGTGGAAATGGGAAGAGATCCTTGTGGCTTTCTGCTGCTGCGCTTGATCTAACTCGTGGATGGTAGCATGGGCCGGATACTGGGCCAGGCTTAGCCTGAGAAAACCGGGCCTTAACGAGGCAGATACTCTCTCCATGAATTTTTTAATTTTTAATTTTATTTATTAAAATATTTACAAAAATAATTTTCTATTTTAAAAATTTACAAATCTAGTCGCCTATCGTCCTCTGGGAGAGCGTTTTTTAAAAAGACATGGCAGAACTTTGCAGGCGACCCCTTGTCGCCCTCTGGGAGGGCGATTTTTGACTGTGCTGGGGGCCGCCTGCAAAAGGGCGGCGAGGGCGGCCTTGCATTTTTGCAGGCGGCCCCCTTGCCGTCCAGGGTGTTTTTTGACTGTGCGGGGGACGCCTGCAAAAGGGCGGTGAGGCCGGTCTAGCATTTTTGCAGGCGACCCCTTTATCGCTCTCTGGGAAGACGATTTTTGGCCTCCCGTGTATAAAACTCCTTCTTCCTCTCCAAATTTTCATTATATTCACTCAAAATCTAGAAAAAAGAAAAGGAGAGAGGGTTGAGGGGGAGCAGAAGGAAAGTGGCGAAGCCCTGCCAATTTGCTGACTCCATAGCAGGTAAGTACATTATATTGTATTGTCTTTGAAATTTTTGTAGCATTTTAGTTTTATTGCCATATATTTTAGTAGATCTGGAGCACACTACATAATTGTATAATTTAAGAACAAAAGCATACAACATATTTATAGAAATTGAGACTTAGGGCATAGTACAAATTGTACAATATATTTGAGTTCTATGGTACATCTGGAGCATGCATCCTATTTATATAATTTGAGACCTAGGACAAATAACATATTTCTAGAAACTTTAATTTAGGGCATAGTACATATTGATGAATTCGACATTAGATCTGGTGATTATGTTTCAAACTTAGTTAACTTAGTTTTTTGTTTCATTAGGTACAATGTTAAGTAAGGTCATATTTCAGTTAGTTCACAGTCAAGGCAACCTTAGATTTGGTCCAGATGGTGTTGATCTATCAGATTTTAGAATGACATCGAAGGGCATCGATAGGCCTGCCGAGAGAACATTTCAGTCAATTTATAGTTGGTTGCTGCGAGGATTTAGAATAGACCAAGAAATCAACACAATGTCAGTATCTGTTGTAGTGAGTCGTGCAACAGAAGGTTATTTTTGAAAACTAATGCCGATGGATAGCACTGATGCTTGGAGACGATATGTGGAGATGGCTTTTGAACGGTCATGGCCCCTTGTTATTTTTGTGTCGGTGCATGAAAAGGATTGTGTTGGACAATCGATGAAAAATGAGGAAAATCAAACAAGGGTGGTGCAAGCCATGGGCATGGTGGATGAGGGGGAGAGAGTCGGTACAATCGTCGATGGAATGGAGAGTGAAGATTCAGATAATGAGCAAGCGGAGGGCGACGTATCATCCAATGAGGAAAATGATGTAATGCCCACTGATTGGACAAAAGAGGATTTCTCAGGATTTGTTATCTCAGAGGGGCACCATATACCCTGGGAATACATTGAGAACGAGGTAATTCAGGGTACTAGGTATGCTCATAAGGAGGATATGAAGGAGGCGGTGAAGCATTGGGCGGTCTCATTGCAGAGAGAGTTTAGGGTGGTCAAGTCAACCAATTACGTGTACGAAGTGAGGTGCATGAGGAAAGATTGTCCATGGCGTGTTCATGCATATAAGGGTAAATAGATTGATTATTGGAAAGTTAGCATTGTGACCGAGCACCAGTGCTACTTACAAGGGGTGGAGAAGTATCACTGCAACATCATTTTAGCTTTTGTTGCAAGTGAGATGTATAGCAGTGTTGTCTGCAACAATGGCTTTGAATCAAGATCAATTATTAGCCACATTGAAGATAAATTCAAGTACACCATAAGCTATGCCAAGGCCTGGAGAGCCAAACAAAAGATTTTAGAGATAAGGTATGGCACATTTGAAGCATCCTATAATAGTTTGCCTCGTCTGTTAGCCAGCATTGCCCAAAGGAATAGTAATACTTATTATGACATGCATACATTTCAATCGGTTGATGATCCTACCAAGAGTGTGCTGCAAAGAGCATTTTTCTCATTGGGTGCTTGCATCAACACTTTTGTGCATTGTCGTCCTGGACTATGCATAGATGGAACATTTTTGACTGGTAAATACAGAGGTTACATATTGACAGCGATTGGAGCTGATGGGAACAATCAGGTGCTACCTATGGCTTTTGCATTTGTAGAGGGTGAGAACACTGAAAGCTGGTACTAGTTTTTGGAGAGAGTGCACATCACAGTCGTGCGTATGAGGCCCAATGTTTGCCTTATACATGATCGTCATGCGAGCATGTTGCGGGCTATTGAATACTTGCAGAACGGTTGGGATGAGAAGGGAATTCTAGCTAGGTGGCTTGATCTTCGGAGTAGGTGGTGCATGCATCACATGGGTGCAAATTTCTACAAGCAATTCAAGAACAAACATCTGATGGATCTTTTCAAGAGGCTCCGTGCACAGAATCAAGAGAAGAAATTTAATGAGTTGTGGAAAAGATTGGATGAGTCGACAACTAAGCAAACAGACGAGCAATCTCGCCGGCCACAAGCTGAAGTTGACGAGCCTCCTGTACCTCTTGGTGCACTACATGACAACCCACCCACAATGAGAAGGAGGTCGGGATCATCTATCCGAAATTTCACTCATTGGATTGAGAACGAACCAAAGGAGAAGTGGTCTCTGTTGTATGACACCGATGATTCTCGATATGGCACAATGACAACTAATCTGGCCGAGGTTTACAACTGGGTAATGCGAGGAGTGCGAGAACTCCTATTGGTTGGTATTGTCGAATTTATCCTTCACGGCACACAGGCCTACTTCAGGGATCAATACAAAAAAATTGGTCCCTCAATGGCATATAACAATATAATATTTGACGGTGTAGTGACTAAGTACATGGAAGATAAAATGGCTAAGGCACAAAGGCATAGAGTCATTCCTCAAGGCACAAAAGTACATCGATATGAAATAATGTGTGTTGATAGGAGCAGGCATGGTATCTACCGCAAGCAAGCTGTGCAGGAATATGTCCTTAAGGCGGATGGCGGATGCAGTTGTATGAAGCCTAAGCTTCGACACCTGCCTTGCTCTCACGTACTTGCCGCAGCCGGCTTCGACACCTGCCTTGCTCTCACGTACTTGCCGCAGCCGATGATTGTGGCATACTTCCCGATGTGTACGTGTCATATTATTTCAGGAAAGAAGCAATCTTTCATGCATGGAGTGAGGAGATATATGGGTTCGGGATCTCAGGATCTTACACAACTCTGAGACCCCAAGTTTTTTACATTCCAGATCCATCCAAGTTAAGGGTGAAAAAGAGTCGGCGTCAGACAAGACGCATCAGAAATGACATGGACGAGGCCAAGCTAGTCGTAGGACTCTACGTTGTAGTAAGTGTGATTAGCGCGACCATACTTACAAGAAATGTCCGAAGACTGTGAAAGGTCCTAGCGTCGCGGATATTCTAACATCTTGAAAATTCGTCATAATAAAAATCACTAAAATTTCAAACTTTTTAAAACTTTTGCATCATGGTGGTTATTATGGTTGTTATTGCTTGGCCAACCGTAAATTGTCACAATGAAAAATCAAATTAAAGATGCACATCTAAATAAATACAATATACAAAAATACATTATTGTTATTAACCCCATAAATATTTATGCAGGAGAAAGCAAAGCCAAATAAGTACATAATAATTATTAACATATGTAATATAAATTACATGTCAAATATTAAATACTTGGACCCGGTGATAGGTGTCATGAAATACAGGTGCACATAAAATAATGATCACCACTATAATAATTCATTATATAAAAGAGCGTTCCACTAGAATGGTAATAATTAATATCTTAAGAAAACGTTGTATCAAGCCTCTCATGGCATAAAATTCACTCATATAAAATATTTGGTCATGTAAATAAATTGAGCTTTATATATGAAATGGGTCTATAGGTGTGTCTAATTAAATAATTAGATCAATGTTACATCAAGTCTCAAATTACTTCCATGGAATAAATAGGTTTGACAGTTCGTGTAAAATACATTGCTATACAAATAAGTCAACCAATGTGCTATTACATTAACAAAGGTCACCTTAGAATATTTTGATTAGTTTTAGAAATATCAAGAGCCTCCAAATTATCTAGATTAATTTTGGGATTTAACCTCATTTGAATAATGCAATAAAAATATATTGGTGCAATCACAACTTTTGGGTAAAATTTAGACTTTTGGACACTAAATATTAAATTTGGTTGCCTAGAAAATTTACGGATTAAACTCTCCTCTTTTTCCTACTTAAATTTCTCCCTAAACCCTAAAAAGGAAAATGGACTAAATTAATAATTAAAGATATAAATCGAACTAAAGTTTTGGGCAAAAATTGTGGTAAATAAAATACTCTACCTAAATGTCATAAAATTAATTGGGTAATATAAATTCAAATAGGAAATTTTATATATAATTATCTACACCTATATATATATAATGTATATAAATATAATTAATGGTGATATAAAAACTTAGGCAAATTTTTAGGATGGAATAATACGAATATCGAGTCAAGTTCAATTGTGTGAAAATATGAAATTTTGAGCAAATTTTAAATAGGGAATCAACTCAAATTGCAAAAATCAGAAAAACACTATTCATCGCGCCCCTAAGTGTTCGACCGGGACATAGCCATCCCATCATCGCTGCGCGCCGCGCTTGGCTGCCTCGCTCCCCGCGCGCTTCGCCGTCGCCGTCGCATCGCCATCGCCGCCTCGAGCCCCACCCCCGGCCTCGCCCCGCGCCGTCCCCTAGCCATCCCATCGCCTCTGTCGTTGCCGCACCACGCCGTCCCATCGCCGCTGCTGCTGCGCCGCGTCCCGCGCCGCCTCGACCCCATGTGTCGCGCGCGGCCGCCGTGCCACCCTCTCCTATAAACCCCCCCTCGACCCCCTCAATCCCCACACCGCCTCGACCCCCACTCCCCCTTCTTTCTCCCCCCCTCAATTTTTCCCTTCTCTTCCTCCGCCACTCGGCGCCGGTCGCCGCCGCCCTGCTGCCGCCGCGCCGCCGGCCCGGGTAAGCCCCGCCTCCCCCGTTCGCCTTCCCTGCGCCGCCGCCGCCCCGGCTTGATAGGAGCCGAGAGAGAGAGTCGAGAGAAGAGAGAAAGGAGAGAGGCAGAGAGTCGAGAGAGGAGAGGGAGAGAAAAAGAATAAGGAAAAAAATAAATAAAAGTAAAGGGTAAATTTAGAAAATCGGGGGAATTTAATTTATATATATATATACACACATATATATAGATGTTAGTCGGTAAATTAATCGTCGATTATTTTGGGAACTTCTAGAAAATAAATCAAAATTATTTAGTAAATTGAGATTATTCACTTAATTAGGATTAATTACCTAATTGGTTATTTATTCAATGAGTTATTTATTTAGCTATTTATTTAGATATTTATTTATTCAGTTATATAAATATGTATATATTAATCGGAGGATTAGTCGTCGACTATTTTTCGAAAATCCTTATATAATAAATTGCAATTATCTATTTAATCTGTAATTTATTTAGGTATTTAGTCTGTTAATTATCTATTCAGTTTTCCCTCATTAATCTATTTATCCACCTAGTTATTCTTTGTGGTTATTTAGTCATTCATTTATTTATTAGGGTTAATTATTAAATCAGAATCTAATTTATTCGGAATCGCGTAAATTAAAATGAGTTAATACCTTAATCGGCTAACGCAAGTATATTAGGACAAAATGGATTAAAAATAAATGAATTATAAACAGTACATTTTCACAATTTCTCGAACTAATTCGAATTTGAATCTTTTAACGAGCGTAACTTATTCATTTTAGCTCCGATTCGAGTGAAACTTGTACCTAAAATTCGTCTAAATTCATAAGCTTTCCAATGGTATATAATAAAATATATTTATGTTTATAAAATAATTAATATCAAAGTGATGAATAATGGTTAACTTAAAAATGTGCTAAAAAATAAAATTAATATTGTACAGTAGAGTAGGTATGAGGATAATTGTTTTTAACATGCTTTATCACTGTAAAACCCAGGTGAACTAATTCTAGGCATTGTTTCGAATTAATTGAAGCATAAAGAAATACTAGTGCCATTTATTAATATATGCCATATATGAATACATCCATGACTCATAAATTATTTACGTGAAGTTTAACCTTATCAGTGTTGCAACTAAAATAGGGATTCTCACGGATAAAACCATGGTTTGTTTACGAGATATAATATCAGAGCTAGCTTGACTAAATCACCTACATGAAGTTAATTAACTACGTTCCCTATACCATAGTATATGTTTAGGTTGGTAATCAACCCTTAAGTTAATAAACAGTACCAACTCGTCAAATCCATTTAGATCACCTGTATTGTATAGCTTGTTGTGATTTGCACATTGTTCAATACATGATTTTCCCTACTAACACATTCCTTGGACTCACATATATAGTACATCTATTTAACTGATACAATACACCCCATTTTACCCATACAATAGAATAGTAACCTGACTTATTCCATGTACTAGACTAAGGAGTATGTGACAAACATGAATGTTTGGTGAATACTGGTTATAAATCTTGAACTCATATAATAGTAACCCAACTGTGAATTAGGATTTTTCATTGTAAAATTATGTAATAAGATAATCTGCACATCTAATATTAACAACCTCACAGATCTAACATATAGAGCTTGGATAATTATTAACCTTTTATAATGTCAGGTAAAATCTATCCATAATTAAAATAATGGCTCTATCGATAAAATAATCGAATAATTCACCGAAATGATTCATTTGATCCGACGTTTATACTATGACCATTGTATTTAGATAGAAGCACGAGTAGTATGAGCAGCCCTAGGTACGACTCGAGCATTTATATTTGTTTGCGCATGTTTGATTGTTGGTTGAATATTGGTTTTTCTCGCGTATTATAGTATTCGTGTATCGATTAGTCGTGAGGCAACGTGTGCAACTTCCAGGAGGTGAAGGTTGATCAAGATTATAGAGTAAGGACTATCTTGAGCAAGTAAGTCATCACCCTTTCCTCGAGCATGTTGATCCCATTTGCTAAATTGTTTTGTTTACAAATAAAATTGCATGCAGTGATGAATATCCTACTTGTTACTAAGCCGTGCCTTTGATCATTGATTATCTCATTATTTTCCTTGTACCCATAACTTCGTATGAGTCCCTAGTCACTTATGACAAATGCTTAGTAATGCTAAATTAGATTCATGCATCCTCATATTTATTAAATGTTATATGCTTGGGCAATTACCTTAGGGAAGGTAATTGACATACGGTATGTGGAGACATGAGCGCCACATTGTCATGATATTGATGACATGATTTGTGAAAGGAAAAATAAAACCAAATAACTGTTTTCGACTGGGGCGGCTGGAGGACTTGGGTGGTGTCTGGTAAAGGCTAGTGCCGTCCCTGGTCAGTTAAGGACCGAGCCATGAAGCTAAGCATGAAACGACCCCCATACAACCGTACTTCTCGAATGAGTATAGACCTAGCGGAGTAAATAGCCGAGCAGAGGCAGTATCCATGCATAGTGGTCTTCTTGATGTGTATGAGAGGCGGGGGCCTACGGTGGGGTCGCCACCGGTAGAACCGTCATGTGTAAACCTAAACTTAATTATAACTTAATGCATGTGTAAGTCTTCCCTCCCCAGGAGCGCCAGAACTCCTCTCACTGCTAGAAACCGTGTACGCCTAGAGTGCATGAGGATGCAAGTTCATGGAGCGGGTACTGCCAATGTGAGGTTATTGAAATGTTTTGCTGTGACGCATTTCATTCGTTGGGAATTCGGCTCATGTGTTGGGCAAGTCACAGAGTACGGGTAAAGTGTACATCCACTGCAGTGTGAGTAAATCAAATCTATTCAAATAGCCGTGCTCGCGGTTATTGAGCACCGGGACATGTATTACACTTCGCTAGACTCTAAATTCTTAAACTGATTGGGAGGGGACATTGCATGATGATTTTTACGTTGGTGGATCCACTTCTCAGGAGGCGAGAAGGGGTAGACCCCAGAAAACCATGACGACACAATGGCGGGAAGCTATCCTTGGAATCACAATGGATGGTAGACAGAACCGTCGTTGATTAATGAACTATGGTATTAAAATTTAATCAGTCTATGCTAGGTCTTAGGCTTGTGAAAAGATTTACAAAACTTGCTTTACGCAAAAAGGACCAGAAGCCATTCCTTGAAATACCCTCTATCATATGCATTTTTTTTGTGGGATGACTTGCTAAGTGCTTTTGTACTCATTGTTGCTCTATATATATCTTTTAGCAGAGTGCTTGAAGAGAAGCCCTTGTTAGTACGCTTGCGTACCTAACAAGATGATCGGAGTGCGGTCCCGTTCTAGGTCTCGTTCCCCAGTCGACTGCTTGTGGCATGTCAACCGAGCCCTTATATTGTTTTGTCTTCCGCTGTTGTTCTCTGATAGTTGTTGGCCTGCCTGGCCCTAATGTAAGCACTTAACCCCTTTAGCCTGAATTCATCCGTGATATGTTGTGATTCAGCTATGTATGTGTGTACCAACTACTGATCCAGGGATTGGTACGGGTAAACACATAAGATTTTCGATTTCCAAAATCGGGGGTCGATAGATGTCGGTCCATCTGGAGAGGCAAGTGATGGAAGGCGCCCACCAGGGGAAGGAACAACAACCAGGCGAGCACGTCCTAGGCGTCCTCGTGCGGCAGGCGATGTGATGGTCTAATATTGTTTGGGAACCATGAAGTAGACCGATATTGTATCGTAATGAGTATTCGGACTAAGTAGTCGTATCATATAATTTCAATGAATCTTGTTGTAATTGTAGTATTTGTGAACCATGAAGTATCTGGTATTGTACACCGGTATTGTATTGTGAACTTTTCGGTATTGTATCCTAATGTTGCGAAGAATTTAATGTAGCATTGTAATGTTGTTGTAATCTCTATAGCATTGTGCTGAAGTAATATTTGTTTCTACTGTTCTTGTTCTTAACTATGTTTAAGTAATATTTATTGTGTTTCTAATCATTCTTTGGCATGCAAGTATGACGGACAACACACCTGAGCTCTTGAACCGTGGCATTGACAGGAACCACTGCTCATACTTGTCAGCAATCCAGGGTGCGCAGCTCGGCACCTTCCGTCCACGTACTTCACGCTAGTTGTTGCGTGTCGACCCGCGACACGTTCCGTGGTACACCTCGTTCCATTTTTTTATCAGCACATTTGACTGGACTCTAATTTATCAGTAGTAATGTTTGAGGTTTACATTACGCAGGTAGCGTGAGGCAGGTCTCCTACCGCTTTGTAGGCTTGTTGAGGTGGGGGTGGACGAGAGAGACCCAGCAAAGCGGTGGGATGCAGACCGGTCACTCCTTGCCGCTCTGGCAGATCGCTGGAGGCCCGAGACGCACACGTTTCATCTTTCCTGGCAGGTGAGACGGGGTTACCCAGACTTTGTGTTCGAGTTCGACCTTCTCCAGCCCAACGACTTTGTCCGGGAGCTATACACGGAGGAGGCCGTCGCAGCGAGAGCACCGCTAGGACTTTCGTCCTTGTGCACATGTGACTGGGCGTACTGGCTTACGACTTTGCCATTGGTGTTCGACATCTTCGTCGGGCCTCACTGCCCGCAGCGTGTGATGACATACTCCCAGGGACATGTTAGGGCCCAGGGTAGGAGGGACAGGGAGAGGGCTCGGCAATAGTGGTCTACCTCTTGAGTGCTTGTACGCACTATTCTTTTGGTTTATAGTTCTGTGGACCAATCCTACTTTTGCAGTTACTGCTATAGTTCCATTGTCTTTACCCATTAAACAATAGGGTTCCTGTCGTCTATACGCTGCTAAAACTACTCATGCGTACGACAACAAACTTTTGGCGCTTGACGTTCGGGTCCATTACATCGCACAGTATACCACAGTACACACACACAACGCCAGCTCAAGTTGTCAAGATCAACTTTCTCCGCAACTTTGTTAGGTAAAGTAATTCCTGCTCACGTGTGCTCGTGTCGTTGATACGCTATAGAAACCCTACACCAACTACTTTGGCTCGCACAGTAAACCACAGTGCACGAACACATTGCCAGTTCGAGTTGTCACAATCAACTTTCGGCGCTGCTTTCTAAGATAAAGTAAATCCTGCTCACGCGTGCTCGTGTTGTCACATACAGTAGAAAAAATTGGCTCTCATTAAGTCCTGTTCTAGCATTGGTTGCTCCACTATAAAATAACAAGCCGAATACAAGCTCTTCATATCATCTTTCAAATTCCCACGAATCTAGAGAGAATGGAAGCTCCATTTGTTAAGCGTCTCAATTGGCGAAGCGATCCTCTCGCCAGTTGGTTTCCCCCATGGTGTGACCATCCGTTGTGCACTTGTGGGGATCGATGCATACTTAAGTCATCCCTCATGGTAGAAACTCGGGGCAGGAGATTTTTCCAATGCCCAAATATTGATCAGGTATGATTCATTTGTTCCAAGTTCAAATAACTATAATCAATACATAAAACACTTTTCTGCGCTATCATAACATCTTATGCAGACATATCGTACGGTGTGCAACTTCATTGAGTGGGTAGATACGGAGAACCCACAAAATGATGGAACACGTGGATATTCATGTAGTGAAACAAGATCAGACTACCTTAGGCGGAAGGATGAGCATGAACGCCGAATTGCTGCAGAAGCTTTAGAATGATAGGTAAATCCCCTGGGACTACCCACATGGCGGGAACGTCCAGAGTGTCGTTGTGGTGACCGTTGTCAGGTAATAAGGTCCGTAAGACAACGAACTCAAGGACAAAGATGCTTCGTGTGTCCTAACATTGTCGAAGACGATTTTGTCGTAAGTATGATCTTTTTCAGTACCACTAATCTCTTCTTACAAAATTATACAAATAGGAGGATGTAAGGAAATGTCAATTCGTACAGTGGATTGATACGGTCAGAGTTACTTCCATCAGTCAAACGATAACGCAACCTAAGACGACCACACAATTCATTTAGGCATGGATGGAGTACGAACGTCGGGTACAAATTGCAAGCTTAGACTGGAGGAACAATCCATTAGGTTTACCTAAATGATCGGAGTGTCCAAAGTGTGGTTGTAGATATCGCTACCAGGTGACTACCTCCTTTGCAGAACAAACATTTGGTAGGAGATATTTTGTTTGCCCCAACGTGGACAACAACTTCGTTGTACGTCTTACATTTTTTCAATTTCGCTACCATCTGCATAATATTACTATCCTAACTTACTAACTACGTTTATTTCTCAGGGCAATCCAAGGAGGTGCAGATTCACTTTGTGGATTGATAATGTCAATCCAACATCTCATGGCCAAAAGAGATAAATGAGTTTGAAACACAAGTAGAGTACCAGCGATTGAAGGAGCACGAAAATGCAGTTCACATTGAACGACGTAGAAGGGGTCGGTAGATAAGCTTAGGCTCAATTCGTCGAGACCCACAAATTTGTATTGTGTATCCAAGACACTTCTTAACTATCTTATCATAATAATGTTTAATTATGATGGTGTGTTGTTCTATGCGTCACGCATTATAAATTAATGGGATTGTATCGTTTCGATTTGCAAAGTTCCTTTTACACCTCGATACGTTGTATTCCTTGTAATTTATAAGTACGTGCTTATATTTTCGTAAATTCTACCTTCAATTATGTACATGATTACATAATTCAACATACACAAGAATTATACGCAACTTTAACTTGCATTTTAGAGGTAAAAAACCCCTCCTTGGGCTCCAATCCGAATGAAAAATAAATCGTTGGAATTTTACAAAATTCTTCCCATTTTGTTCGTTTCAAAACGATGATTTACCTAATTTTCGGAATGAAGAATTCAATATTTTGATATAAAAAACCCCCTCCTCGGGCTCCAATCTGAGTGAAAAATAAATCCTTCCAATTTTAGAAAATTTTTTCTGTTTTGTTCATTTTCAAAACAATGATTTACCTAATTTTTTTAACAAACAGTTAAATATTTCGATGAAAAAAACCCCTCCTTGGCTCCAATCAGAGTTAACAATAAATCATTTATATTTTAAAAAATTCTTCCTATTTTGTTCGTACTCAAAATGATGATTTATTTAATTTTTTAAACTAACGGTTCAATATTATACCATACAATAGTGAAAAAACGCCCTTCCAGAGGACGGCAAGGGGGCCGCTTGCAAAAAAGCCAGGCCACCCTCACCGCCCTTTTGAAGGCGGCCCCCAACAATGAAAAAACGCCCTACTAGAGGGCGGCAAGAGGGCTACCTGCAAAAAAGCCAAGCCGCCCTCACCGCCTTTTTGCAGGCGGCCCCCAACAGTAAAAAAAGCCCTCCCAGAGGGCGGCAAGGGGGCCGCCTGTAAATTTTTCCTCCCCCGTTGGCTGGTCGTTGGCCAAGGGCCAACGGCCATCTATCACGTCTAGAGAACGATGGGCGACTAGATTTGTAAATTTTTAAAATAGAAAATTATTTTTGTAAATATTTTAATAAATAAAATTAAATATAAAAAATTCCTCTCTCCATCCCATATCTAGTACTGTACTGGATATGTCAACATTAGATTATTTTTCATAAGACGAGATTGATAGTACTAGGATATGTTAACATTCAGTACTAAATTGGTTTTTTATAAGATGGATAGAGTAGATTCCATCTGTTTGGCAACAATTGGGATGGGGTATAGGAATTAGCTGGGAGTTGATGGAGGAAATTAAATTAACGTGGAATTTAATTTTTAATTTCAATCTCTTATTTGGTTGCTAAAAGAGAAACAAAAGAGGGTGTTTAGGAGGGAATTCTTGTCCTTTGTTTGGTACATGGGTTTTAAAACATAATTCCCACTTAATTACCGAATTTTTTTTAGAAATAATATTTTTTAATAGAGAATTGCAGAACTGTAGTCCAGTCATTCAAAATCACAAATTTAGCATCCTGTCAAACAACCAAAATTCGATAGGGTACATATCGAACAACGGTTGTTCGATAGGTACCCCTATCGAATAGCGGTTGTTCGACAGGACAGTTGTTAACAGCAGATTTTCGTAATCTACTCGGAGAGGAAAGAGAAAACCGACGTAGAGAAGAAGGGCCAAGTCGGAGTCGGACCAGGTCTCGTATCGGACTCAGCAGGCGTATCGGACTGGAAAAGGCGCTGGCAGAGGGACCGTATCGACCGATACGAATTCAATATGGCCATCGGCCGATGGGAGCAAGAAGTTGATAGAGTCAACATGGGCTTGGTTTGGGCTCGAGATAAGCTTCAAGGAGATTGCCAGATAGAGATAAGGCTTGGTTTTAGGCAATTGTATCTTGTAAATTAAGTAGGTTTAGATCTAATCGATGGCAAGAGTCCGCCATAAGGACTTGTTTGTTAAGTTGTAGATAAAATCGTGACCTATCTGGACAATGTTGTAATCTCGGGTATAAATATCCCGGTAGCTTGTACATAGAAACTCTCTCAATCAATTCAACAAACAAACCTGTTTCAATCTACTTTCGGCGCATCGCCAACCCTCGTAAGAGGTTAATTTTCGGCGAGTTCTTGCTTCCCCAGAGCAGAGGTAAGAACTCGTACCCGACGATCTACATCGTCGGGGCTAACGTGTCGTTTTAGACACGTTAGGCCCTGATGATGTGATCGTCGTTTATCATGTTTTGGCTAATCTTGATATGGTTTTCTAATTCCATCTCGCCAGCGATTAACTCGTTTTAGGGTTTATTGCCGACGATGGTTGAATTAGCCTCCTTGTCTAGATTATCTAAGGCATCTATCATCCTCAAAAACGATCAACGGCTTGATTTTTCTTTGTGTTAAACCTCGATCTACACTTTGAGTTGTTATCGACCTTAGTCGTATTTCGAGATTTAATTCAAAGCCTGTCTTTGATCGTAATTAAGGATAGTACCAGAGTTTCAGCCGGTCTTACCTAATGCATGTGATTACTTTATGTTTTTATATGTATTTGCCACTTGTATGGGTAGATCGACAGATATGATTGTATTTATTACAGATTAATCTCAGGGTTTCTCTGTGATCAGTATGTTTATATTGGCTGATTGGCTTATACAAGTCTGCACTAAAGTATTAGCTAGTGTATTTATCTTTTATATATTATTCATCGGCTAGTGTCATTTGATTAATATTCATATATCACTAAAGGCCGATGAGATTAGATCTGTATCTTATTCTTATTTCATTATTACTTCAAGTAGGCCGGTACAGTTTTGCCCTATCGGCTAGGCCCTCACGATGCGACATCGGCCTATCGGCCGATCGGCCATCGTTTATTAACTTGGTTTACTTGTCTATTCTTGTTGATTGCAGATCAAATCAACTGGCACGCCCTAAACGCACCTAGGCAAGCCATTGGACCTGCACTGGAGCTAAGCAGATCTCCCAGGCCGCCGTGAAAACGTGGAACCTGCTTTGTTGTGAGGCAGGTCGAAATTCTACGCCAACAACAGTATGATTTTTTTCAATTCTTTATGATGCATGTGTGTGTGGGCAACTGTGTAACAAAGACCTATCGAACAATCAATGTTCGACATGCCATCCAACATGCATGTGGCAGGACCAATCGAGCTCCCAATGTTCGATAGGCCTCCATGCATGCATGCACTTTTCTTTTTTTTATCCGGCCAACTAACCTATCGAATGGTTGTTGTTCGACAGGTATCTTTTGCGTACATGTCGAACAATGTTTATTCGATAGACATCTTGTTGAATTTTGGTTGTTCGACAGGATACTAAATTTGTGATTTCGAATGACTGAACTATATTTTTGCAATTCTCTATTAAAATAGTATTATTTCTAAAAAAAATCCTTAATTACCACCCCTCCCCTAGGATGGGATCAGTGGGAGTTGATCAATTAATTCCCCATCCCAAATTCCCAATCTCTCCGAAAGTCCCACGTCCTCCAATCAAACTAAGATTAAAATGCTCAAATCTCCTACAACTACACTCCTATTCCCTCTCTCAAACTCCCCCAACCAAACAAGCTGTTAGGCCAATCAGGGAGAGAACAGCCTTTTCCACTTGATTTAAAATGCCGCAGTAACACTGATGAACTGCAAGCACTTCCATAGTTTCATTTCCAGAAGTAAAAATTTGCACAATGTAGCTAACAGAGCTATTGTTTAGTACAACAATCAAAGAATACTCACTGTTCTAGATTGCATTATACACAGGAGGATGACAGTATATGTTCTTGCTGATTTTCATTTCCAGAAGGCAAAAAAATTTACAGAATGTAGCTACCAGAACTATTGTTCAGTACAAACAGCCAAAGAATACTTGCTATTCTGAGTTATATAATACACAGCAGGGTGACACTACCTTGAACATGTTCTTTCTGACTAATGGCCTAATGGGTGTTTCGAGACAGAATTTTGTGTACCAGTTTAGCACTATCTTCAGCTCTTCAGCAGGCAGCATGACAAATGCCCAATTTAAGACAGAGACACAAGTTCACAGGAGCACCATTGAGTAACTATTTCCTAACTACTACAAAAGCTTTTCGTTCTGCTCCTGATCTGTCTCCTGATCCGGGGAACTGGCCCTAGCTGGAGTTACACCAGAAGTTCTTCTATCTACCTCAGGATTGGGCTGAGCAACTGCAGTTTGCCTTCCCTGCAGTAATGGTATATCTCTGATGTTGATGCTCCCAAACTGCAGTCAGAAGCATATTGTTAATATAGTCATCATCCTTGCAAGATGACCTGAATACTATTGCAGCATTTTATAATATGGTCTAAGTAGTACGTGGCATGAATATCGGTAAACTATTTCCAAGCTGCCATGAATTGTAGTATCTGACATTGATACCTTAATCTCTGAACCTGGAAATTCACTGAATTCTTTATGGGCAGCAGTGTTGTTGCATGCAGCGTTTTCTTCAGCTCCAGGAAGACCTTGACAAATAACAGCAAAGAATGTCTTAAGCTGTAAGTGCCAACCCAACTATACTTCCTAACAGTAGCTTTCCTATAGGAGACTCACTTGCAAATCTGCACATTTCTCGAGTGTGTACTTCTTCCTTATGTTTTAAAATATCCAAATGCTGCTGTTGTTTTTACTAAATTCAACAAATCATGCTAATAGCCCTCCTATTCAACATTACCGATAGTGTAACAGTAGCTTTTCTGTAGGGGACTCACTTGCAAATCTGCACATTTCTCAAGCGTGTAATGTGTACTTATGTTTTAAAATATCTCCAGATGCAGTTGTTGTTTTTTTCCTAAATTCAACAAGTCATGCTAATAACCCTCCTATTCAACATTACCGATAGTTTAAATAATTCCAGGCTTACCAGCTTCGGCACCCCCACAAACTGCTCGCCGTTGACGTCTTGCAGCTGCCTCCTCAGGCACTGATGACTTTCTTCTTCTTTTCCAGCTTGATCTTGCTGCACTCGCACGGCCTTCTTGCAGTCCCCAAGCTGATCTTGCTCCACACCCGGGGCCAGCTTTGTCTCCCGAATGAAGGCATTCTCGATCTCCTTGTTATGGCGCAAATGCATTTCTTCTTTCAGAACAAAATTTATCTGGACCAACCTCTTCTGTTCAGCAAGAAGACCAAACTCAGGACCAAGAAGGTCCGGCCGTCCTCCTTTGATCTTCTGTTCTCCACAAGGATGAAGCCAGAGCATCTCCGGAGGAAAGTCTGATCAAGGTATCACGATAATTAATCGCTGCCCGAGATAAAATGACAGCAAACTATCGAAGGCAAGGAAAATGTGAAAGACTACCGAACATCAAACAGAAGATGGCATTTTTTTTAATACAGGACCGAGAAAATTCTCAAAGATTCATCAGTGAAATCGCTAATATCATTTCTATCAAAAATATCACGTTTTGTCTTCTTCAAGAAAAGGATTACAAAGAAACACGGAGAGTTAAAACCCAGAACCAAGAAAACAAGAAGGTGATTATGCAGGAAAGCCAAGATGAACCAAAAAAACAAGAAAATAAGAACCAAGAAAGATTCCGCAGAACCCAAAGATCAAAAGATTCGGGAGAGCCAAGATGAGCACTTGGGACTTGAAGCAAAAGATTCATAGATTCACAAGAGCCAGGAAGAAGAATCGCAACTCGAAACAACGAAAAGATACACAAAGAACTCCTCTCGAAGCTTACCGGGACTCGAAGCAGTGGGCCGAGCTATCGGCGGCAAACGCCCTGAAACGGCCGGCATAACCGCCGCGGAAGAGCTCGAGGCCGTCGTCGGGTAGAACGCAGGTGCCGACGCCGACAATCCAGGCCTAGTGGAGCGCGCAGGTGCCAACGCCGACGATCCTGCTGGGTCGAACGAAGTAGTGGACCTTGCGGAAGAGCCCGGGGACATCCTCGCAGAGGTAAGCAAAGGCGCCATCGCCGGCGAGCTCCCTGGAACGCCCGCCGTCGTAGCCGCCACGGAAGAACTCGAGGCCTTCCACGGGTCGAATGCCGGTGCCGCCGCCGACAATCTTCTTTGATCGGGCTGAGTAGACGCCGTCGTGGAAGAGCACGAGGCCATCGACGAAGAGCTCCCCGGATCCATCGCCGGTGCAGCGACCAGCTCCGGCAGCGCTCCGAGACTTGCAGAGCGTTGCGCCTGAGATGAGATCGCCGCTCTCGTGTCTGCTCCGATGATGAGCCAACGTGCGTGAGGCCATTATATAAGGCGCGAACTGGAAGAATCCAAATGATCTCATCCCGGCTCGTGCCTGCGTGATGCGGCCCAGGCCCAGCCCACTCGGCTTGAGTCAGACCGGGAGCTTGCGCTAGATGAGAGTCATGAAACCAAGCTGAAATGATAAAAAAAATATCATTAGTCAGATGAGTAGACGAGTAAAATGTACAAAAGATCTCTCTCCAAAAAAATGTGCAAAAATCTGACTTTGATAAACAAGATTGCTGGGAAGATGTAAATATGTAATCAGTAGAGCATTCTGAAAAAAAAATGCATATAACAACCAATCTGCTGCACAAAGAGCCAGAAATACCAGCAACTATATGAATATACAGTCAGCTGGAAGCAAAGCAAGCAACAGGAAATGAAATCTGGCATCACAATTCACAAGATGTTGTGCAGAACATCTCCCAAAGAGGAAATTGCACCAAAAGGTCACGGGTTTCTCTTCTTGAAAAAACTAGTAGCTTGGAGCCTTGGACTGCTTTCTCTCCAGGGATTCCTGACTGCTCTAACTCCTGGTTTGCTGCAGATCAGGCATAGAAGTTTCATCAACATTCAGGGATTCAGAATAACTCGATTCAAACAACTATAAAGATAATGCTCCCACCTCTTCTCATCGAGGAAGACATAGCAATTTGCCAAAAAACCTCTTCGATATTTGTACTCTTTAGCACTTCGTTTCAAGGAACGGCATGCTGATTGCATCAGCATATTCATTGTCCATTTAGCTTAACAAAGTACACAGACAACATTATGTTGTTAAGCACTAATTTCTGCATCGATAAATCATCCAGGATATCTGCCCAATGCTACTGCAGTCTCAACCAACAGCCCTGCTCTCAGCCAGATCACATCATTGAAAACAAGAAGCTGCACACGTGCACTACTTTGGTGTATCTGTTGGTTTTGCTCATCACTTGCATGGAACTGTCAAACCTCTCCCGATCTGGATGAAAGAAAGAAACCAAAGTTTACTAAGATCTGCATGAGAATAGGAGAAATTTCGTTTATACAGGTCTTGGGACTTCAGATTTATCCCATGACAAGTAGATGCTAGTGAAGTAATGAGGGATTGATGGTCCTCAAATCTAAAATCTGAGAAGCTCCTGTCACACAAACAGGTGCTAATACGAAACCACATCGGGTATTGCAGTTTCTGCTTAATTTGCTTAACATTTCCTTAAGAACTTGGAAAAATGAGATGACAAACAAAGCTAAATGAATCCACTATGAAATTGCCAGCCCCTCTGTTTTTTTTCTTTCTTCTAAATTTAGTAGATCCATGTATTTGAAGAGCATGATCAATGTGGCATGAATACTCCCAGCTACAAGCCTACAACACCTCCTCGGTTCGCGTAAACCCCAATTTACACAGGTCTGTCCGAATTTAATCGAGCAGAAATGGCTGATTGGTCAATCACACAAGCGAAACCGCTACCGCTAAAGTAAGTACTATGGCATTTCGAGAACCAGTGGATCGATCCCCCCAACTATCCCCTGCGGAAGGCCACCCGGATCAACACCACCCAGGCGGCATTGCCGATCAAACTCGACCAAAATCCCAACCAAAACGGGGCTACGAGATAACCGCGCGAGTCAGCGGCGGAGGATTTTACCTGCATGCCGGAATCGCCGGAGACGAGCGAAGAGCCGGCGTCTAGCGCGAGCTCCCCGGCGGCGGCGGGGAGCGGCGAGCTGGCTTTGGTTCTCTCTGAAACAGATCGTAAGCAATAATAAAGATCCAAATAGGGTCTCATTTGCAAATTTACAGGATTAATAGCGATACAATCATGTACTACTCCGTACTCCTGTCCTGGAGTACTCGCTCGGTTAAAAAAAAAAACTAATTCTAAAGATAAATTTGGACACAGTGTATATCCAGATTCATCTCTAAAATTAGATTTTTTTTTCTGAGAAATAGGGATACGTTTTAGAAAAAATCCACGATCCAAGATTAGGGCTTCTTCGCAAAATTTAGGATGGCAACGAATAATGGCGATCCAAACTAGGGATCTGGCTGAAAACTTACGTTACACACCTTTGTGGGCCAACCCGATGGCTACGTTTGTGGGCATCCTGCTACAGCCCAACTACTTCAGGCCTAGGAATCATGGGCCGCATTACGTCCAGCCTTCTTTCCCCCTCCCTACAACCACCGTTCCAGAGCTCCGGCGAGCCTCGTCCTCGCGCTCGCTGGCGGGCTCGTCTCGAGGAGCGGCGAAGCCGTCCGTCACCGCTGCCTCTTCTCATGACCATGATGCAGAGGAATAATGCCGCAACAACCGCATGCAGAGGAATAATACCGCCACAAGATTTCAGAGGAGGAGCCTCCTGTTCAGAAAGAGGCAGGCAACACGCGAATCTAGGCTGCGGCCGGGCGTGATCGCGTGAAGCTAATTTTTCGGCCACCTATTCTCTTCTGATCCTATCACTCTATCACCTCATAAATAGACAACCCGATGGAACCGGCCGAGAAGTGGTTTGGTGGTCAATGCGACTTCCCAAACAGGGGCGATCGATCGAATACACCCCCTGCCTGCCTTCCATAGAAGAGCTTCTCTTCCCTGAACAATGGCGCAAGAACAGCTAGATTATTACCGCTACCAATTCGTGTAATTGTCAGGTCTTTCGCGTTTTCTCAGAGCGTTGCGGTGCCAGGAGAGAGAGAGCACGCGATCGGCATGGATCGATGAATGAGGACGGCCAGGTGAGAAAACTAGCTTTTTGCATGCATGAAACTTAATTAATTAGGCATTTTCCTGAAGAATCTACTTCAGCATGCGAGTTTTCTTTACACCTTGTGGTTCAGAAAATGTTTTTTTTTCATTGGAATTCGGCTGTGGTTGACTCTATGTCTTTGGTTATCCCGCATGCAATGCGCTTGGGGATTTCTAGTTGTGGTTGAAAGACATATTGTGACTTTATCAGGAATCCTTTTTTGTTTTTGTCTATACCCTTGTTTATTGCCTGTCATCCAAATAATTATGAAAAAGTTTTGGGGAAAAGAAAGAAAGAAAGAAAGACATTGTGACTTTGATTGGAATGTCGAAACCATATTATGGATTTTACTAATTCTGTCCATCCGAATTTGCTTTCTACCAGACTACATGTTCCACATTTTCAGGGTGATTTTCATACTACATCTACATTCTTACCGTGTTCAGTAGGCCGGCATCATGGATGAAGAAAATGCTAGCTCCACGAACGTAAGAATTCTTGTCAAGTTGCAGACTCGTACATATTACGCACATGGACGAGCTCCAAATCACCACTTAAATTGCACCATCCTTTCTATTTAACCACACCGTCTTACTGTTTGTTTTCCTTGTACAGAGCATCAAACTAGAACTGAGAATCTACATGCATTGCAAAGCCTGTGAACGATCTGTTCGCCGAGCCATAGAGAACATCGACGGTAATTAATTAACTAACCAAAACCACCAAAAGACACATCCTATTAAATTTTCAGCTCAAGCATATATGTTAGCTGAGATTTCGATCAATCTACACTTATGCAGGAGTCGAGAAAGTCAAGGTGGAGAGGGGAGAGAACAAGGTGACGGTGACGGGCGGCGACTTCGAGCCGGAGAAGGTGGTGAGAAGGATCAAGAAGAGGACCGGGAAGAAGGCGGAGATCTTGTCTCCCGAGGAAGATGATCATGAGGAAAACGGAGGAGGAGGAGGAGGAGATGCGCAGGCTCATCACGAGTTCCAGAGGCACGGCAATGGCATGGGACACTACGCCTACTACGTCCCGTATTACCATTATCATCGTCATCATCACCTGATGCATGTGCCTTCCGCTTACGTTCCGAGTTGCTATGATCTTGTGCCTGTGCCTCCGTCGGACAATGGAGGAGGAGGAAATGTGGCTCATGAGTTTCAGAGGCGCGAAGGCATGGGACACTACGGTTATTACGCTCCGTGTTATTACGATGGAGGAGGAGGAGATGTGGCTCATGAGATTCAGAGGCCGGCTCGCTCGGAGTGGGATCTTCATTGCTTCGATGATGAAAATACACAAGCGTGCAGGGTAATGTAGGTTGTAGAGAGGATTAGGGGCAAGAGGTTTGGTGTGGCCTTGCATACAGTTCATCTTTATTTAGAGCAAAATAACAAATCAGTTAACGAATTGGCCTATTAGCTCAGCTGGTTAGATCGTCATGCCAATAACGCGAAGGTCGCAGGTTCAAGACCTGTATGGGCCATATTTTTTGAATTGCTCTTTTTTATTTGTTGAGAACTTTTTCCGGTTCCATTCTTTAAAATTGACGGAGAATTTATTTTCTTTTTTAAAAAATTATTGAGAATTTGTCTGTCCTTGTAGCTCATCATTTGTTGAGAACTTTGTTCCGCTCATCATGCTACATCATGAAGTTCTCAATAATTTTTCAACAAACTTCATCATTTTAAAAAAATCCAGTTCACAGCAAAGTTCTCAACAAAGTTTTCTCAATCATTTTGTTTCGTTTATCATGCTACAAGGTCTTCTAGGAAGACAGGAACTCATCTATTACCACAAAATGATTGAGAAAACTTTGTTGAGAACTTTGAGAAAATGATGAAGTTTTCTCAATAATTTTTTTAAAACAAAGTTCTCAATAAGTTTTCTCAATGAGAACTTTGTTGAGAACTTTGCGGAGAAGTTAAAAAAATTATTGAGAATTTTAAAAAAATCCGGTTCACAAAATGATGAAGTTTGCTACAACGCAATAAATAATTTTTTAAACGCAACGCAAATGTGTAAATATTTTTTAAACGCATTGATGTCCAAAGTCTTCTAGGAAGACAGGAACTCATCTGTTACTACAAAAATGAAGTTTGCTACACACGTGTTCCAATACACTTATAGTGACCAACACAACACAAATGTTGGCTATCTGTCAGGTTTCCAAACATGGAAATATCACTATTTGGAACCTGACTTATGGAGCGAATGCACAGGATGACTAATGTCCCAGAAAACAAATCATAGGGAAGAATGCATTATGCACCATCTATGTACTTCGTTATACGAGAACGAAAGCATAGCAAAAGTTAGCTAAGACTTGAATTGCGTACATTGCATCATAAACAAAATGCGTCATCCACATTCCACAGCATATCTCCGGTATGTCACACTAAATCCGAACATTGAGTAAATGTATACTAGTTACATTTATAAGGAAGCTACATTCTCGACAGTAACTATGATTCTTGCTCTTGGCACAGCTGATGATAATACATAGACATACATTACAAGTGGAGCCGTACAATTAACACTGCTCGGTTTGGCTGCCGGATGCAATCCAGCAGCTACCAAAAATAATTTTACCTGTAGAAGAAAAAGGAAATACAACGACATGTCAAGCTATCAAATAGTTGTGACTCTAGGTCTAGAGTCCTGCCAACCCAGTTGGCGAGCTCTTTGCTCCCATAATGCTGTGAGTTTCTTTTCCTTCGAAATTGCCGCTTCAGACCGCTCCCTAGCTTCCTCGCAAGTCTCTGTGGCTGCATTACACTTCTCTGCCTCTCGCTGGTATTGAGTAGCTTGTCTTTTAGCTTCAACAAGAGTGGCATTCATGTGATGGCTATGCTCCTCAGCTACAATCTGCTGCAGCTTGAGCTCCTCATTAAGAAGATCAACAAACTGCTTCTCCATCTCTTTACTAAGCTCAGGGTCATTTTTGCCACAACCTGTATGTTTCAACTCAAATGTTTAAAGGCACCAGCAAGGTCAGGCAGTTTTTATGAAAGAAAAAGGGGGTACAACAAAATAAGATCAAGCAGTTCTCGTGAACGAAAAAGAAGGTAGAACAAAATAGATTCAACCATCGGAAGGAGCAAATTGAAAATATTTCACTAGCTACAGCTCAGAAAGACTGGAGCAATGTAGTTGTTTATACAAAAGGTATGACAACTACTTGCAGAGCAACACAAGAGAATTTCCCTATCCAATGGAGCATTGTACCAAAGATGTTAGGTGAAATCGTAAAAGCAGTATGTGCAGGTCCAGGCAAGACAAAATTTTAGGGGCTCAAGCATTTCAGGGGAAAACTATTAGAGAAATGGTTAGCTTTATCTGCACTAACTAGTCTACACAACACAATAAATTACTACACTGAATCATACCCCCTTTCCTGGAAATACCAGTAAGAAATCCACTTTAAGGTGCATACTGTTAATATGTTGCCACAAAGTACAGAAATCTGGTTGGTATGCACAATCAGGTAGATTTTTGGTCCTAAGCTTCTGTGAGTGTGATGCGTGCCAACAAATACTAGTGCTACACACCAAAGAGGTCTAGTAAATATTTAAACACATCCTTTTCTCTGTAATGTGAAGAGGGGTATAGTTGCTCTTAGCAACAAATGAAATTTCCCCCATTTTAACAGAGCCGATTTATTTGAAGTTTTCAACATTTACATAGCATAAAAATTGAAAGAGCTATCCTAATACTCAATTAGTCACGTTAGTCGTCCCAGGCATCAAAATAGTTGCTGAGATTACTTCCCAAAACTACAGGCAACAGGTTGCATACTGAACCATTCAGTCCCGGAAACATCATACAACTTAAGCACGAATCCTACCACCTCTTCCATCAGATAACCAATTATGCTCAACCAATTTCATGGGAAGATTGGATGAAGCTTAGTAATGATGAAGCTCAGCTAAAGAGACTATGAAGGAAGGAAGAGCGAAAACCTGAAGTTGAGAAGTTGACAAGCCCTGCAAAAGAATACAATTGCAAAATTCAGTCAGTGATGGCCTGATAGCGATGTACAAGCGTTCAAGGTAGAGAACACGCAATAGTTCAGTTTTCCTATTACTTAGTACGGAGTTCAGCTCTTATACACTGGAAATATGCAATGATTCACTAAAGGCAACCGCATCGATCTGACATAACACTAGTTGCAGGCCGCAAGCAATAACCTCCAGATTGGATTTTTATCGAACAAACTATGCGCACAACACCCGTCGGAGCAGATCAGGCAACCGGGTGGTTGCAAGATCTGGCGGGGAAGGGGAGGGAAGGGACTAGGTGGGCTCACCGGGGGCGATGGACTGGAGGGAGAGTGGCGGCGGGCAGTCGCAGCTGCAGAGCGGGCAGGAGGGGGAGACGACGGCCGCAGCGGAAGTAGAAACGGAGGAGGCGAAGCCCTTCTTGTAGCGCCAGTAGAAGGCCGGCCCAGAGACGCCGAGCGCGGAGGCCACGGCCAGGATCACCAGGCACCACCGCCCGCACGCCGCCGCCGCCGCGGCGCCGCGGCGCCCCATCGCTCCTCCGCTCGCGCTCACGGGCGGGCAGTGCGTGGGGGACGCCGAGCTCGCTCTCCTACTGCTGACGGATTCTTTACTGTCCCCGTCGTCCCGCGGCGTGTGAGTGACCAAGCGGCCGCGTGTGATTTCGTCTTGTTGTTTCGCGGTGGTGGTGGTGGTGGGGTTGGGGGGGAAGGGGGAGAGGCGGCAGTGGGGTGGGGGGCAGTGGGCGAGTGGGAAGTGAGCTAACTGCGGGTCGGTGCGGTACTACTGCGGCGAGTCACGGAGCACAGAGGTATGGAGCCCGGCGCATGTGCCGCGCCGGACGCGGATTCCCCTGCCGATCAAACGGCGGGCCGAGGCTGTCGGCTGTCGCCGGAAAATCTACGATGGTAGGCTGCTGGCCATTAAGGCCTTTCTAACCTTTTTCACCCTCGTTTTCCTCGCATATTTCTCAAACTACCAAGCTATTTTTTAAAAAAATATTTTTTAAAAGAAATTCTATAGAAATATGTCAGAGTCAAGAATAAGACATACTTTTTATACACAGGTTAACGAAATACAGCGAAATCATATACCCGATAGTATACGATAAGATATCCTTTAATCAAATAAATACGATTAAAAGAGAAAAAATATGTTTTCAATATAGAAGGTGTCAGAGTTCTAGTCGAGAAATATAAAGTTTTCTTGAGTCATATTTTGTTTTATTTTCTCGAGTTCTACTTGGAGAAGGGGAGATCTCTGCTATATAAATAAGACTCCCATGATCAAGGGGTAACTAGTTACAAACCACGCCAAATCTACGCATAGAAACAATTCGAAGAAAGTCTTCACTGTATTCGTCGAATAAATCTCGTCGGGTCGTTCTCGACAGCTTCGAGTCGACGAAACTAATCAGCTGTTCTGTCCTTTATTGTACTCTGAGTGTATTTTCTGATATTAATCCATATAAACTGAAGTAGGATTATTATTCACCTTGAGAGTCTGAATTAGTATAAATTTTTGTCTTTTGTTTGCTTAATCCACTTTCACGAATATCCTAGTTCCAACGATTCTCATACTCTACAAATACCTTGGTCAGCGTTCAATCTGTTAACAATGACGCGTCAGGTAAGGGGTTTGGTTCTTCAAGGTTACAACGAGATGAGTTCAAGAATAAGATTCGTCGATGAGGGCTTCTATAACCAATCTGGCCGAGGAGATCCAGCCCAGTCAGCCTTCGCCATGGTCCAAGTCGGCTCCATCGTCTTCCCGGTTTTCGCCGCCGTCCCGATCTCGTCCCTCTTAGCAGATGCCGCGAGCATGGCTATGACAACGGCGCGGGCAAATACATCTACTTCACCAGCCGCCTCTCCGGTTCGAACCAAGAACGAGGCGCCAAAAACCTAATTTGTCGACGAGAACCCTCAAGCAGCCCAGTCATCGACTTCAGCCAGCAAGCGTGTGTTGACAACGAAATCTGTCGATAAGTATGGTGCATAGTGTCCAATCCACAAGACTTCTAATCATTCGCTAGCTGGATGTCGTGTCATTATCCAGGCAAAAACTGAACTCGACGCATGTGATGAGTGAGGGATTCAGCGTACTTCTCCGTACAAGGCGTGGTGTCCAATCCACAAAACCAAGAGTCACCCTCTAACAAGCTGCAAAATGTTTTTAAAGCTCACAGAACCGATCACCTGAGTTTCAGGTTGTCCGATCCATGCTCGCAGAGATCGATCTCGTGGGACGTCCATGGACGACAACCCTTCAGATCATATGGTGAGATTCATCGGAATCGATCCCGACAAGCCATCTGTTATTTATGGCCTGGATGACGTGAAATCCTCCAATTCAAGTTCTCCGCACATGTGAACATGGTCGACGTCGAGATCGAGGGCAGGGGTGCGGACGACCGCACACCACGGGGTTCCACAGAGGAAGGCGAGTTCATCTGATCTTGAGACGTTGCCCCTTCTCACTCGGAGCCTGTCCATACCCTCATTGAGCACTTTACCATCATCAACAATCTACTTCGACAACCTCCCTTCGACCCAGTAACCTTTCCGGAGGCGAACGCGTGGTTAAAGCGAATGGAGTCCACTATCACTAACCTCAACTCTGCCTTTGCAGCGGCAGCCGGTTTGCCACCTCCACCGATTCCCCCTCAGGTCGACGAGGTCACCGAGAACGTTGGCAATCCCAATGCCCCTCCGAACGGTGAACCTCGCATCCGGCATCCCTGAGAACGCCTCGTCACAACAGTGAGCTCATCAGGCTGCTATCCGACAAGATGCTCGCGATCTCTGTGAACAACTGAACGGGCGAAGGCGACAACAACAGGATCAGCGCGATGACGGACGTCGACAACCCCAAGATCAACACCGAAGGGGCAGTTGTCGGGATGACATCCCAGATCGTAACCCAACCCGCGGTCACCAAGATGCCCCAGCATGTCGAGGTGACAGCGGATGCGACGAGGACGATGATTCTCGATCTCTGAACCCAAGACACGTCTGAGGTCATGACCGTCAACGTCCTTACCGGACGTCCGACGTAACATTCTTTGTCGTCGTCTAGGGCGGTTCGCGGGGCCGCTGTGGTCGCCAGCCACCCTTTCTACCTAGAGGAGGAGGTAGGGCTTTTAAGCCTTCCCTTCGAGAAGTAAATTGGCCCCCAAAATTATGTCCCATGGCAATCAAGAAGTATGATGGAAGCACAAATCCAGAGGAGTTCCTGCATGTCTACTGTACTGTTCTATACGCTGCTGGTGCAGACGACAACGCGCTCACAAATTATTTGCCCGTAGCATTGAAGGGATTTGCTTGGTCATGGCTTGTTCATCTTCCACGAAACTCGATATCTTCCTGGGTGGATCTTTGGAAGCAGTTCGTCACAAATTTTCAAGGCACCTACAGGAGGCATGTGGTCGAGTACGATCTTCACGCCCTTATACAGAAGCCTGACGAAACCCACCGAGACTTTATTCGGTGCTTTAACGAGTGTCGAAACACAATCCCTGAGATCACCGACGCATCTGTGATACGAGCCTTCAAATCCGGCATTCGAGATCGCTACACGATTCAAGAGCTGGTGACAAGGTGGGTGTCGTTCGCCATGAAGCTGTTCATGATGATTGACATGTGCGCTCATGCAGACGAAGCTATCCGAAGAAACGATGGGAAGGAGAAGGCAATGGAAGAGAAGCAACTGGCTAAAAAAACAACCCGGAACCAAGTCGCGAAACCAGATGCAAGAAAGGAGGAAAGAGAAAGGCACAATCGGAGATCCTTGTCGCAGAACAAGATAAGAAAACTCCCCAATGACCTTCTCCACAAGATGACAACCTAGTACGACAATGGTGTCTGGTGCACAAGATCAGCGCTTGCACGTTCGAGGATTGCAGCATGTTCCAAAAGGCTATGGCTAGGAAGATCGCTCAAGACAAGGGAAAAAGGGTTCGTGTGGTAGAGAAGGACGACCGCAATCCTCCGACCGACGACGAATCAAAATTCCCTGACTTCATCAACTTCGGACAATACCTCTTATTCTTCAAAAAGGGAATACAAGAAGGTAGAACGCGAAATGTGCTTCACAACCCTGGGGACAGTGTTTAAAATGAAGTGGTCAGATAAGAAGATCGAGTTCTCCAACGTTGAGCATCCAACCCTGACGATAACCCCCACCCGATATCCGATAGCGGTTGAGCCTACTATTCAGAACGTCAAAGTCAGCCAAGTCCTCATCGACGGTGGCAGCTCCATCAACCTTCTCTTCGCCAGCACGCTCGACGTAATTGGGATCCTGAGAAGCAAGCTCGTCCCTTCAGAACAGCCCTTCCACAGCATCACCCCAAAATCATCGTCAAGGCCTCTAGGAAAAATTACGCTGCCAGTGACATTTGGCAAAGCTGACAACTTCCGAACGGAGCAGATCATGTTTGACGTTGCCGAGTTTGACACAGCCTACAACGCTATCCTCGGAAGGACAACACTAGCCAAGTTCATGGCAGCTTCACATTATGCTTCAGCTGATCAAGATACCAGGACCCAAAGAGATGATCACAACATTGGGGAACATGAAGATGGCCATGCAGTGTGACAAGAGGAGCCTTGACATGGTCGAGCAAACTCCCACCACGCTTGCCCCAACTGAACCTCCTCGGGAAGTGACCAAGCCCAACCTAGTGCCCAACCCAGACGATGCGATAAAGATAATCCCGCTGACCAGTAGCACCCCCGACAAGACAGTCAAGATCGGGGCCGAGTTCGTCAGCAAATAGGAACTCGAGCTCATCACCTTCCTCCGCGACAATGCAGACGTGTTCGCTTGGCAACTGTCCGACATGCTCGGGGTCCCCAGGGAGGTGATTGAGTACAAATTAATGGTCCGGCCCGACGCAAAACCTGTCAAGCAAAAATTATTTCGTTTCGCTCCAGACCGCAAAGAGGCTGTACGAGAAAAACTCGACAAACTTTTCAAAGCCGGTTTCATCAGAGGTCCTTCATCCAGAGTGGCTCGCAAATCCAGTCATGGTGCGCAAAGGCCAATGGCAAATGGAGGATGTGTGTAGATTTCACTGATCTAAACAAGGGCAAATTGCCTCTTCTAGACTCAATCTTTGTTTGGCAATATCCTCAAATCCTCTCCCGAGTCCGATATGAACTCGCACTACCCGTATCGGCTGACTGGGTCTGATTTTGTATCGGCCGATACAGCTTCTAGCTGATGCGCTGCTCTGTTTTTGGAAACAACCCTATCTCCTCCGAATCTGCTTCAAATCTATTTTTACCCTTTCGTTTCAACTGCGAGCTAGTTGGATGCTAAGGGTCAAACGGCCATGTCAGATTTGGCCATATCAAAATACCCAGTGTAACGTATTAACTAGTCGTGTAATCGGGAATTGGTTTTTCCAACTTCACGGCTGGAAGCTAGGAATTCGCTGCTTCAATTCGGTCAAATTTAAAAATTTAAGCTACTTTAATCGAAATATACTTTCCATAAAACTAGCTGGGGGCTAAGAGTACGTTACAATCGTCATATGCTTTAATAGCTTACAAAATTGATCATATTTCAGTCTCTACTAATATCTTGTCTCAGATTACTTTACAGGGCAATACGGCGACTAAAACTACCAAGAAAGCTATTGCCAATTCATTGTGGAAAAGATATCTACAGCCAGAGGAGCAAGAGACTGCACAAGCTAGTCGATCTCGGCGGCGGTCCTCTGAGAACGTGTAAATCCCTCCCGAAGAAACCCTAGGTCCAGCTTGGTACGAGATTCACGGATGCAAGCAAGCACGTGTCCTCCGGCGTATCGGCTAGCTCGACGACATTCCTGCTTCAGGCTGTCATCGATCCATTGATCAGTGCCGTGAAGCGCGCTGCATGTACCCCAAATCCATCCTAGGTACCCGGAGACCGACTTCTCGGGAGGAGGATGAGTCATGCGTAACTCTGTACATAACCACTGTAGAACGGAGCAACAGTTTTCGAGGTGCGCCGAGATCCATATCTCCTTGCCCTTCAGAAGCTTTGTGCCCTGATCTTTCCTGATGTTGTCGGCGATTCTTTCCAGCACTTCCTTCTTGTACACTGTCTTCTAGTACTCGGCTCGCCCTTTCATCTCTACAAGAGAACGTCCAAGGTGTATAAAAATAACATCGTTAGCAAAACTTTGGTCTGAGTACAAAGACAATATGCTACAATGTTACAATTTTATTACTATGGCATTGTTCGCGCAGCGACGACGCTTGGTCCTCCTCAGAGACTAAGGCATTGTCGGAAGTGATTGCGACCAGGGCATGTTTTCCATCACTTGGCGTTGAGGAGCCTTGGGGCATATTGGGTTCGGCAACTATGTGTAACGGGTGTCCACCTTGCTGGACATCCTCGTTCACGACTTCGAAAAATCTACAATACAGAAACATCGAACATACGAAAACTCAGAAATGGATATTGAAAAAGGGGAGTGTTTTCTAAACATCAAGCCCAATAACTTTTTTATCTTTATTACAATAAAGGGTGAAAATAAAAATTTATTCTCCAAAAAAGGGGATGACCGAATCCCCGAGCTCCTCCACCTCCCACATCATGTCGTCACGGTGCTTGTCGGCTCCTCCCTTGGTCAAGGCCTCCTCCAGATTGACTTCGGGATGAATGAGCCTGAGGCACGCGAGGACGTGACACGCTTCGGACTTGAGTCCAGTGCGCACCCCGTCTGCCACCTGCTCGACATGGTCATTGGCGGCGGTCTCCAGCGCCGTGATAAGGGTCCCAAGGGATCCCATCACCGTCATCTCATCGGGGAAGGCTGGGTGCTCGACGTGCTTTCCTAACCCCTTGGCCACCACGTCGAGATGCCCATAGTTCTCGTGCAGGGCCTGACGGAGGGAGGATAGGTTGTCCCTCGTCTCCATGAGCTTGTGCTCGAGACCCTAGCGCTGGCGGTCGTTCCCCGCTATCATCTCCCGCAGCTTGGCGTTGTTGGCCCATGCTTCTTTGAGTTGGGCTTTCAACGTAGCGACGCGGTCGTCGGCTGTAGACGCGGCTCTCCCTAGCCGTTCAATCTCGACAACGAGATCTCGGGCATTCGTCTCAATCAGCCGACAATCATGCAAAAGCTTGTCGGCAGACGAAGACGGCCCTAAGACTGTGAGGGCGCCAACCGAGGGAGGGTGCGGAGGAAGAACAGCAGTTGAGAGGGGCGATTTGGAGCTCGCCTCTACTCGGGTGTCGGTGCTCTGGCTTGAGTTGGAGGGGGGAGGAGCTGCTGTGAGCCCCCGGTTTTGTATACCGGAAACCCCATGTGTATTACAATACCATTCCCTGGATCAGTAGATGGTACACACATGGCACAGTTGTATATCTCAAGCTGACATCGTCTTACAGGTCTTACAATATGTTAATAATACAAGGGTAGCCCAAATGGAACCCGAATAGACCAAGCATGGTCGACAGCAACACAAAATACCAAAACAACTAAATGAAGTAGCGGAAGCGAAGCAGCGGCGGTCCATCTTATCCCACACGCATCGACTGGTGAACCTAGGTCCCTATTCCACCGTCCTCGGTAACTCCTTGCCAGCATAGCCCAAGTACAGGTCGTCACCAACACCTTTCTAAAAGATGTAAATAAGCAAGAGTGAGTACCAACCGTACTCAGCAAGCCACCACTACAGAATGCATATAATGTTCATAGGGGTTCAAGGATGGCTTGGTTTATTTGCATAAAGCTAGTTTTCACAAATTATTTCACAAACCTATCCCACAACAGTTTTAACTGAAAACCACGTTAAGTTGAAGTTATCATTAACCTGCGAGGGTTCATCCACCTTCCCCAAGCCTCGCTTGGTCCGGTTTACCCTCGCATCCAATTTCCACAATTTTAACCACTATGACCTTTTTGCATATCAGGCAAGGTCACACCTTCCACACCCATCATATTTTAAGCAATATTACAAATTGACGAGGCTAGTCAAGAGTAATACAAGTCCCGGCGCTCATTAACCGCGAGCACGGCTATTCGAATAGTTTAGTTTACTCACACTGCAGTGGATGTACGCTTTTAATCCCACACTCCGTGACTCACCCAACACATGAGACTTGTCACGGCCCGGTTTTTCAGTTACCCTCGCATGGCGGCACCCGCTCCAAGGACTATGAATCCCCATTGCACCCCCGGCGCCACATTCCTACCTCGAGCCGGTTGTGAGGGGAGTCCTGGCGCTCCCGAGATTGAAGGTTACATCATACATATATAAAGCTTGACGTCATTAAACCACACACTTCCACATTTCCATACCGATATCCAGAACCTACCATGTCTGGGGTGCCACCCCACGAGAATAACCTAGTCCACCGGGTCTAACCCCACTCAAGAAGTGTGGTCGTACTCGGTTCGTTTCCTGCTTAGCTTCTTGACTCGGTCCTTAACTGACCAGGGTCGGCGGCTTACCGTTCCCAGAACCACCCATATTCTATCCGTGCCGCCCCAGTCGAAATCACTTTTGTTTAATTA
>BDMV01000004.1:27270901-27485256 GCA_008326285.1 Oryza officinalis | reverse complement strand
AAAGCCTCGGTGGACTGGAAGCTCGGTGCAGGGGGGGAGCCGTGGGGCTCGGTGCTTGCAGACATTCCGTCGAACACCTGGCGTGCGAGCTGGCTGAGGAAGAGGGACAACAAACAGACTTGTTTTGCTGGGCAGGCCTTGGGCCAGGGGAAGGGAAGAGTACTAGGCTGGCCTAGAGGAAGATGGGCTGGCCCAATAAGGAGAGGGAGGGAGAAAAGAGTTGGGCCGAACAGGAAAGAATCCAAAGGAATAGGATGTTTTGTAATTTTGTAGGAATTTGGATTTATGGAATTTGAATGAGATTAAATTCCAAAATTGTAAAGGGACTGTATAAATGGACATTTAATTTTGAGTTTGAATTACAATTGGACTGTTAAGTGAGCTCTTGGATTTAATCTGGCATTTAGATGGGCAAGGATCAGACTTAGAGATTTCCCCGAATTTAATCGGATGGATGGACCGCGTTACCGAATCAACGTTCGATATACGAATTCATCGGTAGTCCTAGGATTCCGAGGAAGGGACTAAATTAGGGAATTTTGAATAAAATGATTTATGAGGAAAAAGGATTCGAACAGAGAAAATTTTAATAAACTATCCCTTAATGGGTTTTATCCAAAATGGTGATATATTTAGATATATAGCTTTATTTATAAAGTAAATATGCTCAAGGGTTTTTGTTTTTCGAAAATAATTGGCATATGCAAATCATAGCTCCTTGAATAAATAATATTTGAAATCAAATATCGACGTATCCTCAGACGTTCGTCTATTAGCCCACGTGTAAACGAAAAACGACAGATTGAATTGAGTTAGTTCAGGCATGAATGTATTTTGAGAAAGATTTTTGGTTATTCTGAATTTTTAATTCCGTATTCCAAAGTCAAAATATTCAGGATGTTACAGCTGCAATCAAAGAAGTCTCATTACTACAAAGGACGGAGAAAGGTGGATTTCGGTAGGACAGGCTTTCACTTACCCGGTTTTATGCTTCTTCAGCTGCTGCATCTTCTTAATGGGGGCCAGCTTTGTGCTAGAGATAGTCTGTAGAAAAGAAAGGGTGAGAACAGAAACAACTACCGTAGTTTTACAGAGAACCTGAATTTAGGCTCTTACCTCGGCGACACAGGTCCGCACTAGCTTCCCCATCCCCGAGGTCTTTGGCAGGGTAGGCCACCGCTTCCTCTTTGTTCCACTACCTCTAGGGGAGAGGCCCGCGTCTGCCTGTTCTAAAACCGTCTGCTGCTTCAAGGAAGCAGATGCCTGGTGGTCGTCGAGCAGGCCAATCACATCCATCAATGGTAGCGCCTAAGAGAATCAAGATTACTACTCCTACGGGCATAGAAACAAATGATATGGAGTAGTGGTTGGTAGAACTTACATTCACGATGGTATCCCGATCTGTTGGCGGGAAGTCGCAGAGCGAAACAGGGATGTAAGCAGCAAACGACGGCAGATTGACTACCACCCTGCCGACGCGCTTGGCCATGGTATCCTCAAGAAGCTCTGTGATTGATAACAAAAATGACAAGGTTATCATCAGAAAAGAAACTATGGTTCTCTACATCAACAATAAAAGAACTATAAGTTGTACCCCGATGCGAAAGTCGTGTCTCGTCATGTTCCCCGTGTACAAGTACGCGGGGTGAGAACGTGCTTGGAGAGGCTGGATCCAGCGACGGACAAAGTCTTGGATGACTTCGTATCCGGTCATACCATGTCCTCGGAGGTCATGGATCTTTTCTATGAAACTCGCTAGGGCAGGGGTCATCGAAGGCTTGGAGGTCCATGTCTCTAGGCGTGCAGGTTTTTGGTCAGGGGTTTCAAGGGCAGGAGATCGGTCCTTGAAATGGAGATAAAACCAGCTCCTTTGCCAATCTTTTCGGGAGGACGAGCAGTTCAAAGAAATGTATTCATCCTTCATCCCATTCTGAAGATGGAGGCAACAACATCCTGAGATTTTGGAGGCCTCATCCATCTTACCTCATAGAAGTATCTAAACAAATCTATAAAAGGTTGTACCCCAAGGTACATCTTGCATAGATGAGTAAAGATACTCAAGAAAGCAATAGAATTTGGGTTGAGATGAAAGAGATGAATTCCGTAGAAATCAAGAAGCAGGGACAAGAATTCAGAGAGGGAAACGAGAAAACCGCATTGGACAAAAGAGACAAGAGTGACTATTTGGCCAAGTGTTTTCAAGGGATCAGTACCTCCTTCCGAACGTACCAACACTTTGGTGCTCGGCAAAGCACCATCCAATTGCAGCTCCTTCATCTTAGCGAAGCTGACGTTCGACTCAGGAAGATCCATCGAGAATCGGCGAGGGGGGTTGAAGGAGGTTGTGGTCTAAGGTTTTTGTAAGACGAAGCGGCGAAGGTTGGAGGCACGGGAGAGAAGTTTGGGGTTTCTTGCTTTAGCAAACGAAACTCAAATGAATATCAGAAGTACAATTTATAGGTCCCGTCCGACAGTTCGAATTTCAAAAAAGGCAGAGAGATCATTGCTGGAATTTTAGCCAATTTGTTTATAACCGTTAGGATTTTCTGACTTCAATCCAAATGACTGGCCTGCATCGAGTCCTCGGATTCGGGACAACCATGTCACCAGCTCTATACCTTCTCGATGTCCGAGAACGGTCTGATGAGTTCGACAACGGTTGTTCTTAGAAAAATAGTTGAAGGATATTGGTAGAATCATTTGCATTGAAGTTGAGGGCTACTATCAGAGTCAAGGATAAGGCATACCTCCTATTAACAGGTTAACGAAATACGGTGAAATCATATACCTGATAGTATACGATAAGATGTTCTTTAATCAAAAAAATATGATTGAATAAGAAGAAAATTATCTTTCCGGAATAAAAGGTGTCAGAGTCCTAGTCGAGGAAAATAAGATTTCCTCGAGCTGTATTCCGTTTTATTTTCCTGAGTTCTACTTAGAGAAAGGGAAGATATCTGTTATATAAACAAGACCCCCATGGTCAAGGGGGGTAACTAGTTATAAACCAAGCCAAAATCTACATCCAGAAGCAATCCGGAGGAAGTTTTCATCGTATTCGCTGAATAGATCTCACCGCGTCGTTCTCGACAGTTTTGAGTCGACGAAACCAGTTAGCTGTTCTATCCTTTATTGTACTCTAAGCGTATTTCTGATATTAATCTATATAAACTAAAATATGGTTATTACTCACCTTGAGGGTCCGAACAAGTATAAATCTTTATCTTTTGTTTGCTTGATCCACTCTCGCGAATACCCTGGTTCCAACGATCCCCATACTCTAAAAATACCTTGGTCAGCGTTCAATCCGTTGACAAAAGGTTACTTAAAAAATCATATTTATCTATTTTTTAAATTTATTTGACCAATACTTAATTAATAATATGCTAATGAGCTGTTTTGTTATGTGTGTCAGAGGAGAAGTGTTCCTGACATGCACCTT
The DNA here is from genome assembly GCA_008326285.1 of Oryza officinalis. NCBI lineage: Eukaryota > Viridiplantae > Streptophyta > Magnoliopsida > Poales > Poaceae > Oryza > Oryza officinalis. Next base: position 27,481,814 of record BDMV01000004.1, on the reverse strand, counting down.
CAAACACAACCTAAGTTCCTTTTTCCTAGCAAGGAATTTTGAAGAAATTGTATATTTGTAAAATTTGTACAATCCAAAATGTCTCTAATATATATATGCTAACACTTATTTACTAGGTAGAGGGGTACGCACGTAAACCACTACATATGAAACACCAAACTTACACCTACCTATGAATTTGCCCCTTTAAAAAAGAGAAACTAGCAGTACAGTACATCTCTAGTCTTAAAAAATCCTATTAAAAATTATTGATGTATACATAAATTTATGGACAACAAAATTTAAACCAACCACTTCATCAGTTCGCGCACATCACGGCTGCTTTCCCATCTACGCTAACACTTCGGTTGCTAGCAAAAGACACTTTTGCCAATGAGCGTGTGAAGGAAAAAAAACGTGATTGTGTTATTTTTAAGCTGGGTTTAGTGAATGAGATTAAAATAAATGATGCTCCCTCCGTGGCTCCTTACTTCTAACTTTGCTGAGAGGTCAAATATAAAGTAAAAAATTATTATGCCTCTTATTAAATGAGGTGTGGTTTAAGATAAAGATTAAATAAGGGATGAGCGGTTGATTGGGGAATTAGAATCTATAGAAATAGCTATATTTTAAAATAAAATTTAAACGCTAGAAATTATATGAATTTAAACCTATATAAATAAATTAGTATTTAAGTAACAGCGGGGTTGAGGAAGACGGAGGTATTACCATTCTAGCATAACAGAGAGATGTTAACTTGGAAGAAGTCTTTTTTTAAAATATATACAAACTTATGCACTTATAAAAGCGTGCATGCTTACCTATTTAAATGCATGCACACATTAATTCTATAAACGTCTTGGAAAAGCCCGACGTATCTTCAAATTAACTAAGTTTTCATCGCCTACCAGTGCAAGAGGGTTATTGATCGCTGAGATTCTTGAAAGAAAATGACATCTTAATTGAAGTTGGATACTAATAAACATTTAGTGGGTGCGTTATCTGTACGAATTTACACTGTTATTTCAAATTTTGAACTAGCGCAGCGTGGACCACGAATCGACATCACAAAAAAGGGCAGCATTCCACTAAACACATTGAACTTTTTTTATGCCCTTGCCATTTGTTATGTTTTGTATTGGGAGTGAATTAGGCAAATTGCCACTAGTCCAGATCCAGTGCGGGTGATACGGAGATGGACCCGACGTTTATCCGGTATACGAGTCCGCGGCGTTAGGTAGCAAGGCAGCTTTCGTTGCAGCCTGCCCGCATTGTTGGTCGGTCGCTCGGTCCGTCGGTACACGCAGCACGTTCCCCGTGAATCCCGTTCCGGCCCAACACGTCGCACGCCGCACGATCGTGGCATCCCATGCAGGCTCGTAGTAGCTGCGAATCCGTTTCAGCCCAAACTGTACGGCCCGCACGTAGCTAGAAAACAAGTAAAATATGTAATAGTGTGAAGCATATACCTAGTGGTAAATATCAGACATTTATATTTTTAAATTCAACAATACTTATTTTCACTATATATATATATATATATATATATATATGATTTGCACTATGTAATTTTTTTTCCAGAAAACAAGGGCCCAAGACAAATTGTTAAGGCTGTATTCGTTTGTTAGGTTTGAGAAAATATTCCCTCCGCACACAAAACGGAACGACTCATTAGCACATGATTAATTAAGTATTTACTAATTTTTTTAAAAAAAATGAATTAATATGATTTTTTAAAACAACTTTCGTATAGAAACTTTTTGTAAAAAACACACCGTTTAACAGTTTGAAAAGCGTGCGCGCAAAAAAAAGAGATATGAGTTGAGAAAGTTGGGTGAAGAACTCACCCTAAAGTGGTGTCACTAAGGATGTGTTTGGATGGAGGGATAGGCTGGGATAGGATATGGCCGCCCAAATTTTGGAGGTGTTTGGATGGTGGGCTGTCCTGGGATATGGCCACCACCTAGGGAATATTCCCTCCAGATGCCGACTCTGTGCATCCGGCTGATTCGGCCGGACTGGGCGGCCCAGGACCGCGTCGCGCACGTGAAGAGGTCGGGTTCCCTCACCTCCTGCCATCCTTATCTCCCATCCTTATCCTTTACCGGTTCACAGTGGCAAACCCTAGCTCTCCTCCCTCATTCGGCGGCTGCAGGCGGCGCGGCGGCGGCTGCAGGCGACGCGGCGGCGGCTGCAGGGGCGGCGACGGCTGCAGGCTAGGCGGCGGCTGCAGGCGGCGCGGCGGCGGCCGCGTCAGCGGCTGCAGGCTAGGCGGCGGCGGCTGCAGGGGCGGCGACGGCTGCAGGCTAGGCGGCGACGGCTCCAGGCGGCGCGGCGGCGGCTGCAGGGGCGGCGGCGGCTGTAGGCTAGGCGGCGGCGACTCCAGGCGGCGCGGCGGCGGCTCCAAGCGACGCGGCGGCGACTGCAGGGGCGGCGACGGCTGCAGGCTAGGCGGCGGCGACTCCAGGCGGCGCGGCGGCGGCTGCAGGCTGGGCGGCAGCGACTCCAAGCGGCGCGGCGACGACTGCAGGCGGCACGACGGCGGCTCCACTCGGCAGCTGCGGCGGCGAGTAGAAACAACATCCCTCTCTTTGCATTCCTCCTCGTTTGAAGGTATACTACAAATTTGAGCATAGTTCTTGTTTTTTGGTGATTGATTTGTTCGGATCTAAGTGCTATAGTAGTTTCTAAGCATGGGCATGAATGATTATAGAGTGCTATAGTTGCTATTTTCTGATATTTTTTCCAGATCTGAGTGCTATATGTTGTATGACTCAATATATGTGTGCATGAATGTGGTAGACCTGATTTGGTCAAACTTTGGCATTGTAGATGGACAGCAGAACACGGTTTCTGATTTATGCGGCTGCATCATATATGTTGTTGTCAATGATGGCTATGGTTATCGAGTCTAGAAATAAGAAAAGGAAAAGGGTTCCAAGGGATTACCTATGGGCCAATAGATGAAAGAGATAGGAAAAGATTTGATTATCTCAATGACAAGATTTGAAAAAACGATACCATCTGTGTGAATATGCTAAGGCTTAAAAGAGCACCTTTTTTTCGTTTTTGTAAACTTTTTAGGGATCGTGGCTTGCTTGTGGATACTATACATATGTCTGTTGAAGAGCAAGTGGCTATGTTTTTACATACAATTGGGCACAATGTTAGAAATAGGGTAGTTGCCACTAATTTTTATAGGTCCGGTGAAACTGTTAGTCGATATTTCAACCTAGTCCTTCATGCTGTTGGTGAGCTGAGAAAGGAATTAATAAGGCCACCCTCAATAACGACTCCATCAAAAATATTAGGGAACCCAAGGTGGGATCCTTATTTTAAGGTATGATCCACAACTAGTTGTACACCATTATTTGTAGACGTAAAATTATGCCCATTTAAATTTTTTACCTTTTTGTGTTCATCAAATAGGACTGTATTGGAGCTATTGATGGCACACATGTACGAGTCTCTGTTACCAAAGATATGGAGCCTTCCTTTCGTGGTAGGAAGGATCATGCTACTCAAAATGTAATGACAGCTATAGATTTTGACCTTAAGTTCACGTATGTGTTGGCTGGTTGGGAGGGGACAGCACATGATGCTGTAGTTTTACGTGATGCTATAGAGCGTACAGATGGCCTTCGTGTCCCACAAGGTAATGTAAGTCCAACTTGTGCATAGAAAAATTATTGACAACAACACATTTCACCAACTTGTCCTTATATGTTAAGAAAATTCTAGCTAGTTGATGCGGGATATGGAGCAAAACCTGGATTTTTACCCCCTTTTCGTGGTGTGAGGTATCACTTGAATGAGTGGGGGACTAATCCTGTACAGAATAAGAAGGAGCTATTCAATTTGAGGCACTCATCTCTTCGGGTGACCGTTGAGCGTGCTTTTGGGTCTCTCAAGAGGAGGTGAAAAATTTTAGATGATGCTACTCCATTTTTTCCCTATCCAACTCAAGTGGATATTGTGGTAGCTTGTTGTATTATTCAGAATTGGATTATAGAAGATGGTGGTGATGATTTTATCATATCAGAGGAAGAATGGATAGCCAACTACAATTATGCAACATCAAGAAGTGGGCAAGCTATTGAGCATGCATACATGGTTCAGTTTAGGCAGAATATCGCAGACCAAATGTGGGAAGATCGTCAAGCTCACCATGGAAATTAAAAATTTTAGATTTGTAGTCTATGTATTTGTATGGAACTCTAGGACTTATATATTCCTTTTTAAGACTTATGTATTTGCTGACATGTATTTGCAAGCTGAAATTTATTGTTTGCTGAAATTTGTATGCTTGCTGATATTTTTAGTGGTTGCTGAAATTTATTTGTTTGCTGAAATTTGTATTGGTTGCTGAAATTTGTAGTGGTTGCTGAAATTTGTAGTGGTTGCTGAAATTTATATGCTTGCTGAAATTTATAGTGGTTGTTGAAATTTATATGCTTGCTGAAATTTGTATGAGTTGCTGAAATTTATATGCAAGCTGAAATTTATATGTTTGCTGAAATCAAGTTCTTTATACATGCTAGGCAATGGAGGGAAGTGGACAAAGTGATAAGGGTAGACATGTTACATGGACATCTTCAATGTCTACCTACATGCTTGAATACCTCGAGGGTATTGTTGCTAGTGGGAACAAAACTTCCTCGGGGTTTAAGCAAGTCCACTTGAAGGCTTGTGCTAAAGCTTTGAATGATCACTTCAATATTAATTTGACTTCAGATCAGATTACTAATCACATTAGGACTTGAAAAAGGAAATATTCTAAGATAGTTGAGCTGAGAAAGTTGAGTGCTGCTCTTTGGGATGATGACAATTTTATCATATCACTTGATCATAAACATTATGCAGACCACATCAAGGTATGCCACAACCACACTTACACCATTTTATTGTTACCTATAGTGGTTGCTGAAATTTGTAGTGGTTGCTGAAACTAGTAGTGGTTGCTGAAATTTATAATGGTTGCTGAAACTTGTATTGGTTGCTGAAATTTGTTTTATTATTAAACCATGTTGTAGGATCACAAGGCTGATGCTGAATATCTGAACAAACCTATTCACAATTATGGCAAGATGCTTGTGATATTTGATACTAGCTTGGCTACAGGGAAATATGCAAAAGGGTCAGGTGATCCTCTAGCCAATGAATCTATTGCCATTAATGATGATGAAGAAGAAGAAATTGGTATTGGAAGTGCTGCAGCAACTGGATCAGCTAGTAGAGTTCATGCCCTTAATGAGGAGAATGGTGCATCATCTTCAGCATCCAAACCCAAGAAAGCAAAGACTGCTGCTACAATTGAAGAAGAAGGACTGATAGGCGCATTTAAATCTGTTGGTGACAAGCTTGCTGGAGCAATAGTTCAAGCTGGAAAAGAGGCTGCAAAATCTAACAAAGAGCTGCCCGATAACCTGTATGAGAGTGTGCATAGCATTCCAGGGTTTGAAGATACACATCTTGCTCATTATCATGCACATCTAGTTGACAATCCTCCAACTGCAAGGGTGTTTGTTACCCTTGAATTTGCTTACAAGGTCACTTGGGTTGCAAGATATATTGCCACCACTTTTAATGGGTGACAATGGATGGTGTAAGTTGGTTCCATTATTTAATATTTTTGTTTTTTTACTTGCCTCTGTTATTCCTTTTGTACTGAATGCTACAAAAGGTTTAGTACATGAATCTTAATCATATGATGTGGTTCTAAAATCTGAAATTCTGAATCTTTAGTCCTGTACTGAAATGGAGTAGTTCTGACAAAATAAACCATACTAGATTGTTACATGCCTGCAATTCATTACAATTTTCAAGTTCTGAAATCTAAAGTTGTCAAACTCTAGTTCTGATTGTTCTCAAGTTTTGAAATCTTAAATTGAATAGTGACTTAAGTTGATTGCAAGTTCTGGTTTTCCTTTAGTCAAGTTAAGATCGCTTGTTTTACAATTTGACAAGTGATTGTTTGTACGCTCTAGTGTATGCTTTGCCTAACAGCTCTAAGTCCATCTTTGGTTTGATGTTTTTGCCATGTACATGTGGCTTCTAGAATAGGAGCAAGTAAGACATTTTTGTGTTGATGATTCTCAATAAAACTATTATTGTCAGTTTGAAATGCACAAATTTAATTGGAAGAAATTTGTCCATATTCAGTTATGCAAAAAAAAAACTGGGCTGTAGTGTTAGTGCGGATGAGGATCATGATCATATTTTTGCACTCTAAAACAATGTGCTAGCAGGTTTTAGGAGTTGGTAAATTGGTACAGATGTAAACCCATACTGTCCAGATTTCGTTGTTATAGTTCTCTTTACATAGTAGTGATCACCTGTAGCATTAGATTTTAGTTTTTGTATTTCTAGACCAAATCGTGGTTATTTTATACCAGTTTGATCATTCTAAAGCTGATTTTACAAACTGATTTTACTCATGCACACTGTGTCTACTATTTAATTGTCTTGACTGAAGGAGACTAGACCAGGGTAGAGTCTGCTCTTGGTTAAATCCAATCAGCCACCAACTCTGATGCTAATCATCTCCATAAAAAACTAGAACCATTTGGTTTGAAATTAACTTCAAGCTAATAGTTATTAAGGTTAAACAGATGGAAGTCATGAAAATTGAATTTTAAATTTTGCTACAGAATAATTTTACATTCTTATGAAACTAATAGTTCTAGAACATGTAGGACGAGCATTCTTATGGAACCAATAGTTCTGGAACATGCAGGAGGAACACCGCTGTTCAGAGTGAAGACATCCTTTGGAGCAAGCGCTGCTGATGGATCTTATGTTATTGAATCTTTGCCTGAAACTTTTACGGTTCAACTTAGACATATTTTTGATGGGTTTTAATGCTCATTGATTCAGATTTCCAGTAGTATGTAGACCCTATTTTTGTTGATCAGTAGACTCTATTTTTGTTGATCAATTTATTGACAATGACTTGTATGTATTCGGTTGTCATTCAGTAGCAAATTTCTATAGATTAGGGGAAGCAAACTTCTATGGAGTCAGTTTATTCCAAATCGTGTTGTTCAGCTATTGTTTTGTTTTCCTAATGTCTACAAAGGTGTGGAGTCATGCGTCCTAAAGATGTGTTGTTCAGCTATTGTTTTGTTTTCCTAATGTCTACAAAGGTGTGGAGTCATGCGTCCTAAAGATGTATGTGTGCTGATGAGTACAGGCATATTGAATATGTGTGCAGAATTATATTGAAGTACTGATTAATTATAACCTGAACATTTTGTTGTTGTGTAACTCAAATGCAGTATTGAACATTGAACACAGGGTTTGGGTGATGCTTTCCCGATCCTAAACAAAACACAAGTTTCAGGAAAGGGATTAGGAAAAGCGGAAATTCATCCCCCATTAATTTTCTGTTCCCAAGGTAGACAACAAATACGTTATACATTTGATTATTTGTACATACAACCATCCAATTTTCCCAAGTATACCAGGTAGGAGGTATTCTCACCATTTCTATTCAAAAGGTGATGACAACACTCATCCATCCTACCAAACAATAGATTGGCACACCGTATCCACCTTTTGTCCATCCAACCAAACAAAAACTTGGCTCATCCCATCTACCCAACCAAACAAAAAAACTGGATGACCATATCCCTAAAAAACTGAATGGCCCAATCCCATCCACCCTTGACCACCATCCAAACACATCCTAATTCATCACATCAAGACAGGAAGTTAGTATGAGTTACATTGGTGGCAGCTGTACCACAGGGCAGTTTCTCTTCTTAGGAGTTCTGAATCATAATCTTCCAAACAGAACAAAATAGAAACGCCTAAACTACCCACGGCCCAACACCACCAAGAGAACTAACACTACATAAATCCTACTGAACTATCTATCTTGTCGAAGCATAACATACATATTTCATCAATATTCAATACGTTCACAAGAACACCCCCTTCACGGGGACGAGGAATTCCACACTGCTGGATTACATACACACATGCAAACTTAGCAATCATCTGAAGTCCGCAGAACATGGGACGCTTCATTGATCAATTCCCACACCAAGAATGCACTGCCCAAGATGAGTCAAGTATGGTTCTGCCTGTGAACTGTTACTCAGCGTAGGAATAAGACTTTGAAGCTCTGAATTGAATTCTGCCTCAAATTTCCTGCAGCAAACAGTCCAAGATTGTATCATATGATGTTCAATTGATACAAAATTAACATTGTGTGAAAAAGACTGAATATGAGATACATACAAGATTGATTCTGACATTACAACATTTTCTGATGCTAATTTCAGTTGCTGGCCTCTGTTTTCCTTTTTTTTAATTTTTGATCTTGGCATTCTAGATTTTGATGTATTTTCAGCCCCAGCAACACCAATGGATGGTATCAATAGCTGGATGGAAGTCGCATACTGGAGACACAGAGCTTTCAGCTTCTCGATTTTCTGCACATGAAAAATATACAAATAATAAGAATAAAATAAACATTGAATCTTCTACAGCATTTCAATGTAAAACAAACTACAATGTATTTTTGAAACAGAGGGCTAAGGGTAAAACTGCTAGTCACCGGGTGATATACTTCACACAAATCAAGCTAAGGATGCACAGTGTGGTAAAGACATTGACTTTCTTCTTTAATGGTAAAGAGACAAGTTGCCATTGTTATCTTGCAGTCAGATGGCCTGATCACTGACCTGCCTAGTTCCTAACTTTCCATTACCGGAATGCCAGCATTGCAGGAAATCTAATTCTGAACTCAATCAATGATTACTTTTCAGCTTTCACATGTATCAGACCATGACAATACATAGCAGCTGAGATTCAACAGATATGTTTGCCCAAACAAAAGGTTCACTCTCCTGGTTCAAAGATCGACAAATTTGAAGGTGAAACTTAAAACATTTACAGTCAACATGTACCAACATGAACCAAAGAGAAAACAAAGAAAGCAACAAGTTTTAAAAGGAACAAGATGAGGTAAAGTTGTTGCAACACTGGTAATTCTTTTCTCTCCAAAAAGAGCTCAGCAAATAGGAAAATATAACGTACAGCAACGACAAACACTTTGTATATAAAAGAGCAAGAAGACGAACCACAAGGAGTTCAGGCAACAACAGTAAGCATTCTTTTAGACACTTCTGCAGGAAGAAATCATGAATCTGTATGACCTGCAAACAACATCAACAGCAATGGTAATGTACCCCCTTCGCAATACAACTTTCTTCATCATAAGAACTTTGTTAAAACCTCATCTATGCTCCTTGCAGTTTGAAGCCGATCATGCATCAAATGCCAATTTGGTTCAAGAACCTGATGACCCAAAAGAATGCTTTAGCAATTTTTCACCTTTGGTAACAGTTAGTATGGTGATATGGATGCTTTACCTCAAAGGTTAGATAATGTAAAAGGCTGTTTACAAACTTGAGCATGCTGCGGCAAAGAATTGATGACCGTAGGACTGGTGTTCCTAGGATTTTGACAGAACGGAACCCCTGGTTGAGAGTTCTACATCAGTCAACGAGTAAACAAAATACAATTAAGCTGATATAATGGGGTTCGTTCATACTTGTTGAATTTGCCATGCTGTACACAATTGTCGACTAACATGCTTGCAGTGGAACAACAGACGAAAAATCAACTGGTATTTTGTCAAAGCTTTTCTTGAAATTACTAGAGATAGTGGCCATTGAACCTGAAATATATAGTTGGCATATCTTTTCTCTATCAGAAGGTAGAACAACGAATAAAAAATATCAGAAGATACAACCTTGTAGCTCAGGCAGAAAGTTTCCAAGCCAGTCACACTTAAAGGCATGGGCTGGTCAACATCAGCTGCAGCAAGCTTGTCTGAAGGATATGCACAATCCAAGTCTTTCAGGGTGCTCAATTTCTTAAGGAGGGAACTTCTTTCCTGTTTAAATATAGACAAATAAATATGATTGATTAACAAAACACAATACGGTTTGACAAGACGTAGATGATATATTTACCACACAGCAAGTCAAGTCTTCATGACTTGGATCTGAAGCAGCTGCCGTACTTCGCAACGCGATGTCAACAAGAGACTGCAAACATAGAATGGCAATTCATTCAAAAGAACATAGAACGAAGAAAGAAGGAATAACATATCACAGGATAAGGATCAGCTTATTGTGACCAGAGAAGCCAAATATCAGTTTCCACCATGAGACTATAGCAAGAAACAGACAGACAATACTGCACAACAGGATACCTGAAGTTTTTCAACAGATATTTCTTCTGGTTTTTTTGTAAGCTCCTCTCGGGCAATATCCATAAAGTGAACCAGAAAATCACCCTGCAAAACAGAGAAAGCAAATTGGAGAACTAATACAAGGAAAATAAATATGGATGTGTTTAAACTCAAGTTGACAACATGACATGCATTGTCACTATCAATATCATTGTATTAATAGAATATACCCAGCGAGTGTGGATTTTAAAGAGTAATGATGAGGAGTAATAATACATAATAGAGTAAATGTTCTCCACAATTTTCTTCATACTTGGTCAAGAAGTAGATATCGCTTGAGGGATCGCAGTTTCCCAATGAGATCATACTACACGGTAAATAAAACAAAATTAGAAGCCAGACCACAGAAGAAAATGAAATCTAATAGTGCATTTGCTATGAACAATTATAACCTTATCTTTCATTAGAGTCAAGAGTTCACCACTTGCAAAGTCATATGCAGATTTGATGCATTCAAGATATTGGTGGTTTGAACCAAAGCCCATCAGCTTAGAACTCTCTGACAAGGGAACCTAAACATAATATGTAAGACAAGTGTGTTCTTATAACACACATATAACATAGCATCTAATGATGCAACCACAGAAAATAATCATGCATACCTGAACACTGTACTCACATTCTCTCATAACATTAAGATACTTTCCAGTTGTCAGTATTGTGGCGGCAACATTGGTAAGGAAACTAGGGATGCCATCTTTTAGACTGTATCTTTGCTGCCAATATTTAGCATCATAATCTTGAGTAAGGCTCTCCTATCAAAATCAAAGAAAGCCTCTGGTTAACTTAAGAAGAAAATAAACCCAATATTCTAGTCTTAATGAAAATGCAGAGAACGATGGAATTTAAGTAGGCCAGAAATTCTAAGTCATTTGGCACCTTCTGCAAGGATTTGTTTTCAGCAATGAAGAATTCACCGTAAGGGTCATCTATAACGCCCTCATAGACCCACCTAAAATGAAGCCCATTAGAAGCTGAAATTATGAGAATACAGCAGACAAGCTAATTAAGTTTTTAATCTAAACAAGTCTTAACACTACAATCCAAATAAGAACTGGCAATTACAAAATGCTTGTTAACTTCAACACAAAATGTAAGAACCGCTAAGTAGCTAAGACAATAAGATATGAACATGATGAACCTTTCTAACATCCTAAGATACGCTGCACTTGCACACTCTGTCATCTTCTCCAGTAATGATCGAACAGCACTATCGCCAGCCATTGCCTTTGCCTATGTTGAAAGGAGTACGGCAATTTAATACATGGATGAAAGAGTTAAATCATGTGGACCAGAATGAAAAGGCTACAAAAAACTGAATGTTGAGAAATCGGCTATGTTAAAGAAATATGTTATGCCGATAAGAAAACCAGTCTGTTCAGCTTGGATTGCAGGAGCCTACTGAAAACAATATTCATACCCACCAGATTCTCGTACTTGGAGAAAGAGAGACGCAAAAGAAAAAAAATGTATCTCAGAGGTGAAATACCTGACTTTGAAGTAGATTAAGTGTAGCTGAACCACTGGTGTTATTGGAGATAGCTTTCTCGACTAGAACAGTGAGTGCGTTCAATGAACTCATCATCCTCTGCCAAAAAGCACACCAGGACTTGCTGTGCTTAAAATGATAATCAAATCAGGATAAATAGTTAATGCAGTAAATAAAACTCACCTGACAAAAGAACCACAATCCTTGAACTGACAGTCTCCCAAGACGGAACTGGTGCTCCAGTTGAGCAACCATTGCCTGATAATCCTGATAAACAAATAAAACACTTAACTTTGTGCCAAATACACATATGAGGACCAATACTGGAAAACATAGTCCTTCTTTTAAGGATAATGTAATAAGATTACTCTCTACCAATACAATTCATGCAAATGTTTCCATGTCAGAATAAACAACTGAAACACTTGAACTCATGATTCAGGCATTAGTGTTTTTACTCTATAATATGAAATTGTTAGTACATTCGTTTTGCCACCTTTTCCAAACATAAGAAAGCTTGTAGTCAAGGCAAATTAATTAAAATATTCCTATCTCAAAAGAGGAAATTTACCAAGAGGAATGCCCTCAATGCTGCAGCTAGAGCATGGTTGACCAGACCATTCTTGAAATGCGATCTGGACTCCACAAAATGGTTTACCAACACAAAATCCTCACATAAGGGAAAAATTCGACGAGTTAATTCCTGCAAAAACCCAAAGAGTTAAGTACGAAACATATCTCCCTTTTTGGAGGCAATTCATGATCCAGTTGTTGTACTCTTCAGGCCTTACCTGGAGTGCAAGGTCCATTGAAGAATCAATCTGGAAGACAACATACCCCTCCTTTCCCCGTACTCTCTTAATCGAAATGTATCGTCCCTCGATACCCACAAGAGCTGATAACAAATCATCAATAACCAAAAGCTCCTGCAAATCAATAACAGATAGATTGGAGTTACGCTTTTCAGTTGTTTGTGAAAGCTAAATTACTTCAGATAATTTTAACGATGTGCAAAATGAAGATATTACAAGTTTGAGCCTCATAGAATAGCTGTTTAAAACAACATAGTGAAAATGCAGCTATTTTGTGACATTGTTACAACAAATATGCCATACTTAGCACGGCATGACAGTATGTCACGAACACCACCGACCAACAAACTCTGAGAATTGCTCAAATTCAAACAAAAGATTTGAGTTATGTAACAAAATATTTTATTATCTGAAACTATCTTTTACTCACACTACATTGACCACATGAACCAAAATATCAAAAGAAAATTCTAACTTAGCACCGTTACATAATACATATTGTTTTCTGAATTCAAGGAAGTAGGCAGTCCAAAAAATCAAAATACAATATCCAATAACAATACTAGCTCCAATTGCAATCCAGACTCTGGTCAACAACAATTTACAGTTCATGCACATGTAGAGAAAAAAAAAACACGACGAATTATTCCAAGTAACCCAAACCATTGAGCTCGAACTAGAAGAGCGGAACCGGAACCTAAACCCTAGCATCGGTCCATTAAAAAAGTGGTCGCTCGAAGCCAATTAAGCCAGCTAAACAATCTAAAGTACAAGCTACCAGTACCTGCACTGAGACAGCGTATGATCCGATGACACTCTCAGCGCCGCCGCCGCCGCCGCCGCGGCTGCAGATTCAAACGAACTCCGGGGCATCAGAAAACCACCCGTGGCAAGAAAACCACGAGGCGAGCACCAGAAAACAAAATCGCGCGAAATTTAACCAGCAAATCACCTGAAGGAGTCGAGGGAGTAAGGCTTGGATCCGGCCCCCTGCGCCGCCGCAGCCACCTTGGCCTCCTGCGAGAGAGAGCGCGAGGGTGGATGAGGCGGAGGCGGCAATGGGGGCAGCCGAGACAGGGGGGAAGAGGAGAGAAGGGGCGTACCTGGTGGAAGCGGCCGGTGAGGTACGGCCGCTCCAGGTTCCAGCGAGGGGTCGCCGGCGCGGGATCCATCTCGAGTCAGTGAAGTGTGGGAGAAGGGTGGTGTGGTGGCTGCCTGGCTGGTTAGGTGTAGCCGTATAGCCGCGCGACGAGGAAAGGCGGAAGCCGGAGGAACGGAGCGACGGAACCAACAGGTCAATCGTACAGGCCCAGCAGGCCTCGCGCTGGAAAATTTGAACACTTGGACGGCAATGGACGAATCTTGTGTTTGCCACTTTTGTAGATTCCTTTTTTTTTCAAAATGCAATCACAATTTCTAAGATGGAAATTGTTTTTTTTACATTTTTAAGAACAAAATGTTTTTACATTTATGAGAAACCCCTCGGCTACATGCTAACCTCCTCTCATCTAGTATATCGGTTGTCGTCACCAATCACACTCTCCTATAGCACCTTTTTTATCTTTTTCATCGATACTCATTGGTGTTAAGCATATAAGCCCCGTCTCTTCGTAATATTATTTTTTTCATGATTATTGTGCATTGTTTTCAGTAAGATACAAATGTGGTAAGCTATCTAGATTAGTCTAATCTAGCTACTTGCTTGACTTAAACCTTCAATGAGTCCTACGCTCCTATTCTTTCATAAAGTTTGATTTGTTTGTGCAGGGAGTGCTCGTGTCTACCGTGGTCCATGTTTGCCACTCCTTGGATTATCATGATTTGGCTTGCATTGTTTTTTTCCTATCCTGCTTGACTTGCTGCCAGCACAATTTGCCATTTTATCTTCTGCTATCGGCATTGATAAAGTTCAACTACGAAGTATCGCTAGGCTTTACTCTAGTCATTTCATATATTCAAAATATCTCCCCACCCCCCAATCTCCAAGTGCGGTTTGCCAAGGAACCCCAGCTCCGTGGTTAGCTTGGGCGATGAATCAATCCATCGAACGATAATAAAAGCTAAAGAAATAAGAAGAGTTTGATATTTTCTCATTTTCTAGGTCCATCCGTCTCAAGAATAGACGGCCACAATATGAAAATAAAGGAGGTCTTAAGCTCTCCAAATAATCTACATATATTGTGAGAATAGTTTTTATAGAGGTCATTTGAAAGAGCTAGCATTACACCAACCGGTCAAATGAAATAAAAAAAATATATTGTTTATCTCTCTTCCTGAACTCTCCCCTCTCTCTCCATTATACTCCGTTGCTTCGCCACCATGCGGAAGAGGAAGAGAGCACCTTCAAGAAGCTGTTGACGCCGGAGTTTCGCCCGCGAGCCGCTACTGTCGCCTCAGGTGGGTCGCTGTCGCCACTGCCCAATTCCGCCCACGAGCGTAGGTGCCGCTGCCAATTCCGCCCGCGAGCACGGGCACCGCTACCGCCGTGGCCTCCTCGGGCGGGTCACTGCCGCCACCGCCATCAAGTTCTGCCCGTGAGCATAGACGTTGTCGCCGCGGCCTTCTCGTGCGAGCACCGCCGCTGCCACCTCCTCTCGCAAATGCACCTGCTGCAGCTGCCGCTTCCTCCTCTTGTTCTCGCCACCTACTCCCACGGGCACGAATGTCGCCCTTGTCATTGCTGTTGGATCTAAGAGTAGCTTTGGGGGAGAAGGGATTGGAAGGGAAGAGAAAAAAATGGTTGGGAGGATAAAACGTGGGACCCAACTTAACACCCATCTTTGCCATGTACACTGTGGAAAGTATGTTATATCTCGATGGAACCCACATAGGACCCACCGTAAGGTCTAGTTAGCCCTTATACATTGATGATGCCCTTAGTTCCTTTCCAAAAAACCATATCCCAATTTTTCAGTTCCTCTGTGCAAAAGGTGTCATTTGTTCCCTATATTAATCTATTTTTTTATCACTTCGATGCACTGTTCCTTGAAAAAAGTGGGTTCTACAATTACAAGTGAATATAGTCGTAGATTACATAATAATATATTTAGACTTTATTGGAAATACACAGGTGGGGATAAATATTTAGCATATCCTAAACTACCCAATCAATTCATGATTAAATCCGAGCCATTGGGTAAGGAAGAAGAAATCCCTCTGTGATTCCACATCCATCGCATTAATTAATTGTTGTAGAGAAGTTATTTCTAGGTTGTCTTCTTCCTTCAATTTTTCTAACTCATCTCCTTATTTTTCATACGCATGTTTTTCAAACTGCTAAACGGTGTGTTTTTACAAAAATTTTCTATATGAAAGTTATTTAAAAAAAATCATATTAATCTATTTTTTTTCAAAAAAATAATTAATACTTAATTAATTATGTACTAATAAGTCATTTTATTTTTACATGTCCTAGGATTAGTTACCAACCTGAAGTAACGGACACAGCCCTAGTCTCCTTCCTTTCATATTTTTCCTCTCTCGCCATGTCCCTCTTTTCCCTGATTTCTCTCTTGTTGGTCGTCAACAGCGTGTTTGCCACTTTTGCCAACATCGCCAGACCAGATCTAGCGTCGACGACTTAGCTCAAGCACCACATGCCCTCCAGGAGATTGGGACCGGCCTTGGGTAATTTTCTTCGATCTATCACGCCGTTTTTTTTTCCAAAACAAGGATTGAGTTAGTGATATCCGATCTCTTAATCAAAGGTTTATTATAATAGGCTACACAATTATCAACAACTCTTCGGTAGATGCTCTATCGTCCAGTTTTTTTATGTGTTTCTTAAGTTAAAATATTAGATCTTACAGGGAAAGCACATGTTAAGTAGATAAGTGTAGGGAACTCGAGAAGCATGGGTGTAGATGTTCTTTTTTTCTTTTTAATTCAAAATGTTTATTGATTATTTTGTATAATAAACTTATTATTTGTTTAGGCTCTGTGTTATGCAAGAAACCATAGGGCGACAAATTTTTATATTACACTTGTCATTTGTTCCTATGTAATGCAACACAAACAAAGTGATTTCCCCCCTGCCATATTAATCAGCTGTTTTCTTCTTCACAAGTGTATTCTCCTATCTTTTCTCTAAGTTACCTATGGTCTAAATCTACCACATATGAACATATTACATGCTATATGATATGAGTGGCTTTGTAAAGAGTCACTTCGCCTGGTTATCCTGATATGTTTGTATGAGACGAATACAATACCCATCTAGCTAAAAATACCTGAGTTATGTCAAATAAATTTGACCAGATGGAGTAATAGCTAGAGTCCCTAGTATATGATCATATGAAGTAACTATATCTGAGGATTACCTCTATATATCTGTATGTAGAGACCGGAGTCCTTTTATCTCATACATCTCGCACCATATGTATTGGATATGTCTAAATAACCCTCAAATAACGTTTTTTTAAGATCATAGATCGATCCTCAGATCGACCTAGCTTTTTTAAGAGCCAAGACAACATGGATCCTCAAATAACTTTAACAATCAAATCATCTCTCATCCTCTACACTTTCAAACCCGGAACCTCAATGCTGCAAAACATTTTCAGTTTTTTCCGAGCGACACAAAACAATTTTAGTAGGCTGGCAGGAAAGAAAAATGATATACGTACTATTTTTTTAACAAACTTTTTACAAACACTGATGTGTTGTATTGTGATTGAATCCTGACTTATTATAACTCTCAGTTGACTTAATCATCAAATGGTTGAGATTTGTGTTAGTAAGCAGTTTGTAAGAAATTTTTAGTATCGCAAGTAAACAGCACGGGCCTTTTGATTTTGGCCCAAAGGCCTAACACAGACCCCAGCCGAAGTCGATATAACCATCCGAACAAATTGCTGCGAGAGGGGAGGAGGAGGGAAAAGGAAAAAAAAAAACAGTTTGGGATCCAAAAAACTTGAAGAGGGGAAAATCTGGTTCTCAAATCTCAACACTCCATCTCTATCGCATCTCCCACCCCCACTACCGCTGCTCTCGCCTCTCCTCCCCCTCCAGTCCCCTCGCGAAACCCTAACTACCTCCACCACCTCCTCCTCCTCCCCCCTAGGGTAGATCTTCGTGCGGCTCTCCGGCTGGGGCGGCACCGCGCGCGCCCCGCCGTGATGGCGTCGGACGGCGCGCAGATGGAGGTGGAGCGGCGGCTTCGCGACATCGGCGCCCGCTTCACCTCGCTCCCGGACGCCGAAGACGAGCTGCTCGGATTAATCGAGGTGAGCACCCCCATCCTGACCCTGCTCTTATTTCTTTTTCTTTTTCTCTCGCGTTGTTCGTTTCTAGGTTGCCGTGGAGATTGGAGTCTGGCATGATAGGATGTATTGGTTGTTATATTGATGTGAAGTTTATCCTTGCTGTTGGGATTTGTATAAATAGATTGTTTTTTTTATTAATTGGGTAGAAACTTAGAACTGCTCTTTCGGTTATGCAGGAGGCAGAAACCTGGTTGGCCAGGGTTGACCAGTCGCCGCCGGAGAGCATGCACAAGGCTCTCCGGCCAACAATGAGTGCTCTGATTAAGAAGGAGTTACTGGATCACAGTGACCCTGACATAAAGCTTGCTGTTGCCTCCTGTTTAACGGAGGTTACCAGGATCACTGCCCCGGAGGCCCCCTATGACGATGATGTGATGAAGGTAAATGTCTTCTTGTCGTCACGGAATTGTTGTGCTTGCTTGTAGTGACCCTTGTCACTGGCTTTGCTGCAAGATTTATTGCTACAGAATTGTTGTGCCTGCTCACACTGACCATTGTCACTTGCTTTGTTGCAGGATGTATTTACCAGAGTTGTTGAGGCCTTTGAGAAGTTGGATGATGCGGAAAGCCCCTCCTATGCAAGGAGGGTTGCGATGCTTGAAACTGTTGCGAAGGTCCGGAGCTGTGTCTTGATGCTAGATCTTGACTGCGACGATCTGATACGGGACATGTTTCACCACTTCTTCAGAACCATATCGTGTGTAACTTCTTTTGCTGGTTCATTTCTGCTTTCTGCTCGTATTTTCTTCACCTTGAGTATGCCAGTTCTTTTGGGTTCTTAAATTGACTAGGGTTATGTTGTGGTTCTGGTATTGACTTGCAAGATGCCTGATGAATATTATGCTGCTAATTTGGCATGATTATGTATATGGAGAAGAAGTTAGAACTGCATTTTGCAATTACACTCACCAGTTAAGATTACTTTCAGGGAAACATCATGTATTAGTATTACTATGGTTTGTCGATATCATTGGGTGTTGTCACGTTTCATTTTTTATTTGAAGCACCAAACTGATTGGTCATAGCGCAGCTAACAGTTCTGATTGCAAATCTTTGGGGAATAACATTTTTACATGCATATCGATGCTAAATTTTACATACTGAGGAGTTGCAATATCGCATTCCCCAGTTTTTCATTGTTAGCTTCTGTTCATCATTTATTTTAAAACCGAGAAGCAGTTGTTCCCAGTGTAAAATATAATGGCACAATCTGCCATAAAGTAATTTTAATCCTTTGTTGTCCTCTGTCTGTTTGTCTAGAACCTGCTAATTTCTGCTTTTCTCTTATCACATAATAATGTGCAAAAGCATGCATGATGATTTGAGTTCCAACAAGTTTACACGGTTCACAATTTGCTTTGACATGAGAACTCATAAAGTCACAACAGTTCCTATGTGTTTTCTTGTGTATATTTGCTTTATGTCTATGTGCATGTTTCTGCCCTGCGTATGTTCTGTTAATTTTCTTAAGTTTTCTTTATCCTATAATTCATTACTTTGTTATATTTATTTCAGCAATACTCATCAAGAGAATGTCATCACCTCTATGGAAACTGTGATGAAGTTTGTAATTGATGAGAGCGAAGATGTCCAGCAAGATATGCCATCCTGTCTGCTTCAAGATCTAGCATCTTACCTTCTGAAGAACCTTAAAAAGGAAGAAAAAGTAATTCGAATTCACTTACATTTTTGTATTAAAATTATATAGATCTTATCATCTTCACTAAATTTTCAAATTTGCTCTGTAGGAAACTCTTCCAGCATCTTTCGAACTTGCAGAGAAGGTAATTAATATGTGTTATGAGAAGTTAAAGCCAGTGTTTATTCCTTTACTTCGGGGCACTCCCTTGGATGAGTACAGCGAAGTTGTTACATCGTTGTTTGAAGATGCTTTAGATGCTGGAGTAGCCGACAATTCTGATGCTCCTGGAAAGGATACGGTCAGTCAAACTACTAACAAATTTCCTTTTTGAATATATAATTAGGTTTGCTGACCATAGAGTTAGTGCATTTTGTGGCATTTTCAATGTTTTTCTTTTTTTTTTGAGTGGATTCTCAATGTATTTTCAGATGTGTTCAAATGGGCAAAGACTGCTCATGTTCTTTTTATTAGAGGTGGTCAACCTTTAGCGCATATTTTTTTGTCTTACACATTGAGTTCAACTATTTGCTACTGGAAACTGTTAGATCTGTCACTCTATAGAGGTAATATATAAGGTTTCTGCTATATAGCCACCATTGGGACTTGGGAGAGGAACACAAGACATAAAAAAGTTTTGACAGGCATTTCTTTGTATGATCAACTGTATTTTAATTTAAATATCATGCTGTATATAAACTATTTTGACAGGCAATTCTATGGCATTCTTTCTGGAATAAAATGTATGTTAAATTTAAAATGTCAGGTTGCCCGTCAAAGGGAATAACTAGAATTTGTACACTGGAATGCTGTCTTAGCGGTTGAGCTTTATATTGACTGAAAAAGTATCAACTGTGAAATATCAAGCAGTGGTCTTGGGATTTTTTTTTTTGGCGTTATTCAAAGATATGCTGGAAATTGAGGATATGCTTGATTGTATGTTAGTACATGTTTTGGTTTCTGGTAGAGTCAATAGAATGGTCCATGACCTGGTGCTATCAACTGTGTGATCTGTAATTGTTTGTAGTGTAAATTCTCTCAATCTGATATCATACTGGCCACTGTTCTTCTTCTGATATACTGTTAGTTTATTTCAGCCAAGCTGACATAAGCTTGTGATGCAGGTGGCTGACGGGAAATTATCTCATAAGATTGTTTCAGATGAGTCGGCTCAGGTATGTTGCTACTGACATTCAATCTGATATTCTTGAAAGTGTGATAGATATCACAATGAACATTTTTTACTCCTTAGGAATCTTCAAAATTAGAGCAAGATGCCAATTGCCCTGGAAAAGACGGTACTCCAAACAATACTTCCACATTGGCGGTTAGCAATGGTGGTGCTTTAATAGACAGGGTCAAGTCTCCAAATGGACCATCCTCTTCTGATAAGAAGGTTGAACTGCCTTCTGATGACAATCAGGCAAAAGATGCTGATGATTTGTTATCTGGTGCTAAAGAAATACCAGAACAAATCACCACAGAGCCTGAAAAGCCATCTGATCACAATTTAAAGAAAGGCCATAAACTTGATTCTTCCACTGATTCTCAAGTGGTTGATCATTCTAAGGCTGTTAACAACAATGAGGATATTTTAGTCTCTGGGGAGTTATCCCCAGAGACTGATGATGGGGATAATAAACTGCCACCAGAGACTGGGAATAGAGCTGCTGATGACAAACCGAAACATGTTGATAACACACCTGCTGGCAAGGGAAAGCGGGGCCGGCCTCCTGCATCAAAGTCGCATGAGAAGAAGAATGTTGGAAAAGGCAAAGTATCAGGTTTAGAGTCTAAAAAAGCTGACGCAGTTAGTGATTCTGGTGGAAGGGCTACAAGGCGACTAGCTAAAGATGATGATATCAAGTCTTCGTTGAAAAAGACTGGTGAAGGGGAATCTTCGAAGAAGAAGCAGAAGGAAAATTTGAAACTGCAGGAAGATACTCCACCCGATGAAGACACTGATGAGGACCTCAGTTTAAAGGTAGTTTCTTTGTCAACAGTAGATGATTTGAGGTTTTGCTTTGCACATAGGTCGTGCATAAGTATATCACTAGCAGAAGGTCGGATTTCTGCTTTCGTATTCATAGTTTTATATCTGTGTGACTCCATGTTTTAAGGTTTCTGGTAGGAGTGTTATTTAGAAATAGTGGAACCCCAAAACATTTTATGCTTTCCAAAACTATAACATGTTGACTTTGGTTGATGGCTATCATATTTTTGAACTTCTCTACCTTTCATCCTTCTAACTTCCCGATTGGCTTGGCAACCTGTCACCAACTATTTTGTAGCTACAGCGAAATTCATAGAGCATTATTTGCACTTGGCGTAATTCTGATGGGTTTGTATTGAAATGTTTGTGCATGCGATGATGATGATCGACCGCAAGGACTGTTTTATCATAATGCAGGATATCGTATCTCCCAAGTCTTCGGCCAAAACAGGTAAAAACAAAGGCCAGCCAAGTGACAGTGGGGGCTCAAAAAGGAAACGTGCACAGGAAGCTGAAGAGGTATGCATACTTGATTCTGATTGCTGTTAGTGAATAGTCTTGTTGTAAGCTGATTTCTGTTTCAGTTGTTCAAAGCTTTTTCTTTGCTTTCATCAGACTCCCCAGCCCAAGAAGAACAAAATTCTTGATGGAAGTCTTGTTGGCTCAAGAATCAAAGTGTGGTGGCCTGATGACAGAAAGTAAGTTCTATAACCATCATTTAATGTTTCTCAAATGTAGGAGTTTGTTAAGATTGTGTTTGTGGGCTAACTAGTACCCATTGCTTCATTGGTTAGTATGATATTTTCATATGTATGAACATTATTTTCTAAATAAAGTTCTTGATCTAGATTGACATGGCATATTCTTTTGCAGATGATGCTTCAGTTGCATTATTCATTAATTTGTTATGATGTTTCTAAATCTGTACCTTTTCTTTAATAATATATGCAGTAGAATTATTCATTCTAGATTGAGTTACACACCTATATTTTATCTATCCTGGTCTCCTCACTCTTTTTTGCTAGAATATGTGACTTCTTACATGAGTTTTGCTGGTGTGTTGTTTAGCTTGTTCTGAATCTGTTTCTTGCTCTGCAGGTTCTATAAAGGTGTTGTTAAGTCATTTGATACTTCAAAAAGGCACAAGGTGCGCATTGGGAAATGAACTGATTTATGCCTTTTTGCTGTCCAAAGCACTACAAATGCGAGAATTTTTTCAGAGCGCAGTTTCATCCTTCAATATTTTTTGGCACCCAGGTTGTGTATGATGATGGCGATGTTGAACGACTACACCTTAAGAATGAAAAATGGGAATTCATTGATGAGGTATGTCCATGCAGTTTGACGCCATTATCTATCCTCTCTTGTCACTTTCTGATTCATCTGCTACCTGCAGGGGCAAGACAACAATCCTGATGCATCGTCTGATATGTATGTAAATAAATATTCTACTTTGCATCTTCTATATCCTCTTAAGTTTTGATGACTTAGTTACATCAGCACTAAAATCTTCTATATGATTTGAATTGTCATTCCTATAAACCTGCAATCTCCTTATCTCATGTCTTTGATATGGGGGTTCAAGATGCTTGGAAATGCTTCTTAAATGGGTTAAGCAGAGACAAAATAAGTTGCTCTAGCATGAATGACCTTGATTTTCTGAGCTTTAAGTTGTGGTTGATTGGATTATTCCCAGCATCCATTATCTTCAATTTATGTTTCTACTATATAGATTATAAGAATTACTGTCTTTCTGTTTGTATTGTAACTTTATTTATGATCGGGAGTTCCAACTGTAATCGCAAAATTTATTTGTTCATTTTGCTGCTTACACATGCATACTGCTGGCAGATGTTATCTGATGCTCCAGTTTTGTTCATCATCAGCTATTATCCTTTATAATATGGTTTTGTTTTGTTTCTTTTTATATTTTTGAGTTATTGATCATTTTTACCAGACTGCGTGGCAGAAGAGGTAGAGTTAGTTTGGGTGAGCAAACAAAGGAAGGAAAAACAGAAACACCTAGCAGGTTCTTTCCTATGGATGTGCCATATTGATTCAGCCTACATGCAACACCTTAACTGAAATTGTTGTCTTGTTTTGTATGCAGTGGGAAACAACGTGGCATTGATGGCACCGATCCTCCCAAGAAAAGAGGACGCCCTAAAGGTGTGCGCTCCAGCAATAGTTCACCAAATGATGACAGTCCTTTGAAGGGGAAAGGTGCAGAAAACGATGATGAAGATATATCCAAGACACCTAAAAGTGGCAGTGCCCTCAAGAATGAAGGTGGAAGATCGTCTCGATCCACTGGCAAGACAAAGGATGGCCTGCTAAAGGGAAGCAACAAGGATGAGACTGGTAACACTAAAAGCGCAAGCAAACCAAAAAATGATGCTGCCAGCAAACACAAGGATTCAAAAGATGAAGCTAAATCCAGCGGATCAAATCCAAAAGGTTCAAGCACTCCAAAAGCTGCTGATGGATCCAAGACAAATGGTCTTTCAGCCAAAAGAAAGCAAAAGGAGAAAGAAGGCGAGTCATCTGAAGAGGAAGAGCATGTGTCTGCTAAAATTTCTACTGGAAAGAAGCGCAGAAAGAAGGCTCATAACTAATTTGCTTTGGCCTTGTGCAGTTCTTCCAAGGGGTATTTACGAGACATGCAGTCTGAAGGTTTTTGGCATGAGCAGCCTAGCAATGTATATGGCTTCCATTCCTTGGCTGGTTGCCTGCCAAGTCTTGCCCTAATCGACCGTCACGAAACAGCTGGTAGTTCTAGCAGTTGCAGTGGTAGTTGTAATGTAGGTGTTACTTTTATTCCTTGTGGTTAGCTGTGAGCCTCTAGCAAATATGGATTTCATGCTTGCTGTCGTTCAACCCATATTAGATTGTCTTTTCTGCTGGAGCTATTTGAGACGTCAATTTTGCAGCAAGCATGAATGGAGAGAGAAATGTCGAAGTTCATATAATCGTCCTTGCCTTTCTGCATTGTTGCACAAATAATTCCTCTCGATCGATTTCATGTTTTTGCAGTCTGCACCAATGTCACCCCATTTCTCATTTTTTTTTCTGTTTAGATATCCTCTTATCCGTTTACATATCCTCTTATTTTTTCTGTTTAGGTACCAACCATAAGTTGCACTCTTTTAAAATATACTCTCTTCGGATTGATACTACCTTTTTGATAAGGACACGGTTTTAAAAAAACAATTTTGACTAATATTTTTTTATTATAATATATATAGAAATATTATATTTATTTTATTGAAGTGTTTTTTAGACCAATCTATACAAATTCATATTTTGACAAATATATATTTTGACAAATATTTTAAATGTTATTTATATTTAAAGTTTTTAAAGTTTGACAATAGTCTCGTTAAAAACGACAAGTATTATCAACTCAGAGTTAGCAATCTAGAACGGATTAGACATTTCCCACTATAACGAATTTGGACAAATCCGATCTTACGTTATATAATTACGAATCTGAAACCGATCTTAGGTTATATATTTGGGAACGGAGGGAGTATTTAGTCTGTGTGTGTTTATTATATTTCCTGAGCTATGAATTTACTGAGTTACTCTACTGGTCTCCAATACTCACCCTACACCGTTCTATATCGCTAAGAGCCTCATCGGTTGCCTATATTTTCTAATAAGTCAAAAAGATTTATTAGAGAATAAAAATAAATTTATAGATAAAATTTTTGTATATGTGTTTTTAGAGACTTAAAAGCCAATATAAAAAAATTACGTTGAAAATATCTTAAAATTAACTTTAAAATTAAAATTAAAAATTAAAAATTTGATTTTTGGCTTTGGTTTATTAGTCCAACTGATGAAGCCCTAAATGTTTTCACAGTTCCTACTAGCTGAAGATTTCAGCTTACGCTGAGATGCTTTTTTTGTTGCGGGGAAAGAAAAATATATTAATTAATATCAAAGAGTACATTCGGACAGGACCAACTCCGACACAAGAGAATTTTCATGCCCAGGCCATACATCTGAGACTGTATCTAACCGGCCAGGACTCGCCATGCTAATACACGGCACTACAAGTTGATTTGATAGCTTGATTTCTCCATACCTTTTGGCCTTCCAGGGATGTTCTTTAGCTGTAATCTCTTTCTTCAATAAAAAAATTATAATATAAAATATGACACATTTTAATATTATAAATTTGGACACTTGGTATTTTTTTTTTCATAAAAAATAAATCTAGTATAAGATATGACACATCCTAATATTACAAATCTAGACATTAGACGTTAGAGTACAATTTGCATCTCTATAGTCCGATGTCCACGCATTCTTTTTGTGTGAATATTATGGTGAGCTGATCGTGGCACCAAACCACGAACCATTCAAATTAGCCGGACTCAGCAATCAGGATTGGCCATGTCTCTGCGCATTCATACACGCCCGTGCTACTGTCCATACTGTAACATGCAAAGATGAGAGATGTCAACGTGTGTCCTGCACTTCTGATACCCTCACGGGCACGACGAGCGTCCACGTCGTTGCAGAGACGGGGAGCTCCATTGTCCTCTCTCCACTGCTGTAGAATCTGCCCCGGAAAAGGCCCCAACAACCGGAAGCGACCAGCCGCGGTGCCGGTCGCCGAACGCGCGGCGTCATTTCCAGCCACGATCCCGACAAAAGCTTACCTTAACACAGGAGCAGGAAGAGCAGCAAAAGAAGGTCAACACGACGATTAAAAACCGCGCGAGCGAGCGCAACGAGGCGGCAGAAAGATTCGGCCCGCCGTAGCGAACGCGATGATTGGAGAGAGCAAAGCTGACCTTCCCTGTACGCTGACGCCGCTATATCCTCCGGACGAACACGATGTGTCGCTGGCCGTTGCATCTAACGTGAGCGAGTCTAATCCACAATTACGATTAGTACGACATTTTGTTTTGATTTTTTCCCATCTGTGATCGAATGATTGGGGACAAAAGTTCATCTTAGAGTGGCCATTTCTTCCGTCCAAATTCCGTCGTCACGTCAAAGCAACACCACCGGTCGCCTCGCCCGCTTGTCTCCCCGTCCGCTCCGTCCCGTCGCTGGCGCGCGCTGCGTACATAACAAACCAATCCCGCTCGTCTTCCGCCGCCGCACCCCCCCCCCCCCCCCAACCCAATTTCCCTGGAGGCACGATTCCCCCGCTCGATTTGGGCGCGGAATCCTGTGGCTTCATCGATCCGAGGCTGGAGATGATGGACTGATGGTGAATTGGTGATCGGGTTGCTGGGGGAAGGCGGAGAGAGGATGGGAGGCGGGCGGGTGCGGTTCAACGTGGGCGGGCAGGTGTTCGAGACGACCACCACCACGCTCGCCAACGCCGGGAGGGAGTCCATGCTCGGGGCGCTGCTGGACTCGTCCTGGAACCTGGCCCCCACCGGCGGCAGCGGCGGCGGCGGCGGCGGTGTTGGTGGTGGAGGAGGAGGCGTGGCGGAGTATTTCATCGACCGGAACCCGGCGTGCTTCGCGGTGCTGCTCGACCTGCTCCGCACGGGGAGCCTGCACGTGCCGCCGCAGCTGCCCGAGAAGCTGCTCTACAGGGAGGCGCTCTACTACGGCCTTCTCGATCACGTCCGCGCCGCGCGGTGGGGCGCGTTCGACGGCGACCGCCTCCGCCTCGCGGCGTCGGTGCCAGGGCGGGCACCCGGGGACGGCACGGCCATCCGCGCAGCGCCCGACGGGGGATGCTGCGTCGCGCACGGTGGCGCCGTGCACGTCTACAACTGGATGCTCGACGAGCGCCGTCCGGTGTCGCTCGACCACTCGCAGGTCAACGACGTGGCGTACCTCGACGAGGCCACGCTCCTGATCGCCGCGCGCGAGCGCCTGGGGAAGTGCGACGGCGGCATGGCCGCGTTCTCCGCCGTCTCGGGGGACCTGCGGCACCGCTTCCGCGTCGCGCACGGCCGCCAGGCCAAGTCCTTCACCGCCGGCGCGCTGGCGTTCGACCAGGACTCGAGCATCTACGCCAGCTGCAAGGGCAGGCTCAACGAGTACGGCATCGGCGTCTGGGATCGCGCCACCGGCGAGCAGGCCGACTTCTTCTACGAGCCGCCGGGCTGCGCCTTGGGCGACGCCGACAAGCTCCAATGGCTGGACGCCACCAACACGCTCATGGTGGCTACCCTGTTCCCCAAGACCGACAACTGTTTCATCGGCCTGCTCGATTTCCGGGACAAGAACGTGGCCTGGTCGTGGTCCGACGCCGGCATGGCCGCGTCGCTCGACGACAAGCGCGTGCTCCACGCCATCGCCATGGACGACGAGCGGTCCGTCTGCGTGATCAACCAGTACGACGACCTCGGGTTCCTCGACCTGAGGAGCAACGCCGGCGGCGTGCGATGGAGCTCCCGGAGCAAGTTCATGAACCGGAAGGTGCCCAGCGAGGAGAGCTGTTACCCGAAGCTCGCCACGCACGGCGGGCAGCTCTTCTCGTCGATGAACGACAGCATCTCCGTCTTCAGTGGCCCCGAGTGCGTCCTGACGTCCACGCTGCGGAGGAGCCACGGCGGCGCCATCTGCGACTTCTCCATCGGAGGCGATCGCCTCTTCGCCCTGCACAACGAGGAGAATGTGTTCGACGTCTGGGAGACGCCGCCGCCGCCGATCATCTGACCGACCTCCAGTGGACTACAGTCTGCAGTCTGCTGAAAGTTTGTTATGTGTCGACTTCCTTGTATTTTTTCTTGTCATTCTTCTTGCAACTTGCAAATGCTCACTCAACAGAAGGAAACAAAAAAAAATAGTGATTTAGTGCAGAGACCAAAAGATTACTCATACAACACACTGTAACCTTCCAACTTAATGACTAGAGTGTACCTGAATTTCTTTTCTAACACAGAAAAAGATGCATATTCGACTGCATTCCAGGGCATTGTCTTTTGGCATCTTGTACTGAATTTCTCTGCCTTTCTACTGCTTCATATTTTACAGGGTACATAGGGACGCGTCACGCATTGCTGGTGTCAGCGTCAGATGTTGTTCTGTCAAAATCATTGTACGTTGATTCTCAAGTAAGTATGTGAATGATTATGCACCGACAGATCTTTCGTACTGCACTAATGAGGAGGTTCCATATCACCATTTCCAGCTGAGCTCTCCTCCAGATGCCTCTGTTTTCATACTGAAGTATGGGAAAATATTGTAGTTCAGTGTCTTGTTTTATCTCTCTTTCAGAATAATGCTTGGATTTCTACTACTACTAATAACTGATTTGTGCTCCCTCTATTGATACTGATCTGTTCTTGATGAGAAGTCTAGCATCGATCACAGCTTCACAGGCAGTGGAAGCCACATTGCCACTGGTGCTGAGTGCTCTCAGGTCCCGTTCAATTATTTGTAAGATAAAAGATTAAAAGCGGACACACAAAACAAAAAAATTATTAACGCGTGATTAGTTATGTTTTAATTATTACAAACTTCAAAAATGGATATATTTAATATTTTAAAGCAACTTTTTTATATAAAGTTTTTTCACAACATATATCGTTTAGTAGTTTGAAAACCGAAGTAAAATTTTAGTCTTAATGAAAAAAGAACACCGCCTCAATCTCTCATCCAAATGGGAGGCAACTTTATAACCCAACAGAGCTACTAGCAATCGCTGCAACTCATGCTGAGAGCCAATAAGTGGGTGAGCTTTTGCTATTTGCGGGGTTGGTGGTACTTACGGGCACATCCAGTCCAAACTTCTTATCTATAGCTCAACTTGGAACGGAAGGCACAGGACAGATCGGAGCTGTGCAGCAGAAAGCTTATTATCAAACTGGCCTACTCGTGGAATTTTTCATACTTGACGTAAAGCATACACGAAAAAGATGTGCTGCATTAACATGGTATTATGAGTGATGGCACATCAAACTATCTGATTATGATGCCTGTCTAAAAGAAATGATCACCTCATTATGATGTCTGGCACGTTTGAAATCAGGGTATTCAGAAGATATCAGTTGTCTTGGCGGATTTGTTGTTCCATTGCTTAGCAGGCTGCGCTTATTTCACGAAGTTGGGAGCTAATTTTTCGGACACACAAAACAGAACGACTCATTAATACATGATTAATTAAGTATTAGTCTTTTTTAAAAATAAATTAATATGATTTTTTAAAACAACTTTCGTATAGAAAATTTTTGCAAAAAAATATACCGTTTAGTCATTTGAAAAGCGTACGCACAAAAAATGAGAGAGATGAGTTGGGAAAGTTAGGAGAAGAACACATTCTTAGAGAGGTTCTTGTGTTGTCAAAAAGTCAGGTTTTCTACTAATTTTCAAGCAGAGTCAGTCTACTCTACAGTACGTTAAATATGTGATCCGAATTTAGGCATATAATATGTTCGGATTAGTTTTGTAGTAAGACTTTATGTCTTTTTCTATGAGATGTCTTTTCTTTTATCTCCTATATATACTCTTATAAACCCTACGGAAATGGGTGACGTCCCTATAGTCATTCACTTACGTTTGTAATCAACTCCTCAATAGTGATTATTGTCGGTCGACGCTTGTGGTTTTTTCTCGTAAGGGTTTTTCACGTAAAAATCATGTTTCCGTTGTGCATTTATTTTCATAACAAGTGATATCAAAACGTTAGAGATCGATCTATTAATCCCGGCCACCGGCGTGATTTTTCGGATTGAATAATCAATCTTATCAGTGACGGCACGCATCGTCATAGTTCGTCGCTTCTTGTCAAAGTTCTCGGCAAGATCAAATTTCCGCAGTCCGAATCGGGGTCGCCGTCAACTCCGACTCCGAGTTGCTGCTGCGCACGCACAGAAAAAGCAAGGCAAGCCAACCGTCTACTACTACTACCATAAGAGAACAGAAAAGTACGGCAAGTCAGGCAATTAAGAGCCATCGTCAAACTGCTCACGTGAATTAATTTCACGCTGAGAATTGCTAAGCGCACATAGCTTGTGTACCAGGAGATTCTCAGATCTACACTTTGTGCACACAGGAAGTATACCTAGAGGTTCATATTTCTGCTAAATTTACCCCAATTTCTTATGAGCAGATTCAGGATTAATACCTATGACGAGTTTGAAATATGATCTATCACTCTAGGACCGAGACATAAGATTCTCACTATGGCAAGTGAAGATACGAGCCGTTCTTGCACTGCAAGATCTCGATGATACGTTATCTGGATTTGACAAGAGGACTAAGGATTGGTTCGACGATGAGAAGAAAAGGGATCGTAAGGGTATGCCATATATTCATCTTCATCTATCTAACAATATTTTGCAAGAAGTGCTTAAGTAGAAGACAACCGCTGAGCTGTGGTTGAAGCTAGAACAGATTTTGCATGACAAAGGATTTGGCCAATAAGATGTACTTGAAGCAAAAACTATTTTTGCACAAGTTGCAAGATGATGAGTCTGTGGTGGATCATCTCTCCACTTTCAAGAAAATTGTTGCTGACCTTAATTTTATAGAGGTAAAATATGATGAAGAGGATTTAGGCCTTATTCTATGGTGTTCATTGTCTAGCTCATATGCAAATTTCAGAGATACTATTCTTTATAGTCATGATACTTTAACTTTGAAAGAAATTTATGAAGCTTTGCATGCGAAAAAGAAGATGAAGAAGATGGTACCCTCTGAAAGTTCAAATTCACAAGCAAAAGGCTTGACTGTTCGGGGCAGGCAACAGGAGAAGAACACAAAGAACCAATCAAGAGATAAAAGTTCAAGTAACTACCATGAAAAATCAAAGTCCAAAGGCAGGTATAAGTCATGCAAATACTGCAAGAGAAATTAACATTATATCTCTGAATGTTGGAAGCTACAGAACAAACACAAGAGAATCAGAAGTTATAGACCAAAAAATAATAAAGAAAAGAAAGGTAAAGCCGCAGTTGTTACTGATGATAAGTCTGGTACAGAATTGCTTGTTGCTTATGTTGGTTGTGCACAAACTAGTAACCAGTAGATTCTTGATACTGCTTGTACCTATCATATGTGCCCGAATAGAGATTGGTTTGTCACCTATAAAGCTATGCAAGATGGTACTGTTTTGATGAGTGATAATACGGAATGCAAGGTTGCAGGTATTGGAACAATTCGGATCAAGATGTTTGATGGATGTGTCAGAACATTGTCAGATGTGCGGCATATTCCAAATTTGAAAAGAAGTCTCATCTCTTTATGTACTCTTGATCGCAAAGGGTATAAATATTCTGGTGGAGACGGAATTTTGAAGGTAACAAAAAGCTCTCTTGTTGTGATGAAAGCTGATATTAAAACTGCCGACCTGTACCATCTGCGAGGTATAACTATATTAGATAACGTTGCTACAGTTTCAGATTCATTGTCTAATTCCGATGCTACTAATCTTTGGCATATGCGTCTTGGGCATATGAGTGAAATTGGTTTGGCAGAATTGAGCAAGTGAGGATTGTTAGATGGACAAGGCTTCGAGAAGCTTAAATTTTGTGAGCATTGCATCTTTGGCAAGCATAAGAGGGTGAAGTTCAACACATCTACACATACTACAGAATGTATTTTTAATTATGTGCATTTTGATTTATGGAGGTCTGCTTGGAAGACATCTTTCGGAGGTGCCCGTTATATGATGACTATCATTAATGATTATTCGTGAAAAGTTTCGCCTTATTTCTTCAAGCACAAATATTAAGCTTTTGATATGTTTAAAGAGTGAAAGACTATGGTTAAAAGATAACTGAAAGGAAGGTGAAAATACTTCGTACAGACAATGGGATAGAGTTCTGTTCTAAGATATTTAAATCATATTACAAGTCTGAAGGCATTGTGTGTCACTACACCATTCTTCATACACATCAACAAAACGACGTAGTTGAGCATATGAACAGGTGTTAACGCCAAAATTTGGTAAGCCCCGAAGTCTTCATCGGCTTTGAAATCGTATCGGCTTCAGAGTCCTGGAATTAGCTGATGGACATATCAAGTTGCCAGCAGTTGGATTCTTGATGGATTTGGTTAAGAAAATTAATCAATTAAAGAAAATTTATCAAAAAGAGACCGAGTTCGAGGAGGATGCAACATGGCAAGTTATCTATTAATTAGGCAGAGTCAGTTAGTTTCCTTTTACTTTTAGAAAAGATTGTTTAGAGTCCGAATAGGACTTGTGTATTTTATTTTATCTTTAGAAAAGTTTATGTCTTGTCCAATAAGGATTAGTATCTACTCATGAGTATAAATATGTACACCTGGGGTCTATGTAATAGATCTCTCGATCAATACAACTACTCTCGGCGCATCGCTACCCTCTTTTCCGAGGTTTTATTTATCAACCAGCGAAACTTGGCGCCTGAAGCTGGGTTGCATCGGCTTTCAATCTCCGGCGAAGGGGTAAGTCCTACGTTTCACCGGCCCTGACAATTGTATCGGCTACATTGGTGTTGTTTAAGGCTGCATCGATTCAACCACTTGGATCGCTCTGGTTCAGTTGATATATTTGTCTACCTATTTATCATAAATCTTAGTTAATCTAAGTCAATTATTCAATTTATTTGTATCGGCCAAATCTTTTCTAGAGTTTTGCGGTATCGACTAATTGCTTTATCGATCTAGATTAGCTAAGGTATCTACCACCTTGAAAATCAGTCGAATGCTTGATTGTCTAGATATTATGTTTCTTTTCATACTTTGCGCTGCATCAGCCCTAGTCATGCTTAGAACCGTCATCTCTAACCTGCTTTTTGATTGCCAATAAGGGTTTCATCGGGGTTTCAACTGATGAGTTATCTGGACGTTGCATCGGCTCACAAGGATTATATACAAGTTGGGTTTAGCCGATGACAATAAAGGTTTCATTGATTATCTAATCGTTTGGATTTAATGATATCGGATCTTCAGCCAATGTATGCTTTAACCTTCGGATCAACGCTTATTCTATCATATCGCTATTAGCCGATTGGTTTCTATTGGATTGTATTATTGTTTTTTTGCATTATCATCAGTCGATTGTCTTTATATCGTTATTTACATCCAGTGTCAGAATCTATATTGAATATATAGCCGATTGTTCAAAACCCTATTGACATCGGCTAGTACCGGCATCGGCTTGTCAGCCGATCGATACTTTGATTTGCTGTTTATATATCTTGTCAGTTGTAGGATCAAACTGACTGGTACACTCGCATCTCATCAATTTTAGGATCTGCACTGGGGCTAAGCAGATCTCTCAGGCCTTTGTGTGTTCATCGACTTGGTTCGCGCCAACACAGATCTGGTACCATCAGCCGAGCGCGGATTTTTCGTCAACAACAGGACAATTATATCAAAGACCCGTTGCATGTTGTCTAATGCAGGTTTGTCGAAACAATTTTGGACGAAAGCCGTTTCCACTACTTGTTATCTTATTAATCGATCACCCAGTTATGCCATTGATAAGAAGACTCCAATTGTGATATGGTCTAATTTCCCAGCAAATTATTCAGACTTAAGAGTATTTGATTGTACTGCTTATGCTCATATTGATAATGGTAAATTGGAGCCTAGAGCTATTAAGTGCATTTTTCTTGGTTATCCGTTTGGTGTGAAAGGCTATAAGTTATGGTGTCTTGAAACTAGAAAAGTTGTGATTAGTAGAAACGTTGTCTTTCATGAATCAGTTATGTTACATGATAAACCTTCTACTAATGTTCCTGTTGAGAGTCAGCAGAAAGCAAGTGTGCAAGTGGAGTATTTGATGAAAAAAGAAGATGTTACTATTAACCAAGAAGCACATATCAGTGAAGATTCAGATTTTTCTACTGTTAAGCAGTCTCCAAAACATTCTATTGCAAAAGATAAGCCTAAAAGGAATACTAAACACAATCAAAAATATATTGAAGAAACGAATATAGTTGCTTATGCTTTGAGTGTGGCAGAAGAAATTGAAGGTAATGTAGAACCTTCTATATATTCTGAGGCTATTGTTTTTATTATTGCAATAGATGGATAACCACTTGTTAACAGAAAAATTTGGTAAGATAGGCCAACAATCAAGGTTGGATCCGAAGTGGATTTGGAAGGATAAAGTAATTTTCAAGAAACAGACAACGCATCAGCTGGAGCCGTATCGGCCGATATGGAATCGGACTTGGGCAACCAATACAAGTAAATTGAATCGGACTTGGTTGAGCTGATACGGGGAGCCTAGTTTCATATTGGTTTCGGATAAGTGTTTGAAGATATTGCCGGCTAGGAATTAAGTTTGGATAAAGCAATTGTATCTATTAATTAATAATAAGAGTTAATTTTCTTTTTGTAATATTATGGTAAGAGTCCACCTAAGACTTGTTTGGTTAAGTAAGTTATAAATAGTGTCCGGCAAGGACAAGGTTTATATATGCGGGTATAAATATAAGCCCGAGGTATTTAAAAAACAACAACAGTTCAATAAACATCTTTGGCGTATCGCCACCCTTTTTCTTATTACTTTTCTATGAGTTCTTACTTCAAGTTGGGCGTCGACTTCGACCTTCAGCTGGAGATATGGCTTGTTAAATTATCACATAACTTAGCTAATCTAAGTCAATGGTTCAATTTAGCCGTATCGGCCATGCTTTATCCAAGGTTTTGTCGGTATCGACCAAATCGGCTTGTTGGCTTAGATTAACATAACTTATGCACCACCCTGAAAAACATTCAAAGACTTGATTTTCTAAATATCATACATCTTTTTACACTTTGTGCTGCATCATCCCTAGTCATAATTAGAACCATGATTTCTAGCCTACTTCTTGTTTGTAATAGGAGTAGTATCAGAGTTTCAGCTGATCTTATCTAATATAACTGTCTAGCTTTATTTAAATCATTCTAATTATGCTTTTCATGTTATATTTGCCCCTTATACAAGGATATCACTTTAGTTAAATATATCAAGCTTGCCTCGATATATTTGCCTAGATTGATATTTTTGTATAAGGTTATATTGGAGTATTAGCCGATACAATATCTGTTCTTAGCCTAATTATGTCTTCATCGGCTAAGATCTGATCCTTGCCTATAGATTATGTATTTACAGCCAATGAAATATATTTAGGGTTTGCTTAATACTATCTTATGTACACCTTACAGTCGATTTAATCATATCGCATTGGCTAGGCTTATACGGTATGTCATCGGTCAATCGGTCAATTGGCTATCGTGCATCTAACATGATTTTTTTTATATCTTGTTGGTTGCAAGATCAAACCAACTGACACGTCCTGAACCCGTTTTTCTAAGATTTGGACCTGCACTGGAGTAAAGCGAATCTCCCAGGCCGCCGTGTTTTCGCATCAACACCGCTATGCATGATGAGATGGAGTCGCTTGAAAAGAACAATACTTGGGAATTGGTGAAATTGCCAAAAGAGAAGAAACCTAACCGTTGCAAGTGGGTTTTCAAAAGAAAGAAAGGTATATCTCCAACTGATGAGGCAAGATACAAAGCAAGGTTAGTTGCTAAAGGTTATAGCTGAATTTCAGGCATTGATTTCAATGATGTATTTTTCTTTGTTGTGAAACATAGTTCAATCACAATTTACTCAATATTATTGCAATGCATAATTATGAACTATAGCAAATGGATGTTAAAATTGTATTTTTACATGAGGAGTTAGAAAAGGGCATTTATATGGGACAACCTAAAGGTTTTGTTATTCCTGAAAAAGAGAACATAGTCTGTAAATTGAAGAAATCTCTTTATGGGTTGAAGCAATCACCTAGACAGTGGTATAAGAGATTTGACTCTTTCATGCTTTCTCAGAAGTTCAGAAGATCCAATTTTGATAGCTGTGTTTATCTCAAAGTTGTTGATGGTTCAGCTAGATATTTGCTTCTTTATGTTGATGATATGTTGATTTGTTGCAAAAGATAAATCAGAGATAGCAAATTTGAAAGCACGGTTGAGTACTGAGTTTGAGATGAGAGATTTGGGTGCAGCGAAGAAAATTCTCGGTATGAAAATTACTAGAGAAAGACATTTTGGCAAGTTATATCTTAGTCAGAAGGGTTATATGGAAAAAGTTTTTCGTCGTTTCAATATGCATGATGCAAACTAGTGAGTACTCCTTTAGTTGTACATTTCAGTTTATCTTCAGATTTATTTTCACAGTCAGATTATGATGTTTTTTCACAGTCAGATTATGATGTTGAGTACATGTCTAGAGTTTCATATTCAAGTATAGTTGGTTCACTTATATATGTCATGACATGTTCTCGTCCTGACTTATCGCATGCATTGAGTGTTCTCAGTAGATACATGGCTAATCCTAGCTAAGAGCATTGGAAAGCAGTTCAATGAAGTTTCAGATACCTACGTGATACTTCTAGTACTTGTTTGCAGTTTGAAAGATTTAGAGATAGACTTGTTGGTTATGTCGATTCAGATTTTGCTGAAGATTTGGATAGGAGAAGATCGCTCACACGTTATGTTTTCACTATTGAAAGTTGTACTGTTAGTTGGAAGGCAATTTTGCAAGTAACTTTTACCTTATCTACTACTGAAACATAATATATAGCTATTTCTGAAACTTGTAAAGAAGCTATTTGGCTTAGAGGTTTGCACACTGAGTTTTGTGGAGTTACGTCTTGCATTAATATATTTTGTGATAGTCAAAGTGCAATATGCCTTACAAAAGGTCAGATGTTTCATGAGAGAACAAAGCACATTGATATGAGATATCACTTTATTCGATATATGATTTGCTGGAAGTGATGTCAAGATATGCAAGATAAGTACTCATGATAACCTAGCTGATATGATGACAAAGCTAGTTCATGCTATTAAGTTTGAGTTTTACTTAAGTTTGGTTGGTGTTACGGTATAGTCCTAGAGACTATTTGGCACGTGGTGATTTTACCTACATGAGGTATTTTTTTTATGATTGATGATTTTCATGTTAGAAGAGAAAATTTGTCTCAAGGTGAAAATTGTTAAATATGCAATTCGAATTTAGGCCTATAATATATTTGGATTAGTTTCCTAGTAGGACTTCATGTCTTTTCTTATTATGTCATTTCTTTTATCTTATATATATACTCTTGTAAGCCGTACGGAAAGGGGTGACGTCCCCATAGTTATTTTTTTATGTTTGTAATCAAATTCTCAATAGTGATTATTGCCGGTCGACGTTCGTGATTTTTCCTGCAAGGGTTTTTCACATAAAAATTATGTCTTCGTTGTGTCTATTTTTATAACACGGTACCACTATCAGAGATTCAGAATCGAACTACCGCACAAATACTTTGCTTGAGGTGAAACTCAACCTGAATTTATATGCCAGTACTGGAATGAATCCTTTTGAGTACAAAATTCCGGAATTTGGAGGCAAGTACACCCTCATCACTCTCTCGTAGTACACACCAAACTTTTTATGCATTGAACTGCATGCACCGAGACCTAACTCCCAAGTCCGTGTGGAGCCACTAAGCGTGTGGGAGCATATGCAGGGTAGAATTTGGAGCGACGAGTGTGTCTGTGTGTGTACATGTGTACTCTTCCTGCTGCTCCATTTCGGCATTCACACACACTAGTGTCTGCACCGCACATGCGATCCTATCATCCAGTGGACAACAGGAGCCTAGCTACCCGGCCTGCTGCTCCATTTCTGCATGTCCTCAGACCTCACTCCTCTCGCCGGGGCCACAGTCCCCAACGCCCAGAAAGTTTTGGTTTTCTTTCACCAATGGCGATCATGGTGTCTCTCTCTGCCTCGTCATCCTGCTTATCTCTTGCGTTCCGCTTATGGTTAGGGCTTTAGGCCCAGTTAGATGTTTGGTGAAGCGGTGAAGCCAGATAGAGCATTTCACTTAGCCCGGTGCCATGAACAAGGCTCCGGTCATGGCCCATTTGACAAATAGTATAATAGTAAGATGCACTATTGCTTTTGTTCTTCCCATTTTCTTGTTCAAAACAAAGTACAATTACAGGCGCTTATATATATTCGCACACACTCTATATAGAGGCACACCTTCAAGAGACTAGACTGAAACTTTATAAACTGCTCGGGCAAGGTCACCAGTTGACAAATAGCATTCGCACCTTTTAAAAAGAGCCTATAATTTGATATTAGCGAAGTCAACACATGCACCTAATTATTGACGGTACGTAGTCTCACTAAAAAAGTTGTTGTAAATGCGTCATCTTGGACATCTTGGTGACACAAGGAAAAAATAGTTTCAACATAACGTTCAGAAGAAATACAAGACGTTTTTTTACTGTCCAGTTCTATGCTTTGAACAACGATCAATCCAATAATATTTGCATTTTGCAAAAAAAAAGTTACTGTAAGTGAAATAGTGTAACAGAAATTTATGGTCGAAGCTCTATTGGACAGTAATAATGTACCTTATATAGTTATTTTTTCATGAATGGAGGGAGTATATGGCTTTGGTCGTTGGATTGGACTCAGCTCAAATTGATTAGGGCTATGTG
This sequence comes from Oryza officinalis, assembly GCA_008326285.1. Lineage (NCBI taxonomy): Eukaryota > Viridiplantae > Streptophyta > Magnoliopsida > Poales > Poaceae > Oryza > Oryza officinalis. Next base: position 27,442,962 of record BDMV01000004.1, on the reverse strand, counting down.
CTTGTTGCTTGGATTTGTGTGGACTGCTGCCATGACGGCGGGGATTGCTTGTAGTATTATTGGTGTGATAGCAGCCACTGACATACGGGTCCGATTACACATGTGCGTCACTGTTACTGCCTTAGAACTATTACAACTATTACAGAGAGATATGTATTCATGTCATGTATGGTCAGATCATAAACTAGTATAGTAACACCCATCTGCAACTAGAGTTAATAAATACGGTTGATTTTCGTGAAAGACATTCGATCTGTGAAACCGTTGATGGTCGGTTTGTAAAATCCATTTTTAGTTAGTTTTCGTTTGGTTTTTGCAAACCACGGGGAACGGTTTTCACTTTCAGAACGGTACAGTAAATTAATCCTGACTGCAGCACAAACAGTAATCATTTGTTTTTGTATGATGCCATGGAGCTACATGCATGCATGCAGGCATGCTGCATGTTGATCCGGTGCTTTAATGCAAAATCCAGTAGTCATTTCTGCCCGGACCTGAAACCTTCCTAATTTAGACAGGCTCGTGGTTTCCAATCCGGGATTCCTTCGTACACCATGCAGTAAATACGTCCGTACGTCGTCTACCTCCCCTCTCCAGCTCTCCTCTGTGACTCTTCGGCCTGCCTCGCCGCAGAGATCTGATGAGATGAGCCGCCCACCTCTGGAGCAAAGCACGTTCGGTCATGTGGCATTAATTCTGACAAATAATATAGTGGAATCGTGGAAACGCGCAGATGATCAGTGTGAGACTGACGGATCCACGCATCATACACTCCCGCGGAGACGACGACGTCAATATGACGCGTTTGCTGGGCGGACGCTCCTGCCGTGCAACGGTTGCAAGCCCGCAGGCTAGCTTATTACACCGGCCGCGAGGGCGCTGCAGGCTGCAGGCTGCAGCACGCCGTGCGCGACCGCGAGCGGATGCGCGCGGGTTAGGAGGGCAGGTCGCGGCACAGCCGCATGCTCTCGCTCTCGGCACGGCACCGATGGATGGAGGAGTAGTATACGCGTCGTCCTGGCTGGGCTAGCGCGGCGAGGTGCGCGGGGAGTACGTACGTGCAGCGGTGCAGGGGGTGTGTGTGTGTCATGTGGCCTGCAGGACGCCAGGTAGCAGCCTGCACCAATCACGCACGGAATTAAAGCCACGGACGGCCCCACAACAAGCTGATCAAAGGAATCAGAAAAGAGATAAGATGCCGATCGACCGGGATACGCCTGTCGATCCTGCAGGAGATATCAAGCTAGCGTACGTGTCGCACTGTTACGTTTCTTGGTTGGTTTTACGGCCAGTTTAATAATAGAGCTTAATGCTAACTATAAATTTATATTAAAACAAAGAGACAAACAAAGATGAGGGAAAGACGGACCAAACTCATTCAGTGACTTTCACGGTTGTCCTCACTGATCCGACTTAGATCTGAACTACGATTTAGATTAAGTCTTACCGAAATTGAATTTCCTCATGTATGATACAATAGTTATAAGGTTTTCTTCACTTTTTCTTTTCCTCTCTTAGGTATTTATTTTATAGTATATGTAGAGATAACTCTTATATGAGAGCCAAAATATCCTTTATTTTCTACTCTTTTTTTCATGTATAAGCTTGTAACTTGGCTTATATATAGTTTTACTATTATTCTTACTCTTATATATTTTTTCCATAATCGATCTCGTACGTGTGGCACCCAGTCGAACAATTAGATGGCCAGCCTCTTTGGAACGCAGGGGACTAAATTAAACGGGATTAATTGTTTGATTTTGTTGCACTTTTTTCAGAATTCAGATGGTCTTGATCGATCTTGGGCTGTGTTGTCCGTCTCATGTTTCTTTTGTTACCCTACTGGCTAAAATTAACCAATCTTACCCCACCTCGATCGGTTGTTAGCCCTACTCCCTACTTTTTGCGTTCGAGGGGGTTAGTTGTTGTAACAATCGACAAAAGCTCACGGAAAGGCCATGGACTAAGTGCTGCTCCATCGGTTTGATAAAGGCACAACACACTACGACCCTGGACCATCATTAGGCATGCGTAATGCGTTAGCACACCACACCCTGGACGTACTAGAGCATCATCCGGCGATCGAGAATAACACTGGTCCTATATAGGAGTACCAAATTAACCTTTGATTAGTGTTCTCAACACTAAGTAATCTTTAGTTAGCTAGTACTCCTACAATACTAGGCTAAGCTAGCACCACGCACGCATGACGCCGTACATGTTGCGCATGCACATATATATTTACATGCACAAATGCGCATGCACTGTACTGTGTACAATGTATTCGTTCGAATTAAAGGGACCACGAAAACGCTTTGTTCAGTTTAATTGCTTGGTTGTACCGGGACATATATTGTTTTTGAGGCTGCTTTGATCAAAGGGCAAATGGAGAATAAAACTGATCAAGGACCACACCGAGGTAGCTAGCGTGCCAAATTTGTTAATGCGTGAGCGCAGCGCTGGCTCTGGCAAGTAGCGAGTCAAGTGGCAGCAGGCCAAGATGCGTCCTTTTTAACCGCGTCCCTCATTGAACATTGATACAGCTAGCTCTAACTCTACAGGGCTCTTGCTTTTGCAGACGAAAAAGAGAGTTAACTTTTGCATGCTTTCAAAGATTACCAGCAGGCCATGCACGCACACCACGACATGCGCGTATGTATGCCCATATTCAGGATCTTGATACAAAAGGCCATCTTCGAGGAGTTTGAGATTTCGAGAAGTGGTTAGTGAATAGCAAGCTAGTAAGAATTTGAAAACATAAGTTTTCTCAGCATCTGATTTCTAACTAGTTTATCTTCTAGATTCTGAGTAAAAATCTAAACTGTTGGGTGATGGAGATTTTGAGGCTCCAGCTCTCAAAATTTCCCCAAACAAGCTAAATTAAAAAAACACTATCATATGTATTTCTCTGTATCTTCAAACACAAACTATATTAATTGAGCACTTTGACGGAGCTCTTAGTACTGATCCAGAAAGACATATTATCGTTGATTAGTTGGATCAAATTATTATCATGATCACAGATGATCGTGTTAAGAATTCAGATTATATCAAATATATTATTGAAACATCATTGATTCTTTAGTTTTGGATATCCTAAAATTTCATATTTCCTAAATTCGTGATTAATATAAATAAATATAAAGTTATATTCATCTTGCACTCTCAATTCAGTAATTTATTAATTTCTAAAAAATAAATTAATAATTGCCGAGTTGTAATTGGCATTGACCCTTCTTCTAATTAATAAGAGCGTTTATAATTAAAAAAATAAACACATTTAATATACTATCAAAATTTTAATATTTGTAATATCAATAATAATAACCGGTGCAAACCATGGTAAGAGACCAGTATAATGATACTCATCCGTCCTAAAATATAAGGAGTTTTAGGATTGGATATGTGCATTAAGAAAGTAGATGAAATTAAATGAGAAAATATTTTGATTGGTTAAGAAGAAAAAATAGGTGAAGATTTTGAATAGTGAAAGATGGTAATTGGTTGATAAAAAAATATGGATGAAAAATTATTATATTTTCAGATATACTTTGAATGCCTTTAACTTTGGGACGAGGAGAGTAATTAAATTTTTATGGCTTCTATAATCTGTCCTCGCTTACCGTTCCAATTCATGTGGCTCAACTTTCTTACTGGTACTCGTATCACATAAGAGAAGGGGTAGTAACACATTCTGCATAGAGTTTTGATGAGGTAAAGATACGCCAAAAGAACATACTCCATACCGCTGGGTTGACACGTACTACTGGACATGGGCCAAACCTACTCATGTACGGGACGTCGAGACCGGAGTAATTGAATGAACATATTGGAGGAGTATCATTCCTGCGCCCATCAACGATGGCACTATTCCTACGCTTTCAGACTTTCAGTTACTCATTGATGAGAGCATGCAGCAGCGGCTGCTGCTAGCAACGGCCAACGGACGCTATGTGCAATACTGTAGTCAGACAAGGAAGAGCCGCAGAAGGCATGGTACGCGTCTTGGGGTTGCGGCAGAATTCAGAGTCAGATAAAGAAATCCACGGGGGATGTACTATAGGCTTATAGCTAGCGAGGACCGGAGTACACTCCTACCGTTGCAACTGCAGCCTCGGCGCACATCGCGTTGGTACCGTCAAATCGCATCAGCGCATGCAGACATGTAGCAATGGAGGACGGGCTGCCTACCAGGCGTCGCGTATATTTCCACAACGCTTGCTGGACTTCGCTTCCCTGGTGGTCGTTAGCGGAGAGCTCGGTAGATCCGTTGTGGCTGCCTAGCTAGGCGCCCGTGCCTGCGTGCATCTCTCGTCCATTTCTTCGTACAGGGATGGGTGCCGGCCCGTTACTATATTTCCAACACATTATAGTGAAACCAAATACTAGTAGAACTTTTGAAACAAAGTAAAACCAAATAAAATAAATTTCAGTTTTCAGGGCCTGAAACTAAAACCATGATTGAACTAAAGTAGAACAATTATTACCTTGCGTGCCGGCCGGCCCACGGGCGTCGCGCCCATATGAAAGACTAACCTTACTTACGTCAAGGCAGTAGTAGTTGTTTCTAAGCAAACACTTATTATAGTAGTAAACTTTAGCTGCTCTTATCAAATATCCAAAGGTAGAATAACTGAAATCTTGCTATCTTTTTGCAATCTAGGCATTTACTGCTATGTTATGTTGGGGTATGCACGAAAGGATAATTATTTAAAGAACACCTATAAGCTCTATCCTCTTCTGACATATTTATTAGTAAGAAAATTTTACCATTCTTAAAAAAATACTTAAAATACCAATATTTTACATCAAAAAATTTAGTATCTCAAGATACCAGTATTTAGAGATACCATATTTTTATAGTAAAAAATATGGTATCTTTCGATACCTTCTTAAGGATGATAAAATTGTCCTTATTAGTATCTTTGTTAATTGTGAGTCTGTGATTGAGCAACCCGTGTATTGGAATGGTTATTAGGACCTAATACTGTAGTAGTTCAATCAACCTGTGCATTGGAATGGTTATTAGGAATACTGTAGTAGTTCTTTCTCTGTGGGTCATGGAGGATGATTCTTTCCGATGCTTTAACAAATAAAGTTAAAGTACCACTATACCAGAATGCCATGAAAGCGTACCACGACTTACGATTGAATAGGTTTAATTGTAGATTATCTTAAAACCAAACCATGTAGAAGTAACCAAGATAAAATTGTCTTCATAAAACTAAACGAAGATATGTTCAACCATGATTGAGGCACTTTACCTGCTGGGACAGCTATCGATAGGGCACGTCTTCATCATTTGGGTCAAAAGTGTAACACACCCTCTTGTGAATCAGTTCAATCTAAAATAGTAAGGTGCAAAATGTGAAAGTTAACACACCACTATCATCATGAAACACAAATTTTGTCTTTTGGACTATGAACACCCTAGTATACTGTTCTTTTTTTAAAAAACTGATGTGTATTCTAATCGAAAAGAAAGTGCAAATTAACTTGACACTATATAGATCTATCTAGTTACTGTTGTTGAACAACCCTCAATCCCAAGGGTTACAAGAATGCTTCCTATCAATAGCCCGACGAAAGAAAGAAAATCGGACACAACTTAACTGAATATCTATCATATTAGTACATTACTTTACTTTCTCACTCCATTCAAATATGCATGCATGTGGTTATCTTCAAAATATTTTTTCTTCTCAATTATTTATTCGATTTTTGATCCGATCATACTATTGTATTTGTCATAATTAAATCTTTACAACAAGATATCATATGATTATATTCTGAAAAAAAAACATATATTTCAAACCGTTAAACATATTGTTTTATACGTGATAGCAACGTCTTTCAACATGTGTTTTTATTGTGTTTCATAAATATTTTGACTGTTTCATTATTTACTATTTAATATTTCACTCGGTAGTTAATGAAACATTTGATCGTCTGAGTGAAATCGGCGGTCCGATTTGTAGGTGGTTTCGTTGGTTAGCTAGCCGCGATGGGGGGCATGCATGTGCTCCGTGTCAAGCCCGTAGTGGCCCTCCTCATTTTAATACCCTTATCTCCTGGAGAGCAACCCCACCACCCTAATTCCCCAATTTGGGAGCAAAACCGGCGCGGCTCTCATGTAGCTTAGCTGGGTCGTCCGCCCCTCCGCCGCAGCAGCAGCCACACACTGTCACGACCTCCCACGCCAGCCTAGCTCGCGTCGCAACCAAGTCCCTTCAATTTGCCGGTCATGGCGCGCAGCCATCACGCCACACACCCACCTGACCACCGGCCGCGCGGCGCCAGGGATGGAAACCCTAGCCCGGCGCCCTTCCCTATCGAGCTTGCTCGCTAGCTAGCTAGTCCAGGCTAGCGCATGCTACCTTCGCAGCTGGACCACAACCACCACCACCACCTCGGCTCGCTTCTCCCCCGTCCTATATAAATCCGCTCGGCCGGTGGCCCGGTGCACGCCTCGCCTCAGCTTCTCGACCGATCCATCGCCTCCGGCCCGTGTTGCGGTCTAGCTCTTCACGCGCGCGCTCGCGCGGCGAGGTATGTGTGTGGGCATGCTGGCGTGGGGGTGGTGCGCCAGGCGCGTGAGTGGGTGTGGGGGATGACGAGCGGCGTCTCCGGCCGGCGGGCGCGCGCGAGGTGACAGAAGAGAGTGAGCACACGGCCGGGCGTGACGGCACCGGCGGGCGTGCCGTCGCGGCCGCGTGCTCACTGCTCTTTCTGTCATCCGGTGCCGGCCGTCGTTTACCCCGCGGCTAGCTAAGCTGGCCTCTCGGCCCCTCGCCGGCCGGCCGGGTCGCCGGCGTCCCCAATACTGCTCCACGCGCCACGAGCCCTATGCCCCGCCGCGCGCGCGCGGCAGAGATGTTCCGAGCCACTAGGCTCTCTAGATTAATTCGATCTCCTCTTCTCCGGCGCAATCGTTCATAGCAGTTGCCATGTTCTAGAGATCTCTCACAATCGAATTAATGCATTTTTGTGATTTTTCGTTCGTGTTCCAGCGCCCTGAGGCGGTGTGGCCTCGGCATTTCTAGTTTGCCGAGCTATTTGTACTCGACTCCTTCTAAAATCTCGGCGAAGAACATTTCGTTCGTGTTCTTTTGGTCGTTTCGAACTTTCGATCGGTAATCCAACTAGAGGAGTAGTACTAGCATGGCACTGTTCGAATGGGGAATTGGAGTCGGTGTTGATGCCTGTGCCGTACCAGCGCTTGCTGTTTTCCATATCTCCTGCGTCAATTCGTCCGACTTTCTTCTCTTCATCTTTTCCGAGGAACCTAGCTAGCTACTAGTAGTAATAGTACCTATAGCTAGCTAGCACTAGTATGATAGGCACCTTTTCCACTCCCCTTCTTGGGAAGGAAATGCAATATTTACTGCGCCATTGATGGATCTTTGGCTCTTGGGAGAAGCATCATCGCGGGAATCTCCCACTGCGTGTCTGATCGATCCATGGGTTGAAAGTAGAAACCTTGAAATTTAACCAGATCGAGATCTTTTCACTTGTTTCTAGCTTCTTCTCCTGTTAGCTCATGCTCATCCAGTGTTACAGTTAAATTAAGCATGCAAGTGTGTAGAGAAACTAGCTAGATGATGGTGATGAGGAGGAAGGAGGACAGGCAGGAACAGTACGGAGACCCAGATCTGCTTGGGCGGCTTCCCCTTATCATCAGGTCAGTTATCTTCTGCTGTCTGCTGGTCCTCCCTGTTCTTGAGAATTAACACCTCACATCTCGCTCTGGCATTCAAAGTAGGGAGTAATGGTGCAGCGATGCATTGTCCCCCAATGGCTCCAAAAATGTAGGATATTGTTGGGCCACTGTTCCATTCATGGTGCTCGTACTTACCACCCTCTATCGGTTCGGAGTCCATATCCCCCACTAGTTTGACTTGAGTTTAATTTGCTGGGCTCCTGTGACAAGATCGGAAGAAACTCTACAGGCCACAAGATTTAAGTCTTCAAAAAAAAAAAGGGCCACAGGACTAATTGCTCGATATATGTAGTCCATGGAAAAGCTAAGCTATAGCAGAAGTACTTGCTGATACGAGGCTTGGAAATATGATTTTTTTTTTAGATATTGAAATATTGTGATTAGAGACCAAGTGGTTCAACTTAAATTTGTCCTTAGTTAAGGTGAAATATTGCTTGGATTTTTTGTTGTCCTGATAAAATGATTCGATGTGCACGCGCTAGCTGGATGTACATATAACAATGAAGTTTGGCTAAGAGTCGGTCCACTACTGACATAGCTAGAGAAGGCATGCATTAAGTTTAAAGTGCAAACTAGTCATGCATGGTGAGATAATACACCAAAGACTAGCAAGTGTCAAATATGCTAGTAGTTGGATTGTCTGCTGAAATGGGTGAGGCCTAAGTGAATGCATTGTTTTTCATAAATTTGTATGTATACGGTGAAAGTACCTAAGTTAGTTGCAATATTGCATGCAATAAGTTTAGAATTTATGCGCCGGTAGTTAGCAATTGATATTTTTAACTGCTTACTTCAATTCATGCATGTCTAATATGATGAAGGAATATCTCAGATAGCATATTGTTTTAGCTAGGTTCCGTGGCAATTTCAGTTTGTTACTGGTCCACTTGAAAGTTTATGGGTAGTTAAGTCACACCTGATAGATGCAAAATATGATATCTCTCCTCTCTGTTCATTTTTCCACTGCTCATAAATATCTTTCTTTATAAGTGTGTGTGTGTGTGTGTGTGTGTGTGTATATATATATATATATATATATATATATCTCAAAGAATCAGTTACTAACAAGGAATATCTCAGATCATGGATCTCACATGCATACCTGCTGCTGGTTTTTATAAGTCAAGAACTCGAGCATGCACATGAAATTGATTATTCATAACCTAAAGTCTTTTCACAAACATGTTAATTATCACTTTGCTGCATCTCTAGAGCGCCTAGCGATTTACTAGCTACATCACATCAACAATGCTAATTTTATTGGAGTACTCCATGCATGTCTCGATCCATCTTATGCATGCCACATTATCTTTTTTATCCAAAAATTATATATGACTAACACTTGCATTATCGATCTTCCCTCGATTCCATGTCATTAATTAACATCACGCACGAATTTTAGTTTAATTTTGGCCATTTAATAATTGTAGTAAGTTCTTGCTTTAATTATGACATCCTTAATCCATGCGCTTGATAAAAAAATTATGGGAGGATTAGCTAAACATAGATAACAACTATATCATGTTTAGAAAAGTATATACCATGAATTAATTTATTCATCTCATACTTGTTCTCATTTGTAAATAAAATATTTAATGAGAACTAAGAATTTATCCATTTGATATGTGTCACGCAAGGATTATTTAAATGAAGCATAAGGTTAAATAGTTAAGTATGATTCATCATATCGTAATTTTACCAAGTTTTATCATTGACTTTAATTGAGGACATCATGAATTGATGTAACATTATCTTACCAATTTACCATTGTGTTCATGAAAACTAACCAAGGCATTTCTGTCGATGGGCTATACGCCGACCACGATATTTGTAGAGTATAGAGATAATTGGAATCAGGGTATACGCGAGATTTAGGTAAAAGAGACAGGAGACAAGAAATTTTATACAGGTTCGGGCCCCTTAACTGACAGGCAATAGCCTACTCTTGTTGGCCGAAGCCGGTGTTGTTTTTATATATCAGTATCACATGAGTACAATATTTGGGATGACCTAATCTAGTCGGGGTCGGCTTGGCGGCATGGAGCTCTCACACATGGTCGATGGTTAGAGTAGTCTTCTTCCTTGAATATGAACTCGGCGAGATTGTAGGTAGCTCTAGATCCCTCATGTCGGCCTTTGTGGCTCTAAATTGAGTATGTCTAGGCTTGTATTCTGACTTGGCGTGTGTTGGCTTTTCCCTCTTCTCCTAGGGGGTCTTGTATTTATACTCTCGTGTCACGCGCTAAACTAGCGCCGAACGGGAACCAGAGTAGGCAATCCAAATTAATCTATAAACTTGTATCAGTCCCAGGAAACAGTGTTGGTACAACAGAAAGAATGAATATCACAGCGACAAAGGTCTCTTTATTAAGAGTCATTGTTGGAACTGTGGACAGACCCCAAGTTCACAACTGCATTTCAAAAAGGCGGAAGCGAAGACTAGCCCAAAGCCACAAGCATGACTTGAGAACTAAGCCGAAACCCTACTACAGCTTGAAGCCTACTATCTCCTGGAAGAACTCCTTATCAGCTGGATCCACCTCCTCTTCTTCGAAGGCTGGGAGGTGATTATTTATATAGAGCAAGGGTGAGTATGAGAGTACTCAGCAAGTCAGGGGAATTTAGGTGTTTAATGCAAGCTTCAAAGGAAGACTGGTTATTTTCACATTCAGTTTTAGTTTAATGCTTTTAGAATCAACTAAGTGAGTGCTTCTCAATGACGCGGATGAGAAAGTGCGTCTCATCTGTTCAGAGCCGTGAAATGTTTTCATTGATTTCATCCGCATGAGTGGCTCCCTGCCAACAAATATATGGACTTCCCGAGTCTTGCTGTTCCCAACAGCCACAAGACAAGCATTTGAAAGGAGCCCCTTTCACCCACAGTAGTTCACAAGCAGTAGTCAAGCAAAACTACGCTAAGGAATCACCTCACATCCGTCCATGACCATGGGCACGGCTGTTCGAACAGTTTGTTAACCTCTGTAGAAGGGATACACTTTACCCACACGACGTTACTAACCCGGGTTACCCAGCTCGTGAAGAATAGCCACGTCTGGTGACTTTGAGTCTTTCACGACAAAGCATTTCGAAAACCAACTCAGGGTCACCTTATGCCAATGGGAGGGGTCCCATGGACCAACACCAGGTTAGGTCCTAGACCATGCTGTGCCAGGAAGCCCAGGGGTCCTCCTCGACACCACCTCGGCGAATTCACTTGTCCCTTGGCATTAAGATTTCCCTGGCCTAGCTAATTACTCAGCTAGGGGTGTCCCAATTTATCCATGTGGTCGCACTTGTTATATGCTTGAATGTAATTCCAAAGGAATCGGTCCTTAAAAGCAACCGCACAAGCATCCCGCCCAGAAATGGCCTTGTGTCGTGAGTTTTATTTTTAAAACTCATTTTTCTTTCACAAGGCACCGACACAGGTGTCAGGTTTTCCAAAGTTTTCATAAATCAAGTTTTACCCAAGATGTTCTCAGATTTTAAGTTTGAAGGCGACCATTGATATCTGCACAAGGTGCACGAATACCGAGGCACCACATAGGTAGTTACAAAAGGGACATGATTGTTGATGCAAAACACGGCGGCTTGGGAGATTTGCTTCACTCCAGTGCAGGTCCAAATCTTAGACAAACGAGTTCAAGGCGTGCCACTTGGTTTGATCCTGCAACTAACAAGATATACAATAAAACAGTTACATATACGATAGCCGATCGGCCGATAAGCCGATGACGTACCGTATGGACCTAGTCTATGCGATCTGACCGAATTGGCTGTAAAATGTAAGGTAAACAAAATAAAGCAAACCTTAATTATGCTCCATCGGCTGTAAATATATAATCTATACACAGAGATTAGATACTAGCCGATGGAATCATAACTAGGTTGAAATAGATAATGTATTAGCTAATACTTCAATATAGCCTTATAGAAGAATGTCAATCTAGATAAATATACTGAGGCAAACTTGATATATTTAATCAAAGTGAAATCCTTGTATAAGGGGCAGATATAACATGAAAAGTGTGATTAAAGGAATTTAACCAAAACTAGACAGATATATCAGATAAGATTGGCTGAAACTCCAATGCTACCCTATTACAAGCAAGAGACAGACTAGAGATCATGATTCTAATTAGGACTAGGGCTGATGCAACACAAAGTGTAAAAAGATGCATGACATCTAGACAATCAAGCCTTTGCATGTTTTTCAGAGTGGTAGATACCTTATGCCAATCTAGGCTAATAAACTAATTTAGCCGATACCAACAAAAACCTTATGCAAGATTCGGCCGATACAGCTAAATCAGCCATCGACTTATTGGCTAAGTTATGTGGTAAATTAACAAGCCATGTCTCCAGCTGAGAAACTCGAAGCACGAACTCGTCGAGAAAACAAAAAAAAATTGTGACAATGCGCCGAAAGTGTTGTATTGAACTGTCGTTATTTTTTACATAGACTTCGGACTTATATTTATACCCATACATACAGACCTTGTCCTTGCCAGACACTATTTACAATTTGCCTAAACAAACAAGTTCTAGGTGTACTCTTACCACAATATTATAAAAAGAAACTAACTCTTATTCCTAATTAATAGATACAATTGCCTTATCCGGACTTAATTCCTAGTTGGCAATATCTTTAAACCCTTCTCCGAAACTAACACGAACCCAGGCTACCTGCATCAGCTCAGCCGAGTCCGATTCAAATCACCCGTATCGGCTGCCCGAGTCCGATCCCATATCGGCCAATACGGCTTCAGCCGATGCGCTGTCTGTTTTGAAAAACTCATTTATTCCTCCAAATCCGCCTCGGATCCAACCTCGATCGCTGGCATATCTTTACCAAATTTTGCTGTTAACAATGATAAGCAATTAACAAGGAAAAGATCAAATGCAACAATTAGGTAGGCCTACCTATCTGCCTTGCAGATAGGGCTAACAGCTTCCAGTGCAATCCTATTAGTGCATAAATATTTTGCAAGCAACATAATTAAGTTCAAATATAGGCTCAATATGTTCAAAGGTGACTTGCCTAGCTCGAGATTTTGAGCTTCTTCCTCGAAATCCACGCATTGCGAGTCTTCGGGCTCCGAAGCTACACGCGAACAAGGTGACTCAACAAAACGGTCAAAAGAAAGCCCTATTAATGACCACTAAGCGTGCCATTAGATAGATCTCAATTTTTGAAAAATTTTGGAAGTTGGACAAGGTCAATCGGACGAACGACGGAGGAGATATGGATTTTGTAAGTTTTAATGATATTCTGTCTAAATAAAAAAGGAATTATTAAATCTCTTGGAAAAAAAGAAAAGAAGGTGGGACGCATAATGGACTTTGTTTCGGGCGGCTAGGCGTGGCCTAGAGGATTGGTGCCAGCGCGGCTGAGCGAATGGGCCGACGTGCGAGGGAGGCGGCCCACGGATGGACGCGACGTGGGAAGAGGCCCAGCGGGCCGGTGGGGAGAGGAGGCTGAGTGGGCCGGGGTGTGGCACGCACGAGTGGCGGTCAGGTGGACGTGGTCCACCGCGCCGGGCACAAGGACGGGACCCACATGGCAATGACACGGTCCGTGGTGGATCGAGTGCACGTGGTGACGAACGAGGCGGATCAGTAGACCGGGTGCGGTTGCGGTGCGCCGGTGGACAAGGAGGCAACGGGTCCACGCGTAGCCTCATGGCTCCCGTGGACCACGCACACCGATCGAGGGAGAGAGGATGACGTGGCACCGACATGGCGGCCACGGTGGATGGCGAGAGGAGAAAGAAGACTGCGCCGACATCCGACGGCGGGCGGCAGCAACGGGCTCCGAGACGGCGCAAGGCGAGTTCGATGAGGGGGAGGGCACCATAGCGAAGGGCGACGCGAGAGGAGACGAGCCTGTTGAATATGTTCCAAATTCATAAGCCCATTATAAAGGCCGACTTCTGACGGAGCGAAGCGGAGGCCCGTCGCCGGAGGCTTGGGCCGACTGAGATAAATACTCTTGTAAGCCACCGCACGGCGTTGTAACCCGACTCTTGATAATAGTGAGGAGTGTTTTGCTGGCTGGCGCCCGTGGTTTTTTTCCCCTTTGCATTGGAGGGGTTTTCCACGTTAAATCTTGTGTCTCTGCTATGATTGATCTTTGTTTCTTCATCGTTTACTCGTCCTAATTACAACAAGTGGTATCAGAGCGAGGTTCGTTGCAGATTAGGGTTCCATGACGACGTCGATGAAGTTCGATCTACCGCTGCTAGATTACAAGACTTGGTTCTCGCTATGGCAAGTCAAGATGCGGGCTATTCTGGCGCAGAAGGATGACTATGATGAGGCGCTGGAGGGCTTCGGGAAGAAGACCAAGGTTGAATGGACTCCTGAGGAAATCCACAGGGATCGTAAGGCTATGTCTCTAATTCAGCTTCATTTACATAATGATATTTTGCAAGAGGTGCTGCAGGAAAAGAGTGCTGTAGAACTCTGGTTGAAACTGGAATCGATCTGTATGTCCAAGGATCTAACCAGTAAGATGCATATGAAGATGAAGCTGTTTACTCTCAAGATGAAGGAGAGTGATTCGGTGATGAGTCATCTATCCGTATTCAAGGAGATCGTTGCCGACCTAGTGTTGATGGAGGTGAAGTATAATGATGAGGACTTAGGCCTTTTACTGTTATGTTCATTGCCAAGTTCGTATGCTAATTTCTGTGACACCATACTGTTAAGCCGTGATGAACTAACCCTTGCGGAAGTTTATGAGGCACTCCAGTCCAGGGAGAAGATGAGAGGCATGGTGCAAACCGACGGATCGTCGTCCTCCAAGGGCGAAGCATTGCATGTGAGAGGCAGATCTGAGCATAGATCCTCTAGTGACAACTACGATCGTGGCAAGAGCCAAAACGGTAGAGGCCGTTCAAAGTCCAAACCGCCCAAGATGTTCTGTAAGTATTGCAAGAAGAAAAACCATTTTATAGAGGATTGTTTAAAATTGAAAAATAAGGAGAAGAGGAAAGACAATCCTGATGGTAATGCTTCTGTTGTTTCTGATGCTGAAAACTTTGATTCTGGAGATTGTCTGGTAGTTTTTGCTGGCTGTATTTCTGGTCATGAGGAATGGATACTTGATTCTGCATGTTCCTTTCATATCTGCACTAACAGAAACTAGTTTAGTTCCTATAAGCCTATTGTAACGCCTCGATTTTCGCCCGTCGAAAAATTTATTTTATTAAAAACCTATTTTTAAAAATTTGGTTCTTTGAGTGTATTTAGATTTATGTGCCAAAGATCTCAATTAAATCCATCCTTGAGAACCTAAATTCTTGCCATGCATTGAATTCCTTAGTATTCAAATTTCGTAAATCGATCCTCTTCCTGAATTGAACACCTCTCGGGGTAATATCCCTCCTTTGTCTTCTCGACCATCCATCTATTCTGGTAATTGTGGTTCTCTAATCAAAGTCTCGAGAGCTATTGTCAATTATCGAAATGTCACGTCCCTCCTTGACATCCTCGACTACCACAATTGAATATTAAACCCAACTCTGTTTAATCGAAATTTTCTCTGTTCGGATCCTTTTTCCTCATAAATTATTTTATTGAAAATTCCCTAATTTAGTCCTTTCCTTGGAATCCTAGGACTACCGATGAATTCGTATATCGAACGTTGATTCGGTAACGCGGTCCATCCATCTGATTAAATTCGGGGAAATCTCTAAGTCTGATCCTTGCCCATCTAAATGCCAGATTAAATTCAAGAGCTCACTTAACAGTCCAATTGTAATTCAAACTCAAAATTAAATGTCAATTTATACAGTCCCTTTACAATTTTGGAATTTAATGTCCAATCAAAATCTCATTCAAATTCCATAATCCAAATTCCTATAAAATTACAAAACATCCTATTCCTTTGGACTCCTTCCTTTTTCGGCCCAACTCTTTTCTCCCTCCCTCTCCCTATTGGGCCAGGCCCATCTCCTTCTAGGCCAGCCTAGTACTCTCCCCTTCCCCTGGCCCAAGGCCTACCCAGCGAAACAAGTCTGTTTCTTGTCCCTCTTCCTCAGCCAGCTCGCACGCCAGGTGTTCGACGGAATGCCTGCAAGCGCCCGGAGCCCCCACGGCACCCCCTGCACCAAGCTACCAGTCCACCGAGGCCTTCCCCCAAAACACCGGCAACACAGTGAGAGAAGTCCACACCGAAAGAGCAAAGCCGTGTCCACAAACCACCTGTGCGTGTCTGGCCCTCTCTCCCCTGTGGCGATGTCGACACCCGGCCCCGCGTCGACGCCGTCCATCCCATCCGCCCCTGACACGCGCCCCGGGGGAAGCCCAGTGACCAGCGGTCACTGCGTTGCCTCTTAGTCGTCGCCCGTGCGTACGCCGCTGCTCCTGGTCCATCGCATCGCCTCCTCGCACTCCAGCAGCCGCAGCCGCTGGTCCACGCCGAAAGCATGAACCAAGCCTACGCCGTTGCACACCACTGCCCTCGCCTCCATCCTTCTTCTCGAAGCCATCCGCGCCGCTAGGCCGAGCAACGGCTATACAAGCCGCCATGCCACAGCAGCTCGCCACCACCTCGCTATCCTCGTCTGCCGCCGTGCACGGCCACACCGGCCGCGCGAGCACCACCCGCAGCTGCCTCGGCTCGCTCCGGGACGACGCACCAGGCCGAGCCGGTGCCCTGCTCCGCTGCGGCGCTGCAACACGCGTCGCCCAGGCCGGCGCAGCCTCCCGGCCGCCACCCCGCGCACCTGGCCAGCCGGCCCGGCCTCCTTCTGCCCAGCTGCGTGGCCCGCGCCGTCCCGGCCGAGCTCGCCGAGCCGCGCCGCACTGCCTCCCCAGCCGCCGCACGTCGCCGCCCCGGCCAAGCCATGGTTGGCCCGCGCGCAAGCCGCGCCGTCCCTGCCGCGCGCGCCGCTTGCGGCCGACGCCACCCCGCACGCCGGCGCCGCTCCGCTGGCCGTGCCGTGCCGTCGCCCGGCCGGCCGCCTCCCCTAGCCGTCGGCTCCCTCCCGCTCAGCCTCTCCTCCCAGGAAGAAACAGAGACAGAGAAAGGAGGAGGGAGAAGAAAGAGATAAGGAGAGAAGTGTCTATATCACCTCCCTCACGTTGTCGGGCCAAGCCCATAAGTCCTCCACAAGAAGTCTACAAAATATCCCCGCATTCATTGGGCCAATCGGCCTGATAATCTATCCAAGAGTCCATACAACCTCCCTCATTTCCTCGGGCCGAGCCCAAGAAAATCCATTTCTGCAAAAAGTCTATATCATATCCTCCAGGCCGAAGTCCACCAACAAACCATCCTCCTCACCAAAGTCTAACATATATCCCTCTACTCACCCAACCCCCTCTATTGAAGTCCATCTTGCCTCCCCAAGCCATTCATTCCTGTTGGGTTGGTAATAAAAAGATAAAATCTAATGCTCCTCCTCGGTACTGCTTTCGGCAACGACGTCGCCGCGCGCCGCGCCATCATCTGAACCCCGAGAACGACTAACTTATTGAACGGCTAACCTCTAACATCTAACATTTGACCCATTGACTCACTAACCCACTGACACTCTAACTTACTGACTCACTGACCTTTAACTCACTAACCCCTAACCCCTAACTTGCACTAACCCGCTAACATTTACTCCTTAACGCTGTGTGTTCGTTTGTTACCACCGATCGAACACGTGGTGTGCAAGGACGATCCGCGGGCCGACCGTCCCCAGGCTGTACATCGACGACCATAGTTTCGTGTGAGGACCACCGCTCGGTGTGCCGCCACCCGGCTGCTGCAAGGTGAGCTCCTCTCCTGCTCTTCCTCTTGCTTTTGTTTCCTTACCGCCGTTGTTGTCGCGGCACGGTGACGTCGTGAGGCGCAACACAGTACCCGTTCCCTACGCGGCCGCCCTCCGCAGCGATCGCCGCTGTGCCGCCGGCCATGCATGCGCCACACAGCTAGCTGGCTGTACGTGTGCATGCATGCAAGCAGCTCATATGCATGCAGCTAGCTAGCCGTGTGTATGCATATGCATGCATGCTTGTAGCTCGCCCAAGCCCTTCACCTCACCATGCGCACACCCATTTAAAAACAAGACCTGTACGTGAGGAGCTAAGGGCGGTCCCACCTGTCAGACCTTTTTCCTTTTCTTTGTTTTAAAACTTTTCCCATCTTTCGAATTCCGTATCTTCCCCGTTTTAAGTCGGATTTGAACGAAACTTTCGTCAAAATCTTTCTAAAATCAAGATCTACGCAATGGCACTAGTTTGGTTATTTTTTGATTGTTCTGGAATTTTGGCTATTTTTGTGTTAGCGAGTAGTTTGTGACGTTAGTATTCAACCGGACAGGGTACATCTGCAAGGAGGAAACTGAGCTAATCGAGAACGAACCCCCAATTGAGCAAGGCAAGTCACTACGCCCCCTTCCTCGAACATGTTGATCCTATTTTTATAAATGTGTTGATTACAAATAAAATTGCATGCTAATTATAAAATGCGTACCTACATTTGCTTAAGCCTTACCTTTGATATTGTTTATCCTTATGTATTTACACACCTTTGTTACCTGAGTATATTACTTTACACGTGATTATTTATTCACTGCTTAGCTCTGCTTGCATAGACATTATACACTCCATATGTGTGATATGTGGATGTGGTTATACTGATCACTCGATGGGAGTGATTGTTAGAGATCGGGTGGAGACATAAGCGCCACCCACAGCATGAAAACCTTTGCGAAAACCCAAAAACTTAATTAAACAAAAGTGATTTCGACTGGGGCGGCACGGATAGAATATGGGTGGTTCTGGGAACGGTAAGCCGCCGACCCTGGTCAGTTAAGGACCGAGTCAAGAAGCTAAGCAGGAAACGAACCGAGTACGACCACACTTCTTGAGTGGGGTTAGACCCGGTGGTCTAGGTTATTCTCGTGGGGTGGCACCCCAGACATGGTAGGTTCTGGATATCGGTATGGAAATGTGAAAGTGTGTGGTTTAATGACGTCAAGCTTTATATATGTATAATGTAACCTTCAATCTCGGGAGCGCCAGGACTCCCCTCACAACCGGCTCGAGGTAGGAATGTGGCACCGGGGGTGCAATGGGGATTCATAGTCCTTGGAGCGGGTGCCGCCATGCGAGGGTAGCTGAAAAACCGGGCCGTGACAAGTCTCATGTGTTGGGTGCGTCACGGAGTGTGGGATTAAAAGCGTACATCCGCTGCAGCGTGAGTAAATTAAACTATTCGAATAGCCGTGCTCGCGGTTAATGAGCACCAGGACTTGTATTACTCTTGACTAGCCTCGTCAATTTGTAATATTGCTTAAAATATGATGGGTATGGAAGGTGTGACCTTGCCTGATGTGCAAAAAGGTCGTAGTGGTTAAAACTATGGAAATTGGATGCGAGGGTAAACCGGACCAAGCGAAACTTGGGGAAGGTGGATGAACCCTCGCAGGTTAATGACAACTTCAACTTAACGTGGTTTTCAGTTAAAACTGTTATGGCATAGGTTTGTGAAATAATTTGTGAAAACTAGCTTTATGCAAATAAACCAAGCCATCCTTGAACCCCTATAAACATTATATGCATTCTGTAGTGGTGGCTTGCTGAGTACGGTTGGTACTCACTCGTGCTTATTTAAATTTTTTTAGAAAAAGGTGTTGGTGTCGATCTGTGCATGTGCTATGCTGGCAAGGAGTTACCAAGGACGGCGGAATAGGGACCTAGGTTCACCAGTCGATGCGTGTGGGATAAAATGGACCGCCGCTGCTTCGCTTCCGCTACCTCATTTATTTGTGTTGGTATTTTGTGTTGTTGTCGACCATGCTTGGTCTATTCGGATCCCATTTAGGCTATCCTTGTATTATTAATAGATTGTAAGACCTGTATGACGATGTCAGCTTGTGATACACAACTGTGCCATGTGTGTACCATCTACTGATCCAGAGAATGGTATTGTAATACACATGGGGTTTCCGGTATAAAAAAACCTGGGGGCTCACACCTGTGCAGAAAGGAGATGTTGTGCGTATGGGAGACGACAACCCGTGTGACGTTGTGGGCATCGGCTCCGTTCAGATCAAGGCACATGATGGCACGACACGCACGCTGAAAAATGTGAGGTACATACCAGGGATGTCCAGAAATCTCATCACACTTAGCACACTTGATGCAGAAGGTTTCCATTATTCCGGTTCAGATGGCGTTTTAAAGGTATCAAAAGGTTCTCTTGTTTGCTTGAAAGGTGATCTGAATTCTGCAAAGTTATATGTCCTTAGAGGAAGTACTTTACATGGTTCTGTTTCCGCTGCTGCTGCTGTTGCTAATGATGAACCTAGTAAAACTAACATTTGGCATATGCGTTTGGGACATATGAGTAAACTTGGTATGTCAGAATTGATGAAGAGAAACTTGTTGGATGGTTGCACTTCGAGTAACATGAAGTTCTGTGAGTATTGTATTTTTGGGAAGCATAAGAGGATAAAGTTCAACACCTCAGTTCATACCACCAAAGGTACTCTTGATTATGTACATGCTGACTTATGGGGTCCTTCTCGTAAGCCTTCTCTTGGTGGTGCTCGTTACATGCTTACTATTATTGATGATTACTCTAGAAAAGTTTGGCCTTATTTTCTGAAAAATAAAGATGATACTTTTGCTGCTTTTAAGAACTGAAAAGTTATGATAGAAAGGCAAATCGAAAGAAAGGTGAAATTGCTTCGTACTGATAATGGTGGAGAGTTCTGTTCGGATGCTTTTGATTATTATTGCAGGCAAGAAGTCATTGTTAGGCATCACACCATACCACACACTCCGCAGCAAAATGGTGTGGCTGAGCGTATGAACAGGACCATCATTTCAAAGGCTCGTTGCATGCTGTCCAATGCCAGGATGAGCAAGCGTTTTTGGGCTGAAGCTGCTAACACCGCATGCTACTTGATAAACAGGTCGCCTTCTATTCCACTTAATAAGAAAACCCCCATTGAGGTATGGTCTGGTACACCTATTGATTATTCACAGTTGAAAGTTTTTGGCTGCACTGCTTATGCTCATGTTGATAATGGAAAATTAGAGCCTAGAGCTATTAAGTGTCTTTTTCTTGGTTATAGTTCGGGAGTTAAAGGATATAAATTGTGAAATCCCGAAACAGGAAAGACTTTCATGAGCAGGACTGTTGTTTTCAATGAGTCTGTGATGTTTAATGATAGTTTGTCCTCAGATCATGTTCCAGAGAGTTCTGAAAAGGAGCTGCAGTATATCAGCGTGCAGGTGGAGCATGTGGATGATGAGGAAGGTGTGCAAGTGGAGCCGGTGCAGGTGGAGCCGGTTGATGACCAAGAAAATGAAATTGCTGATAATGATGCTCATGATGATGTTTAGCAAACTCCTCCTATTGCTCATCGCAGGTCCAAGAGGGGTTGTGGACCTCCAAACCGTCTTATTAAAGAATGTAATTTGACTTCTTATACTTTGAGTTGTGCTGAACAGGTGGAGAATACTCATGAGCCAGCCACTTATGCTGAAGCCATTGCTTGTGGTACTCGTGAGAAGTGGATTTCAGCTATGGATGAGGAGATGCAGTCTCTAGAGAAGAATTGCACATGGGAGGTTGTGCCTTTGCCAAAGAAAAAGAAGACCGTCCGCTGCAAATGGATATTCAAGAGAAAGGAGGGTTTATCTCCAAGCGAGCCTCCAAAGTTTAAGGCAAGGTTAGTAGCAAAAGGCTACAGTGAAATTCCTGGTATTGATTATAATGATGTGTTCTCTCCAGTTGTAAAGCATAGCTCCATTCGCACATTCTTCAGTATTGTTGCATCACATGATCTTGAGCTTGAGCAGTTAGATGTGAAGACTGCGTTTTTGCATGGAGAGCTTGAGGAGGACATATACATGGACCAGCCAGAAGGGTTCATAGTGCCACGCAAGGAGAAGTTTGTTTGCAAATTGAAGAGGTCCTTGTATGGTTTGAAGCAATCCCCTCGTCAGTGGAATAAAAGGTTTGATTCATTTATGCTGTCGCATGGTTTTAAGAGGTCAAAATATGATAGCTGTGTTTACATTAAGCATGTTAATGGATCACCCATATATCTGCTGTTATATGTTGATGATATGTTGATTGCTGCCAAGAGTAAAGTTGAAATCACTAAATTAAAGAAACTGTTGAGTAGTGAGTTCGACATGAAAGATCTTGGTGCTGCTAAGAAAATTCTCGGTATGGAAATTACTAGAGATAGAAAATCTGGTTTGTTATTTCTTAGTCAGCAAAATTATATTAAGAAAGTTCTTCAGCGTTTCAACATGCATCATGCAAATCCTGTTAGTACTCCTATTGCACCTCACTTTAAATTATCAGCTGCACAGTGTCCTAGTACAGATCAAGAGATTGATTACATGTCAAGAGTTCCTTATTCTAGTGCTGTTGGGTCTTTGATGTATGCCATGGTTTGCTCTCGTCCAGATTTATCATATGCTATGAGTTTGGTTAGCAGGTATATGTCTAATCCTGGTAAAGAACATTGGAGAGCAGTTCAGTGGATTCTCAGGTACCTCGAGGCACAGCAGATTCTTGTTTGAAGTTTGGCAGAACTGATAAGGGACTTATTGGTTATGTGGATTCAGATTATGCTGCTGATCTGGACAGGCGAAGGTCACTCACTGGTTATGTGTTCACTATTGGCAGTTGTGCTGTGAGTTGGAGGGCTACTTTGCAGTCTGTTGTTGCATTGTCTACTACTGAAGCAGAATACATGGTTGTTTGTGAAGCGTCCAAGGAATTAATTTGGCTGAAAGGTTTGTACGCTGAGCTGTGTGGAGTTGATTCTTGCATTGATTTGAACTGTGACAGTCAAAGTGCCATTTATCTTACCAAAGATCAGATGTTCCATGAGAGGACAAAACATATTGACATCAAGTATCATTTTGTTCATGATGTGATCGAAGAAGGTAAGCTAAAGGTATGCAAGATCAATACTCATGATAATCCTGCTGATATGATGACAAAACCAGTTCCTGTTGCTAAGTTTGAGCTTTGCTCAAGCTTAGTTGGTTTGATTAATTAGCCCAAGAGGCTATTTGGCGCCAGAAGTATTTTTCCTGTTGCTATGTTGAGGATGCAGGTGTTGATTTATGCTACAAGATGAATTTGTCTCAAGGTGGAGTTTTGTTGAATATGTTCCAAATTCATAGGCCCATTATAAAGGCCGACTTCTGACGAAGCGAAGCGGAGGCCTGTTGCCGGAGGCTTGGGCCGTGGACGGTTCGGGGGGTGCGGGGGGTTGGCCCCCCGCGGTACGGTACATATACCCTTGTTAGGGTTTCACTGAGATAAATACTCTTGTAAGCCGCCGCACGGCGTTGTAACCCGACTCTTGATAATAGTGAGGAGTGTTTTGCTGGCTGGCGCCCGTGGTTTTTTTCCCCTTTGCATTGGAGGGGTTTTCCACGTTAAATCTTGTGTCTCCGCTGTGATTGATCTTTGTTTCTTCATCGTTTACTCGTCCTAATCACAACAGAGCCAACGGCTCGGATTCGGCGGAGAGGGGCCAGGGGCGACGGATTGCTACGGCGGCCATCGCCGGCGAGAAGAAGGGGGAAAACTCGCCGGAGCGACAAAGGCCCGAT
The DNA here is from genome assembly GCA_008326285.1 of Oryza officinalis. Classification (NCBI taxonomy): domain Eukaryota; kingdom Viridiplantae; phylum Streptophyta; class Magnoliopsida; order Poales; family Poaceae; genus Oryza; species Oryza officinalis. The sequence continues at coordinate 27,419,648 of BDMV01000004.1, read as the reverse complement.
TCCTTGGAGCTAGGGTGCCTACGCGAGTCCACGAACTCGTTCCATGCGACGGGAGGGGCGACGCAGGATCGGAGCACGAGGATGACAACGAGCGAAGCTTGGCACCAAGCGGTGGCATTGCGGCGAGTTAAGACGAGCGATGATGGCGCTAAAGCGGCATCTACAAGCATGAGCACACGACAGTGAGCCAAGACGAGCGACGACGACGCTAAAATGACATCTACGAGCACGAGCACACGACGGCGAGCTAGCCTACGTCCTAGGAGAGGAAGGAAATGAAGGGAACCGAGAGGTTTACCGCGAGGAGAAGGTTTACCGGAAGAGAGGCCGACGGCGCGAAACGTAATTATTTCGGCCTCGGGCCGAGAAAGAGGAGGAAGACGGCGCCCGGAGTCTGCGTCTTGCATCCACGAACGCCGGTGGCGAACAATGACGGCGACAGCAATGGTGCGGCGGCGGGACGAGGCTCTTATGGCAGTGGAGGTGGAGGAGGCCGAACAAGGGGAGACGGTGGTTATTTAAGGGCGCCGGCTTGGCTTCGAGGAGAAGGAAGCCCGGACGCGGTCAAACAAGCGAGGTCGCGGTCTCCGGTGCTAGGCCCGAGCGGCGACAGAGGAGCGCCGGTCCGGGAGAGGAAAAAGGAGAGAAGAGAGGGAGAAAGAGGGGCGTGGACCTTGCCATCTTGGGCGGAACGGGAGAGAGAGGGCGAGCTCCGTCTCTCGGACTTGGACGCTAGCGGCGTGGAGCAGCTTGGTCACGGGCAGCGCACGGAGTCCCATGGCGGCAGCGGTGCCAGGGAGAGAGAGAAAGAAACAGAGCGAGGGAGAGAGAAGGAGAGAGACGCAGCGCGTGAGAGAGAGGTGAGCGCATGGGGATGACACTCTACCGCGGCACGTGCGCCGTACGTGCTCGGGAGTGGGCTAACGCGGACTGGGCCGGGACGGCACGGCCCAAGAGGAAGGGAAGGCTGAGGGAGAGAGGCGGCGAAGATGGGCCGACCAAGGGTAGGCTGCCCAAGAAAACAAAGGGAGGCCTAAAATAGACTTTCTATGAGGAATTTGATTTGGTGGGACTTGGAGTTTGGATTTAAATTTTGATTTGGGACTTCTCTCTAGGATTTGATTTGACACCGAGAGAGGTCACGAGATCTTGGCACACACACGAGCACACTCAACAAAAGAACAAATAGGGTTTTTAATAAATAGTTTTCCCCACTAATGCCACGACGAAACGGGCGCTACACCTCGGATGTCCCCTTGTCCAAGTAAAACTAGGGAGACAGGTATGGATACGATCCGAGTAGTCTTTGTAGTGTCCGAGTAGGACTCCGCTTATCCTTTCTTATCTGGAACACCTTTTATTCTGGGAAGATAATTTCCTTCTTTATTCGTTATATTTCCTTAACCAAATGATACCTTCTCGTTTACTATTAGATATATGGTATTTTCATATAGCACGAATCCATGTATAGGAGGTATGCTTTATTTTTGACACTGACGATTTCTTACTTTTTTCAATTAATTTGGAGTAAATCCATGTGGGAAAAAAACTCGAGAATACAAGTTATTTGTTTTGCATTTTGTATATTTTATGATATCAACCAAATGTGGTTTATGTGCATACAGTGTCCACTGATTTTTGTAATGTCCCAGCAGCACATTTGAAAGGTACAAAATTTATATATGGGTTCCTAATATATATAATTATTTCCCGGATATATATTTTTAACAATACAATAATGGTACTTATATTCAATTAACTAGAAGCTCTTTGAAATTATCATCAGTTTCCAGCTAGCTAGTTCTTGACAAAAATCATATAGACGAGTGTTTGGAGTTTATCTATCTTGGAGATAATGTTGAGTTAAAACTGCAAATATGTTACCCCTGATAAAATTCATCCACATGCTGTGAGTATTGTTTTGTAGGTACAGAGATTTTAACTAACCCTATATATGTCCTTCCTAAAAAAAACTATGTCAAAGGTTTAAGTAGGAGTAGGGCTGGGAATCAATTTTGCACCATACTCCTACTTTACAGCATATATATGTACACGAAATGGTTGCATCTTTTGTGTTTTATTTGTAATCTGATCATAAATCAATTAATTGAGATGAAAGAAAGGGAGGTATTGTTATCAACATGTGACCTTAGCTGATCGTCTTTGTTTTAATTGGTTACTTCATACTCAAACATAGCTTTTGAATAGATGGTTGAAGATAGCTTCAAGCAACTGTTTAATTTGTGAACAAGAACTATATGAAATCTTCGTTTTGATAGCTATGTTCTTCCATTTTAGTTGATTTAGCAGAATAGATATGATCTTTCGAGAAAAAATTTGTCGTGGACAATATATGTTCTAGCAACTCAATTCGATCCCAGATTATAAAGGATTGATGCATGCTACAAGCATACTCCTTTTGTGGTTCGGCGACAATAATATTCGATCCATATATAGTATATTTTAAGCACCCATCATATTTCTTGCACATGACTGAAATTAAGATTAATTATTAGCTCTGTTCTATCGTTTTAATTGATTGTGTATATGAGAATATGACGTGTTTCCGAACAATTAAATTAAAGACTTGATGGTACGAGTCCTTTTATTTTGTATTTTACAGTACCGGGATATCATATCTTCCTTGCGATGCAGATTTACCTTGCATGCATGCAACATATGTACTTGCCATGGTGTATCGATGAATCTGTACGTATCACATCCTCTAGCTAGCTAGCTGCTGATCAATGTCTGAATTGTCGCTTTATTTGAGATTTTTGGAGAAAGCAATGGCTGCTTCGACGTCGTCTATCGTTTTCTCGGTGATGACTTTTAATAAGATAGTACTCAACCAACATGCTTTTTGATCATGCTCAATTAATTTGCCCAAATATTCTCTTGAGTCCAAGCTAATCAATCGAGATGCTGTTGCCGCCTGTTGGTTTATCAAATCAAAAAGGTTGATTTGTGAATGCATATATGGTTCGAATGAAATCTTGCGTTCGCATGCAAACGCATACACTGACGTCTGAAACTATAACTTGCACGTCTGGAATTCTAGATTTCCCAGGCTGATCAAGCCGCGCTGAAACCATAACTTGACTACTATTCTTCGCTTGGAAAAATTTCACTTGATCTGATCAAGTTTATAGAGCAAGTGGACTACAGTACATGGACGGAACAGCAGTACACAGGCAGCGATCGGAACTAGCTTGAAATGCAACGATGGCAAGGGGAAGGAGGAAGGGAGCGATATGCTATTGTTCTTCCTCATCATCTCTGTTTCGCGGTTAGTTGAGCTCGCGATTAATGTTCAGAATAGGGGTGAAAAAGGTAACAAAAATTCTCGGTTGACCGGCATTCGCTTCCGACTTAATTTCGACCGACTTAGTCATATGAAAATGGTAATCGACCAAAACGAAAATAAAAATGAAAATAAAAATGGTTTTATTGTTATACCGGTCGTTTCCATATATATTGTATTCTTGTGAAAACTACCATTTCTTATAATATAGTAATTACTATATTTCTAAATATGTCGATATTTATAAGGTATGGATCTACTTGATCCATAGTTTAAACTGATTAACTCTTCAATCGAATCCCAATGTATGGCTAAAATGGAGTTATTTATAATTTATATATTATAAATTTAAATTTATTTATGCGTATTACATAGTTATGTAAAGTTAAATATATGTTTTTATAGTTCAATGTTTTTTTATTTGTTATCGGTTTTTATCTGTACCGACATGTTTCTGTTTATATTTTTTCGTTTTTGGTTTTTTGATATTTTTTATTTCGTTTTCATTTTCAATTTTATCGTTTTTAATTTTGTTTTTGAGAAAAATATGGTTATGAAAATAGTTGAGGCTGTTTTCCAATCGTTTTCAACCGTTTTCATCCTATTTCAGATAGGGTAGGTTCGTCGCACTCGCGGCTCGCCTCGATCAAAATGCGCGCGCGCGGATTCTTTGACGTTCTCTTTGCCGGACTCGCCGACTCGTCGACCTTTTTTTTTCCGGCGACCGCGCCGGCGCCATCGCGGCGTGGAGTGCGACGGTTGGATTGCATGTAGCATTCTGCACGGTCGGTACACGGCTGGGCTGGGCGATTCTGCGTGCTGACGAACCGACCGCCGGCCAGAGCTCGCCGGAGCTCCGCCGCCGCGTCCGTCGACGGTAAGAAAGAGAGAGAGAGAGGTGGCTCTGCGGGGCAGTCAAGGGAAGCTGAAATCACGGCTTCCTCTGCTCAATCTGTGTCGAGCAACCTTCTATGATCTATCCAACGGCTACTCGGGGGTCATACTAATTTCGAGGATTTTCTTTTTGTAAACAAATCCCTAACTTGGTCGCTACTAATCCTCACATCGGCAATGTTTTAGAATCGCAATCACGATCCACACAAATTTTCGAAATGGTTCTTGCCTTCCTGGATGATTGCATCTACGAGCAGCGATGTGGAGACGTCGCCGCCGGCAAGCCAACTCGCAACCGACACCGCCGCCGGCTATTCTCTTGGCTCCGGCGAGCTCTCCATGAGAGTAGATCCTCCTCCACTGGCTTGCGCTTTGATCTCGTGGTCCCGCCTGGATCGCGATTACAGTTAATCTGAACCCGCCTGACAACTTGCTTCAGCCAATTTTGGGGGGCAGTTCGATTCAGACGACAGGACTTGCTACAGGATAGCGGTCTGCTGCCGCCATTCTTCCTGATGATAGTCGATTGATCCGTGAATCATTTCTGTGCCCGATTAAATTTGTTCAAGCCATAAAAATCGTGTAAGTTTGTCATGGAACACATTAGTCTGCTAAATTTTCATCATCAGTTCGTTTTGTCATCTCATCTAAGTTGTATAAAGGCTTCTGTATTTTGCTAGGTAGCACTACTCATCAGATGGGAGAATTTTGTTCTGCAACGAAGGAACTGTAATACCCCCAAAGTAATTTATCAATGCCTGTTCCATGCCAAACAGTGGAAACCGCAGAACAATAGAGATTCAGAAGTCAGAACCAACGATTTCAATGAACGTTTTTAGTTGCCCGATTGTCTGACAGACAAGCCAACGAGTGTGTGCATTCTTGTTCAGAGAAAAAAGATTTGCTATTTTGCTTGCCTCCTTGGCGCTAATGCTGTAACTAATTAATGGAACATTGCCATTCCGTCCACAAATCAATTCAAGCATCGTTACATTTTTATTCCCATAGAAGAAGGCTTCACAACTCGGGATGCTATCGCGCTAATCACTTACATGCTTGTGCAAGGGAACTCCATTATAAAACTACACAATGCATGCTAACAATTCAAAGATCTCACAAGAGGAAGCAAGGGTGAACTTCACAGTATTGCAGGTTTGGAAACAAGCACATTTGCATCACAAAGAAAGAATATACATCATTACATGCCGCCGTTCCATTTGTCTTGAAATGCTGAAGTCTAAAATGTCCTACGCTACAACGTGACAAGTAATAGCGATCCGGCCACACCTAACGCTACGATAAACAAAATACACACATGCTTATACATCATTTGAGCATTTCCCCCTATTCGCTATGAAATGCTAAGTTCATCTATTGTACGTGCAATATCAGCAGCTAGTCCATTGGTTCCATTCATCTGCTGTTCCGTGGCACGATTGCAACTGTCTGAATTCGCTTTGCTCCCAACAGTAACGTTAGAACCAGTGGCTGCAGCAGCGCATTCCGCAAACCGGTAGCAGGAGATCAAGTGGTCATTGGTCATGCCCGAAACTTGCATAAACGTGTAGACAACTGTTGGGCCTACGCTACGGAACCCCCTGCGAACCAAATCTTTGCTTATCGCATCCGCTTTAGATGTTTTGACAGGAACCTGGCGGGGATACCTGAATCTGCTCAAAATAGGTTTGTTGTTCACAAAGCTCCAACAATACTTATCAAACGTTCCAAACTCCTCTACAATCTGCAATGATAAGCAGAGTGGATTAGATAAGCCACTATGTAGTTCAGGGATGTCTTTGGGTAACCATCCTACGCTTTTTTTTCTCAGAAAAGCATGACGGAAACTGAACCGGACACTGAAACACCAATAGGAAAAGGCAAAAAGCTTTGCTTCCGTAGGGGGTTTCCAAATCTTATGAAGACTTTACAGGAGATAGTGTTATATCAAGAGGGGGTTACCAAAGAACTTAAGCGTGATTTGTATCATTCTTATTCCAAGAAAGGAACTAGACTTCTCTTTATGCAATTAAATGGGTCAAGAGTGTAAAGGGCCAACCTTGAGTATTTGGCGTGCATTCTCAATGACACCACGCAGTTTTTGTTCAGATAACAAGGTACTGCTAGGACTTCCAGGTGCAATAATCTTCTTCTCACTTAGTTTAGAGACCAATACAGGGTCAAAATCCATGAAAACCTCCCTGTGAGACATACTTGAAGATGTTATTGGGATTGCCAACACCTAGTAGTACTGGTTCAAGTACATCAGAAATGCAAAAGGTTACCTGAATATAGGTCTCTTGTTCAGAATTGTTGGCCATGTAAGTTCAGCCAATGCACCTGAGAGCACCAGCAACTCAAACAACTTCCTGAAAGTAATACAGATTAATTGACACTTGATTCTCTTTTACGAAAATGAAAGAGTATCATATCAAGGTTGATGATATTCACATACTTGTCATCATGAACTGGAACTCCCCATTCTTCATCATGAAATGCAGCATAACAGGGTTCTGCGCTTGTAAGCAATGAGTGCTCATGTGTTAAGATATGAAAATAGATGTTACTTAAGATCAATTTGATAAACAAAATAGAGATTACTTGGCACAAGTGTCCTTAGTACCAAAAAATATATTCATTAAGCAAGAAAAGATGAAAAGAGGACCTGACCAGGGTTTCACTTACCGCGGTAAACCGCGTGGTTACCGCGGTTACCGCGCTTACCGCGGGAGTACGGTAACCTGTACCGCACGGTACGGTTTAACGAATTTTGACCGAATTCAAAAATTCAAAAAAAATCCAAAAAAATGGTGAAGATAGTGCTTGATTTGTAGTGTATTATGGTGAAGAAATTTCTCGAAAAAAAGTAATATTTATTCAAATTTCTTCAATTTTTAATTATTTTTTTTATTTCGTTCTTCTTTCGGCCAAACATCGAGCGGTAACCGCGTCAAACCGCGCGGTTACCGCTCCATACCGCGCGGTTACCGCGGTCCTTACCGCGGTTTCCCCAAATTTTGAATTCAAAATTTGAAAGTTAAATTTATCGCGGTTTACCGCGGTAACCGCCCTACCGCCGGGTGGCGGTAACCGGGCCCCCGGCGGTAAGTGAAACCCTGGACCTGACCCTGTCTCTTTCAAGTTCAATGTCAGTCTTATAAACTGGCAAGATGGATGAAAATGATTCCTCCATCATGGGCATAATTTCATGCCGTTTTGTTACTAACACATGTTTCTTATATAATTCACAAGTTTATGAATTAATGCATTGCTGTGTTAATGAGACATGGATCAGCCGCGTGCAGGCACTGTGAAATGCTAAGCTATGGGTACCCAAAGATATGGTCATTTCAACAGCAAGATTCTTAGAGTTGGTCACCACAAAATGTTCTCGGCTCCCATCCCCACCCCACCCTGGAGAAGTCCTATTCAACCTTAAAGTCTTATATAGGATTGTAACATGCTCAACATTACTAATAGCATGAAACAAGATGACTACAGTGTGATGTTACTTCTATCACAAGAATGACAGATTTTACTTAGTACAACTCCTTGTGATTGTAGTAGCTAGCTACTTGTCTACACCCACCCCATCATAAAACATAATAATGTAACCACATACAGAAAACATTTCTGTAACATTTAGAAGACAGAATATGCTTTGGCCATTTTTTACCCAGTGGCATCTACCATTTCTAACTCACAAACGGTGGACCCATTGTTCTAAATTTTAGTCCCGATGCATTATATCCTATCTGCAACAAAATTATCGAACCAAAAAAACTGTACTAGAGACAATGCAGGATAAATTTAAGTCGACACTGGCTGAAAAATGCAAGCAAATCGGAAACACACACCAGTATTAGCTGTCACCCATGAACACCTCCTCTTCAGGCCAGGCACATCACTTGCAGAAGCCAACCCAACCTCCCTTTCCAGCATGGAAACAATCTTGTGATCAGTCTGACAGACAGTCTTCTTCTTCCTAGGCCCAAACGTCGGTCTCCCAATACGCCCAGTGGACGCCCGGCTGCAGAACGAGTCCGTGGATGCGTCCGATGAGCATGACGCGTCGAGCGACAGCCCTGAGCGCAGCAGCAGCTCCTGCCTGCGCATCCCTGCCGGCACACTGAGCGAGGGCAGCAATGTGGGCCCCGCGGCCGGCTTCTTCTCCTCCTCCGCCGACGCCGCCGCTGCCGCGGCATCCCTCCCAGGCCTCGGCGACGGCTTCCGTCCCCTGGTAGCAGAAACGGACCGCGTCCTGCTCCCCGCAGACCGCGGCTCAGAGTCTCCACACCCGCCGGAAGCCGGCGAGAGCCGTCCCCTCGCGTTAGCCCTGGACATTGCTGCCACAGCTCCCCTCAACCCTCCCTAGAACCTCTCCCTCCTCCTGATGAATCGAGACCAAATTGGGGTCAAAGCAAGCAGCAGATTGCACAAAACTCGCGCATTCCAAACGATCCCCACCTCCCCACGCGAATCCACAAGCAAAACCCTAGCAATCGGCACCGGGCCTCCCCGGCATTGCCCAGAAACAGCTCAGCCGCCCGCCTCGACCCATGAGATACCCCAGCGACGCCCAAAAAAGAAAGCCTCCCACTGTGAGCTCGCGGAGACGAAACCAAGAGCTTAATCACAAAACCTCGGGAGCATCAGCGACGCACGGCACGACTCGAGCTCCCGGAGATGCAGAAGAACTCTAGCAATGGCGCCGCGGCGCGCGAGCCGAGACGAAACCCTAGGCGAGGTGAGGAGGAGGTTGAGGCCTGAGGAGAAGAGGAACGAGGTGGAGTCCAAGCAGCAGCAGCAGCCGCAGCTCAAAATTTACTGCCGCTGGTATTGGTGGGTGGTGGGAGGTCGCTGTTTTTTTTCCCTTTCTTTAGCGGTAGATCTCGTTCAGCGAGGGCAGAGGTTCTGTTTGGTAACTGTTGTTTCTTTTAAAATCCTCAGCTGTATGAAACTTTTTTAAATAGTTTAAATTTTTATCTAGATTTTGAGAAGTTATAATTATAAAATTCAAAAAATAAACTATAAATCAAAAGCCAGCTTCTCCAAATTTTTACTAGCTAGCTTCTCATCATCTGCTCCTTAGAATTTAAGCTCCCTAAACAGAGCCGAGTAGTTTGGTCCAGCGGTGCTTATGCGGTGTGCACCAATTTGTTTCAACTTTTAGGAGAGAATTCACCATTGTTCACATATATTTTTATTGGCATGCCTTCAAACTGTTAAACTTGTAAAATTTCTTTAAAATATTAGATAAATAAAAATTTTCAGTTTATAATAATTAAAACTTTATTAATTATACGTTAATAGCTTTTTATTTTTTACTCTAATTTCATCTTTATCTTCAATATAAACAAACACCATATCATAGTGAATGCTAATATAGGTCCTCTTTTAAGAGATCTGAGAAGAAGCGGTTGAGAATATATAAAAACTGGGTTTTTCAGTTTTTGACGTTTAATTTGTTTTTACAAATTTTACCATTACATATTTTCATAATCTTAGTGACATTTTAGACTATTTTAGGAACTTGAAGATTTTAGAAAAAGTAGTCGCTAGAACCTAAAAAAAAAAGAGTGCCCCGAGCTAGGGCTGCGAGTACACAGGGAATGGGTCATGTGGTGTTTGAAACTGATTCTATGGTTTTAAAGCAAACAATGGATGCAGACGATCATAGACTTGCAATTAACGGTGGACTGATTGAAGAATCTGATCAGGATAAGTTTCATCTCTTGTTCCTTTGTCTTTGCTCTCCAAGAATGTAATAAAATAGCTCACGCCTTAGCAACTTTGGTTTGTAGGTGTGCTCATAATACTATCATGCAATGGGACGGTACGCTTTCAGGCATGGAGGACTTGCTGGCCAGCAATTACGCTGCATCCTTAAGTTAATGAAAAGTCTTTTCCTCTAAAAAACAGGTGTGTTTAACCATCTATATAAGAACTCTCCTCTCGAATACAAGTATCTTCATCTAGTTCCTTCAATCAAATTAGTTGAGAGAAGTTTTACACGTGAGCACCTGCTAAGCATAAGCGCTTAGTTAACGGCTTGTTCGTTTTGAAGGAAAAATAAAGAATTTAAATTTTGAAGGATTAATTCTTATGAGTGTCATTCGGTTTGTAGGAATAAAAGTATAAAAAAACCAAAGGAAAATTTTTTTTCTACAAATTGTAGAGAGAAAACATAGAAAATTTTTCATCTACTCAAACTTCTTGAAAAAATTCCAATGGATTAGTGTGTGCATGTATTTCTATTTCTCTATTTTTCTATTTTTATGGGTTAAAATTTTTCCAAACAGAATAAGCCCTAAGCACCGATGTTTTGGGATTAACATTTCTCATCCTACATGGCAAGACAAAATGGTTGTTTTTTTCATGAGGACCTTCTTAAGCACTTTCATTAAAGATGGATCAATATTTCAAGCTAGGCATACTTAGAATGGAGAGCTTTTATTAATTCTTCCTGAGAGTTGAAGTGATTCCTATAAATATCTTGTGAAAGTCCTGTCAAATTTCGGTGTTCCAGAATAGGGAGTAAGATTTGTCCGAGTACCGGTTAATTGGTGCATAGTAAAAGATAGCAGTACTACATTATCTAAACATAGAAATTTCTGAGGGGCGGAATAAAGGCCAGGCTTCTCTTACCACAACATTACTTTTGGATCTTGGTAGCAATCAGACATCCAGTAATGACTCAGCCACCACATGCTGGTCCCAGATGAGAGAAGCATCAACAAAAATGTGGCACACATTGGTCCAGTACTCCAGTGGACTCCTTGTATTATCATGGAGCCGGACTGTGGAAGCCGGCTCAATCAGTTGTTTTCTTGTCATGGATGCACATGTGCTAGTGTGCTACCAAACAAGAGTAGACAGTAGTACTGCATGTCTACGCTGCACGGCATCGGCATCCGCCATTGCTGACGTGAAGACAAGGTCAGAGCAAGTAGGGTACCAGTACCACACTACCACTGAGGAATACACCAACGCATACGGCTAACACATGCAAGTACTTCCCTGAGAGAACAAAACTGATCCAGTACGTTGTGTCTTACAGAGCAACAGTGACACAACAACAAAGATGCGTGTGCCAGATGTACGAGGCTACCTTATCAGCAGCGACGTGTGCTTGAAAAGTATAAGCTCCCATTTGCAGCCGATGCAACTCCATCACGAAATGATCTAAAGGTATCTTTCATTGAAACAAGGAGGGAAAATGTATGTACAATTGCGTGCCGGCAAAGCTCAAAGACGATAAATTTCCAGTGCAGCTTCTGCACACTGCAGTAGAAAACTGAAAAGAGGGAAAAGAAGCAGAGAAATCCATTTTACAAGGGGAAGAACCTTCTCTTCTTGAAGTACCAGATGAAGCAGCTGAATATGACTAAGCCGCATACACCTGTAATGACAAGCGTCCATTCGAACGCATGAGGTACATTAAACAAGTCCACCTCAAAGTTCATGCCAAAAACTCCCGAGACAACTCCGAAGATGGCCACCACGAATGTAGCCGTGGTCAGCAACAGTTCAAATTGGATCAGTTGGTTTCGGACGTTGTCCTGTAAGAACAGCATTTGTGATGATCACGTGAGCATCTTTTCTTGTCCAGATTGAGAGTGACCAAACAGGCTAAAAGAAATAAAAACAGCTTTCATTTCTCCTGCATACTGAACCTAATAGCAGTTGCACATTGCTAATATCAGCGATATGAAAGTCTGTCAAATCATATATTTAGCCAAGCTACTAAATCTTGCAGAAATATATGATAGACATGATATCTCGGGTATATACATGGTGGAAACCCCAACTCAGGTGAAAACTCGTGTACACAATAAAAACTTATTGTTGGATTCCATATCTGTACTGATGTTAGTCTAAGATACGATCTTCAGTTTATTCTTACCAACAGGCCCTTTGTTATACCATTATTCTGTGCAAAAGAAAGACCACCACATCAGAATACGATTGAGCATCCTATAATACCAACCAGAGTATTGGTGAATAAGGGGCATATGCAAACATGCATGTTGTACAGAAACTGACCATTGGCTATCCTCTGTAACAGGGAAAAATCTGGCCTACAGACATCTGAAGTTGTAGTGAACAGATGTAGTGATACAGAAGATCTTTTTGTTGACATTCCAAATAAGCTAAACACAAGCTCCAACAGCCGGTCAACTGTTGTAATCTTCTGACAAATGACCCAACTTACATCTGTCTACTGTCTCACCCCAGTCCCAACATTAAGTTCATCTCAGTTAGCATGTTAATAGATTTTCATTAGCTTAAATGGGACTAATGTTATTGTGAGAAGATTATATTTACTAAGTTAGTCTTACTGTATTATCATGCCATATCCTCCAAAATGCTAGGGAGTAATCAGCAGTAACATTGTCCAATTTTTTTTCTTTAGTATAATCTATCATTCCCATTTGGAGACACCTTTTTATATAATATTTGGAGACACTTATGAATATTTCTTAGGTTGTCCTATGCCTTTTTCTTGTCAACTGTAACAACTAAATGACTGGGGCTAAAAGAAGCTATATGTATGTCAAAGTACACATAGTATGATGTTCAGATAAGTGTACTCCTGATTCCAACAATTATGCGTTTGCCATATCAGTTTCAAGAATACACAAGGCAAGAGGCATACGGTTTGCTTTGAGTATAGAGAAATTAAATTGCAGTTTCAGATGAGAAGCAAGCACTTGCAGTATTGGATAAGAAACAAGCCAATTCTGTTGTGAGATTGGAAATTGATCTGATACCAAATTAACTATCAAGCTTAGAGGAAGATATTTGGGGACTATACCAGTTGTATGTTGATGAAATCCTCTGTATCATCAATATACTCCTTCAGCTGTTGAAAAATATATATAAACAGAAAATTTATTAGCCAATGTAGTTGTAAAAAATTAACAGTGAGGATAAAAGGCGAGGCTTCGTACCGAAGTTAACTTGCTGAGGGTGTAGTCAATGACCACGAAATAAGCCTCTAACAACATTTCAAGTTCTTCTATGCTGTACTGACTACTGTCTGCACTCTTGAAGCTGTCATGCCTACTTCTGGCAAAACTCAATTCCTTCTCAAGCCTTTGAGATGCAGGGGGTGAGGAAACTGGCGAAACTGGAGCAGAGAAAGATGAACCAAATCCACTATTGCCCATCCCCTGAAGCGCCTGCTCCTCTAGCAATGATGCTTCCATCCTCCTCTTCTTCTCTGTGAGGTACATTTCAGCCATATCGCCATCGTCGTCCATCAGCTGCTCTATCTCATCTCTGACCTTAATGGGGGAAATAGACCAATTATTGAAAACCAATATAATGTTTGCCACAAACAAAACACAAAACTACATTGGCACAGTACATTTACCTTTTGGACCCTTCTAGTCAATGCAACCAGCTTACTCTTTAGGCGCCGCACACGTTCCAAGTTAAGGGTACTGATTTTCGTTGTCAATTCATCCAGTAATGGATAAGCGTCAGCCTCTAATTCGACAGCCTGACAAATATGCAAATGTTTTTGGTTCTCCAGTTAGATACCATATCATTATGCACAAAAGAACACTACTAAAAGAGCGTAGCAAAAGACGATCACTGCAGGATTTGCCAATTGATCAACAAATCTGTGATGCATGACTTCATTTTGTTCACATTCAGGTTATAGGCAATCACCCTTGAAGGCAAAGGAACAACTAAGTATGAGATCCTGACAAATCAGTAGTTGCTACATGCCTGAGTCCACATTTTATGAACTTTTATCATTGGGGTCAGACACTACCATTTAGTCGTATGCAACAATGTGAGATCATATGAATAGTTAGAATAGACATAATGAACGTTGTGGACAGTGATCTTGTCCACTACTACCTAATTCACATCTCACCTTCCTACTACTGTTTATGCCAAATTGCCAACTAACAGAGAATAGCTAAAATATAAGCTATTGTTTACATCATACAGTGTCATGGTAAGTACAATAAGATATCCGTTTAATGGAAGGTACTGGTCAGATAGACATTGATGCAAATGCTTCACTTTATATTAAATCACAAATGCTAGAGCAGTGCAATTGTTGATGAATTTGTAGTAGTTGGGGGAAAACAGTCGTCACACAAGGAAAGTCAAACACTTCTCAATTGCTAAAGAAATCTCTACTACTTCGCAAGCAAAGGTTTTCAGATAATACGTAGCGGCACCTGTGCGTCGAGGAACGAGCAGGCTGCTTCGAGAGCGACCTCCAGGGCGATGAACTCGAACGGCAGATCGTCGGCGTGGTCCACGAGGCGGCGCTGCAGCTCAGCGACGTACCTCCGCACGGCCTCCTCCGTCTCAGCTCCTCCTCCCGCCACGTCAGGGTCGCGCAGGATGAGCGCCTCGTCGGCGGTGATGATGCACCGTATCCGCTCGAGGTTGCAGACGACAGCGCGCTCGCGCCCGAGGATCGCGGAGGGGTAGACGAAGAGCGGGTCGAGGAGGCGGAGGTCGCGCGCGGGCAGGTCGAGCCGCCGCATGAGCGCCGGCTTGGCGACCTCCACCGCCTCCGACGCCCCCGTCGCCGCGTCCACGCGCACCCACGACCGCCGCCCGCCGCCGCGCCTCTTCAGCCCGTGGACGTCGATGGCCACGCCGCCCCCCCCGCCGCCCGCCGTGGGCGCGGCGCGGCGGTGGGGCCCATTTGCCGCCGCGGCGGCGGCGCGGGACGGGAGGAGGAGCCGCTCCTTGGGATCGTGGTCCATGGCCGTCGAGGTCTGTGGTGGGGCCCGGTGTCAGCGTCGGAAAGGCGGCGTGTGAGTTCGCGACTTCGCGTGGGAGGAAAAGGGTTCTCCGCGAACACTGGTGAGTTTTGCTGCGTGGGGGTGACGTGGCGAGGCGACGTGGGGAGTTTTGGATTGGCAACGTTGGTAGGCCGAGGCTTAGGCCCATGAGATAGTATTGGGCCGGGAGAGAACTAATCCATCATGAGATGATGGGTTGACGCGGCCTCTCGCCGCGGTGGCGCCGGCCCAGCCCGCCTGAACCCTAGGGGGGAGCAGCTCAGCTCGCGTCCGTCTTATAAGCCCGCCCCGCGAGGCCGCTAGGTTTTCTCCTCAGCCGTCGTCTCCTCCTCGCTTCGCGTCCGCCGCCGCCCCGGAGAGGTAAGGTAAGCCTCCCCCGCCGCCGCTACCACCACCTCCTCCGCTGCCGTCCTCGTGCTCGTGTTCGTTTTAGTCGGGCGCATTTCTGTGCTCGGTAGCCGCGGGATGGAGCTCACGTCTCTCCCTTGATCTGTGGGCGAGGCTGGATCGGCTACTTGCGCGCGCTTTTCGTCTATTTCTTGTAGTGGATTTCAGGTCGTTGCTTATCCAGTTGTTGGTGCTTTTCTTCTGGAGATTCAATTTAGGATGTCGTGTTACACAGTCTAGTACGGTGAATCTTTAGAACTGGTGATGTTTAGGGATGCTGGCGATATGAGTGTGCTCGTTATGGTTGATTTGAACTTGTTGTAGTTGTTTGTTGACTATCAAGGTGGTTCTTAGATGTGTGAGTTCTGAATCTGTTGTCTTGGTTAGCTTTTGGTGGTTGACTGGTTTTACATCAGAAATTACCCTGTTTGGCTTATAATTCAGGAGACATTTTGATTACCACACAGGATGTAGCGTTGCTGTTACTATTACTCTTATACTTACTGAAATGGTAGAGCTGAACTTTTGCCTGATTGCTTATTGAGATTTACTTGGCTAATGTGAAATGTGTAAGCAAGATACCTTTTCCTCCTGAAGTATATAACGACTGTCTAATCTCTACTGTAAAGCAGTTCTATACTTAGTTATGTGGCTTTTTCTTTCTATATTAGTAATGTAATCATGAAATAGCTCAATTCTCAATTGTGTATTGTTTGTATTGTTTAGTTTTTCTGTTTCATACTTCTGATATCACTGTCCTTCTCTTTGTGTGCAGTTCAAGAGGCAGCCCTGTGAAGCTCCAATGGCTCCTAAAGGTACACAGATGATATTGCTGGATCATGTTTACATGTTCTTTTGATTGAAGATCATATGCAAATTGCTTCATATTGGTTGTATTTAACTAGTTCTAGTTCTGTACATCATATTGTTATGTAGTGTCGCTACTGTACTAAATAAGGTCTTATTTCAGAGCTAGGACAATTGTAATTATTTGTACTGAATAAGGTCTTCTATGCATATTTGTTTAAAAAATAAGTATTGAATTGGTAAGCATTGATGAATATAGTCCATTGGAAATGAGTGTATTCCTGTAGTCGGGTTGTATCATTAGAGTCCATGAATCCATTTCTGTCTGGCTTTTTTATCCTCAACTTGGTGCTTAATTAAGATGCATGAACTGATTGTTTTATTTTGTGTCTAGCTGCTCCTGCCAAGAAGGGTGATGCCAAGGCCCAAGCCTTGAAGGCAGCCAAGGCTGTTAAGTCTGGGACAGCCAAGAAGACGACCAAGAAGATCCGCACATCCGTGACATTTCACCGCCCCAAGACCTTGAAGAAGGCTAGGGACCCCAAGTACCCAAGAGTCAGTACCCCTGGGAGGAACAAGCTTGATCAGTACCAGATCCTTAAGTATCCCCTTACCACTGAATCCGCAATGAAGAAGATTGAAGACAACAACACTCTGGTCTTCATTGTTGACCTCAAGGCTGACAAGAAGAAGATCAAGGCTGCTGTCAAGAAGATGTATGACATCCAGGCAAAGAAAGTGAACACTCTGATCAGGTTAGCACTTTCCTTCATACTTCATTTTATCGCTTGATTTGCTAGGTAGTGTAGTTTACTGACTTTACTTGTCTTCCAGGCCTGATGGGAAGAAGAAGGCTTACGTGAAGCTGACACCAGACTACGATGCTCTCGATGTGGCCAACAAGATTGGCATCATCTAAGTTAGGGTGCTGCAGTAATTTGTGTCCTGGTCTTTATGTGATTGGAGTTTTGTAGCTATTACTTAGCGAATGCCTCAGTGGCTAAGTTATCACTATTTTGCTGCACACTTCCATGAATTTGATATAATCCAAGTGACTTATCGTGAGCTAATATGTGCTTTGCATTTGATCACTTGATTGTACC
The DNA here is from genome assembly GCA_008326285.1 of Oryza officinalis. Classification (NCBI taxonomy): domain Eukaryota; kingdom Viridiplantae; phylum Streptophyta; class Magnoliopsida; order Poales; family Poaceae; genus Oryza; species Oryza officinalis. Next base: position 27,402,372 of record BDMV01000004.1, on the reverse strand, counting down.
GTTGATTGCTTTACGAGCCAGCTATTTCTTTGCATGCCCAAATTTTTGCTTTACGGTCCCACTTTTTCAAGGTAGCACTACAAATATACAATGATTTGATCGGGCATTCTTACATTGTGATATGGTACCTTAGCTTGGTTTCCATGTTGCTGTTTGTGTTAAGAGATCAATTGTTGACCTCATCAAGTGACTGACATAATTCTTGATTTGTTGGTGAAGCTAGAATTACAGCCACCTGAAATTACTTGCACGTTTTCGTGGTGGTCTCAACCGTGACGAGGTGAATTGATTTCCTCTGAGCTGCCTTAGGCCACAACGTTGAGGCTCGAAATGGATTTGAAGTATCACGGCGTTCGGTTCGGCCACATGACACGACGTCTTCGCCGGTGTGGCCGCACCACTCACCCCAGCCGCCGCGGTTGCAGGAGAGGACACATGAAACGCGATCCGATTCAGGGCTATAGCCTGTTTAGCCAAGTAGCCATTGATGAGAAAATTGAAAATTTCTCCTTGCCATGAACTGAACAGATCGTTCAGAGGCCAATTTGCAAAATTCCGGACCGCTACCCTTGACAGCGGCACGCTCTGCAGGGGTCAATATGCATATTTCACAATCCTTTCAGCCTTCCACTTTGCTCCCTTCTCTCCCCTGTCTCCACTTTATTTCGCCGGGCTCCCCTGTCCCCACTCAAGACGGCCGCGGAGCTCCGGCGATCCCGCGGCGGCGACCGGGGATCCAGGCCATGGTAGTAACAAATACGAGTCCTCGCCGGCGATCCTGAGGAGGGCCGTCACCCGCCAGTTCGCCGATGCCGGCAATGAGTCCTGGCCCTCCGTGCACGCAGCGGATAGAACAGAGACAATAGCCTGTCACACCACTAGTTGCAGCAACAATCAATCTCCTCCAAAACAACCTCCTAACAGAGCTAGCAGCAGTCAGTTCAGAGGATCCCCGAAACCCAGGTTGCTTCCACAACTAAACATCATGCATGGCCGAGATTGAAACACGAACCAAAATCTCCCTGCTATTCTGAATGCAGGGCAACTGTGTTTGTTCGTTGTGTTGAGTTGGGAAGAAATTCCCTCCGCACGAAAAATAGATTAATTAAGTATTTATTAATTTTTTTTGAAAAATAGATTAATATGATTTTGTAAAGCAACTTTCGTATAGAAACTTTTTACAGAAAACACACCGTTTAGCAGTTTGAAAATCGTACGCGCGAAAAAAAAGAAATGTGAGTTGGGAAAGTTGGGTAAAAAACTCACCCTGAGAATGCCTACGTGCACAGGACAGTTTATGCAAAGTGCACACTGCATGCCAATGTGTGTAAACTACTGTATCAACAAACTAGCATGGCATGCGCGCATGTAGGCTTCATCAGGAAACTCAGATCAAAGCATGAAGAGATCATAAAAGGCATAATGAACTAGTCTGTAAAGGCAGCTTGGCATTTTACCAAAAGAGTACCACTAGTCAATTAAAGCATCTTCCTCAAGACTAAACAAGACCAGAAAGGAAAGTGCAACGAATTCAAGCGACCCCTCCAGGCCAAATCTCCGTCGTCAATGTACCAAGTACGACAAGACTAGTCATCAATGGGAAGCAATCCTACGAAGGAGTAAATCCAAGGTTCATCCCCATCTCCGCATGAAAAGGATCTAGATCAAAGCTATGCGCTTTTGCTGCGGCGGCTGGGGATGGTGCCGGTACTGGTGCCGGAAGTAGCCGCCCCCCTGTTCTCATCTGAGTGCAGGAACCGAACCAGTATGACGCTCATGTTGTCCGTCGATGGTGGGTCTTGTGTAATGGCCTCCTGAAGAAGGCTCTCGCAGATTACCGACAGCTCCACCCCCTGTGTTGGTCACATCATACATATATGTCAAGGCGAAGGGAATAACAATATATATAAATAGGCAAGATGCAAAACATGGTGCACACTTCCAGTTTAGACTATACAAACGGCAATCCGACAGAAAACTATTTCACTAGAACAGACACCATCCCATTTAGAGGATAGTGTGTGCTAAATGTCAGAACTACATTCAGGGCAAGATATGCTGGGCATAATTATAATTCTCGGTATGAAGACATTTCTACAAGCATAATCTGCACACAGATAAATTTTCCTCATCTGGTAGCAAGGTTCCTGTTACAGGGTATCACTGGAGGGGGGAAATGTCACTCACATTGTTTAAGTGAAGGCGTACAAAATCAACCACGGCCTGGCTTGACAAGACATCCCTACAAACAAAAATAAATGTAAATATAGAGCAAACAACTGGAAGTTACATTAATTGCATCAACCAGTAGCGTCAAAATTTAATTATTTTCCATCAAAAAATTGCACGAGTAATGGTCAGGCAGAGCACAATTCCTATCACCACTCCATCAGGTTTCTTCATTAATTTCCTCATCCAGGAACTTCTAGTTAAGTCCCTATGACACAAATTAGATATATTCGATGATCATTTCCATCGAACTGAACAGGTGAAACAGAAATTCATGCCACCATGTTAATAGCCATCTGGACACTACAAAGCATCTGCACCCATAGGGACCGGCAGACATTTGGCCTCTCCAGTGCTATCATCACACTGAATTAACGAAAGGAATTAGACCCACCGGTTCTACAAGCTGTACAAAATGATTTTATGTACATGGTGGTAAAGTAGCCTAGCCAGTAAATCAAACTGAGCTGAACAAAATCTGCAAACTCCTTTGTCAGTAAAAATTTTGAACAAACAAATGAGTGTACGAGAGAGAATTGTCATTTGGAGTTCCTATATTCTGCATGAAATCATGAAGATGGGAGCAAATTACAAGGACTGTTTCTGATACTTTTAGCTGAGGACTTACCAGACTCCATCACATGCTATAACAAGAAACTCGGTATCATCAGTTATTTGATACTGCCAGAGAAAAAAGGGGATCATTTTGCATCAGCTCATATCCAGTGGGACAAACTTAACTTCAATAACACAACTTAGTTATCCTTACAGATCCAATTTCAGGAGAACAAGTCAACAGTTGTTGTTCAGGACGCAATTTTTTGTTGTTCTTGTAAAATAAATCCCCTGTATAGAGAAGCAAAATACCAGTTACAACACAGTAAATTGTTTGTGTATGACCTCACACAGCCAACAACATATAAACTATACCGATTGCTCTTGAGACCGCAATTCCTTCATTGACACGGTGGGAACCCCTACTAAAAGATACGGTACCTCCTGCAGCTATTATTCTCTGAGTTTCAGCCGGAAAATTTGGTTTGTGATCATTGGATAAAGCAATTGCCTTCGAATACAACAGAAATAACCAGAATAGTTAGGTGACATTAGAGTGCATCATCCATTATGAAAAAGGAAATACTAGCTAGGCATTTGATTACAGAAGTAGTCACTGCACCTGACCATTCCTTGAGAGTACACAACGAGCATCGCCAGCATTTCCAACAACGATCAGGTTGTTTCTAATGAGAACCACACATGCTGTACATCCTTCGTGTAATGGTCCACAATAGACAGGTCCCTGGAAACAAAAAACCAACCTGAAGTAAATAATAAAAATATAAAAACCTTAGATTTTTCATCTACAGAACAATTGAGATATTACCTGCACACAGAGAGTACATTTCCAAGACGACCTAGCTGTTCTGAAATACTCATTCCCACTACCGTACCCAGTTAATTCCTTGCTTGCCGCCTGATTTCTCAACATCTCATCCATTCTGCAACAATTAAGGAGGAAAAAAGATTACATATTTTATATTTGGATGCGCAGCAGGTGCAATTATGAACACCAATGTGGTGATGGTTGTTCCTCACATTCTAAAAAAGGAAGAACTCATGTAACATCAAAATATAGAGTGAATGGATAAATAGCTGTAAAAACAACCTGAAAAAGGCTTTCCTCAATGCATTAGGCACGTTGCTGTTGAAATCTTCTTGCTCTAAAACCTTAGTGTGAAAGTGATTTGCGCAATACCTTGCTACGGCACAACCTGAAACAAAAGTTAAATAATTGAGACACTCATCTTACATAACCATTGCTCAACATTACTCTTGAGTGCAGTGAAGCTTGTATGTAAAAGGATATTTTATAAATTTACTAGCCTAGTACTCCCTCCACAATATGTACTATGTAGGGTGAGCATGCTTTCAAGAAGTCAAACTTTGTAGGTTTTAACTAACAATTATCAAATCATACTTCTGTTTGATGTCTAAAAATCATACCACTAGATATATTTCAAAGTGCTATCACGTCATATTGGTTTTGTAGCTATGAACAATATATTATGTGAGACATCAAAGTTGAAAGTGTAGCTTTAAAGAAAAAAGAACATGCCTAAACAAAATATGCCCTATACAATGAGAAAGGAGTATCCCTTCAATCAGTACAATAAATTTAAATTTTGCTGTTTATATGGGGATGAGATTCAAGATCAAACCTCCATGGCCATCATAAACACCAAAGAATGACGTGTTAGTGGGAACATCAAGATTTTCAATAGTTGCATGCTGGAGAATAGAAGAGTTTACAGATTAGCCTTTAGAATTTCACCAAAATTAGTTGCAAGTCAATCATGTATATCTTGGGATAATCCCCCATTTCTCCTACAAAAGTCTGGAAGGTTAATTACTCACGGCATCTTCCATGGTGTTACGGTATCCTTGCATAGCAGATGAAGCATAAGCAAACCTGGTGTTCCCTCCAGAATGAGTAGACTTTGATATATCAGGCAGTTGTTGGGCACCTTGAGGTCGAGCCATAGCGGAGTCTGCTTCCCTGAAACATAATAATAGGAATAAAATCTCCTTAAATTCCATACTAAGATCAGGTTACAGATCACCTAAATACTAGAAGTAACGGTGAAAATGCGAATAGGAATTATTGGGGCAAAATGAATAGAAAGGTTAACTAGCTTGAATTTGAACTGCATTTGCAAAAGCAAAAAATAGATATGCAGTATGCCACAGTTTACAAAGCTGAAAGCATAACTCGCCTATCTTTTGGTCACATATTGTCGATGAACGTACGAGCAAGCAAAGATGGCTCTAAAACAGTCCATACAAAGCAATTTTTTGGCAGACATAGGTCTCCTGGATGCATTCCAGGATTTTTTCTTCTCTTTTTATAACTTGTATTAAGAATCTTCAAGATACACTGATGCCATCATTTTGAACCTAAGATCTAGCACGAAAGTTAGACCTAAGGTGAACTATGATGATACAGTAAAAAATACATAGAAATTTAGCACAGCAAACCATAATAGTAAATTTTATCAGTGCATTCCAACAGAGGGAAGTGAAAACAAACACAACTGCATCATACAAAAAGTAGATAGGGTTGCAATCATCTTGCAAGAATAAACCAGACAATCTGCAGAATGAAGAAATTCACTTGAGGATATGGCAACCACTTAAACATATCAAAACAGGAAACGACTAATTTCGAGAATTGTTTAAAAGGAAGTATAATCATAGATTCTCTAATCTAGCATTCAAGAACAAGAATAAACGAGGGGGAGAAAACTCTGCGACCCCAAATTTCAGTTCTACTATAGTCTAAGGATGGATAGATGTTTACCAAAAACGACCTGCCGAACAATGTAACACTGCAGTAGTGCACAACCCCCGGAAACTGGCAACAAAATGGAAAAATATTAATAAACAGAACGCGTCTATCTTGCAGGAAAAAAATAACTCGGTCAGCAAGAAGGGAATCCTAATGAAGATTTTGACATATAAAAGCAGAAAATTAAACCAAAAAACAGGTAAAAAGTACGGGCAGAGACATCCAGTTTCTGCTCGCCCAACAAGTCCAGCAACAGCAGCAGAAACCCAACGATAGGAAAGGATGTCACAAGCCTACGCGTTCTAAAACCCTAAACCCACATGAAGAAATGGCGATCTCGAACATTCCGGAGCAGAAAATAGTTTCAAATGGAAACAAGCGAGAGATCGAGAAGATGCAGCCACCCTCGTGTTGCCGTGCGCATCTGTGTACGTAGCACCGTAAAAAACAAGAGGATGCATCGAGGAACAGATGGTGGGAAGAACAAAAATCACCGAGTTAATTCCGAGAAGATTCGGTAGCCTCCTCCTCCAAGAAAACCATCGATCACGACAGAAACAGCAGCCAGAAAAGCAACGAGGACTGAACACGCGAACACCAGAAGATCTAAGAAGGTAAAAATCTCGCGAACTTTTTGGAGACCGAAGGGCCTCAAGAAGAGAGACGAAGCTCTTGCACCGTGCACCGAAGGAATCTAGTAGACGAGAACGACAAGAGGACGCTTCGATCCGGCGGTGGAACGAGCAAGACCCGTGGAGTTGCAAACACGGAGGCGAACGGAGATCACCATGGAATCGCGGTGCTCGTCCGCCTCCGGCAACTTCAATTCATCGCATCCACGAAAACCACCACCAGTAGCAGCAAAACCAACGGCACCAAATCCCGAGAAGGAAAAACCATCGTCAGCAACAGAAGCACGCAAGAACACACACGACGACAAGAACGGAGAGGGGCTACCAGAACAACCCTCCAAACCTCAGTAGCACGCACACACGCACCCCACCGCACGACGACGAGAAACACCAGCAGCGAGCGATCGACGTTACCAACACCGGTAGAACAGACAGCCGCGCAAGAGCGAGAACGAGCAAGATCAAGCACAGCGAATCGAAGCACAAAGAGAGGCGATCGATCGAGATCTCACAGGTTCCCCACGAGGAGAAGAGGCTTCTGATCGGTGGAAGCAAGCGAACAAAAATTCAGAGGAGAGGGAGAGATGAGAGGAGAGGGAGAGGGAGATCTCCTCACCTTTGGCCTTGGCACAAGCGGTCGCCTTCCATGCAACTGAGGAGGACTGGACTTATACTACCCGGCGTCACCAACCAACCAACCCCACGCCTCGCTCGGCTCGGCCTAGCAACGGCTTTGGCTCCGGTTCGGCTCGGCTCGCGCGCGTCCGGACAAGCCCGCCTGCGCCTTTCGCGAGGGGTTAACCTGACCACATTAGGAAGTTTGTTACTGGTAACTACAGAATCCAATGCAGCAGTGCACGAACAAATCTCACGAAACAAGAAGGATTCGTAGGAAGTTAATAGTGATTAATTGCTAAACCCTGGTTAGTCTTTCGGTGGTAGGCGCAATTAATAGCTTAATGACGTAACTAAGCATAGAAAGAATAGCATATTCAGATGGGCTTTGTCACGTTGGCTTGATGTACGTACGCATATCTAGTTCACTGTAGCATGCACTGCACAACCTGACTTTCTTTTTTACTGTGCTAGCTGTACCTCATTCCCATCCAAGGTTAATTTTCTCCGTATTTTTAATTTATTTCTGGAGGAATACTCTAGAAGCATGAGAAAATATCTCGAGTTTTTTTTCTAAGATTATTTGTTTGGTGTTAAATAGACTTTCCTAAATTCTGTAGCATTTTCACGTTTGAGTTGAATAAATGAGTAATTATGGCGATTGATCTCACTTGAATCTACTACTAGCAATAACACTTGGATGCAAGAAAGAAGAAAGGAAGGTGGTGGTTTTACCTGTTGTTAATCGTGTCAGAAGGGGTGGCACACGCAATGTATCTGCAAAATTCCCATCGAGAAGCCGGCTGCCGGCGTAATCGGGCAGCGAGTTTTAAAAAGTTAGGAAATTTTCCTCTCGAGTTCATCTGAAATGTGATTTGGGAGTTTATGATGTGCTCACCGATTTCACACCTGAGTCGGCGCGGCGGTATTTGGGCCGCAGCACACGGGTGCGTCGGAGGAGCACGGGGTGTCAGGCCACCCACCGAGGCCGCGGCCGCGGGAGGCCAGCGGGCGACGGCGCCGCCATGGCAGCCCAGCACCCGCAATCCGCGGAGGCGAGGCAGCATCCCACGTCCGCCGCCCCCAATGAGGCGGCGGCCCGGTCAGCGCCGCACCGGACGCGGAACGTTTGAAATCGCGGAGAGCGGGGGCCGAAAGGCATGGCGGCGGCGCCGGCGGCGATGAGAAGCCACCAACTAGGCTACGCGGGGTAGGAGAGGACGGCGTGTCGCCTGATCGTGTATCGAGAGGGGGGTGCGTGGGGGGAGAGGCGGTGAGGGAGGTGGCCGGGTGGGGTCGTGGGGGGAGGCGGAGGCGGCGAGGAGGACGAAACCCCCTGCTCCTCGGGCTTCGTGTCGCGAAGTTTTGAACGGCAGGACGGGAGTCGCCTTGTCGTGTGTGTCCCACATGGCAGTCGCAGTAGGCCGACCAGCCCCCAGCACTAGAAACGGAACGGATGGTGGCACTGCCGCACTGGCACTCTGGCCGTCTGGCGGCAGCAGCAGCCAGCGGAATAGCGGATGCTTCTCCGCTGTTTTTTTCCCTCTCTTTGGAACAAAAGGTCAGAGAACCTGTGTGTTGTGTGTGTGAGAGAGGACATGAATCTCCCATGGGAGAGGACTGCGAAGAAACAAGCCGCCCAGGATATCCATGGCAAGGCGTGGTTGCAACGAAAAACACCAGGAATACAGCTTTGATGGAAGCAATCAAGCAACGAATATCAGTCAAGATCACATATTCACATGTTCAGTTATTCACATGCATTTACTTGCAGTTCAAAGTTCAAACTCAGTCAGGCAGTACTGCTATAGTCGTATCGTACTGTACAATGAAGTTCATCTATCGAATTGAGCTACAACAGGGAATAACTCGACCCAATTCACTTGTCATGTATTTTTGGTAACAACGACACTGCCATGTTGTTTCACAGAATACAGCACCTTTTCTTCATTGTTGATTCCTATCCTAAACGAAAACAAAAAACAACTCATTATTGGTTTGTCACATCGTCACCACGGCTGTGATGATGGCCAAATATCCTTGCAAGCTAAGGTACAAGAGAATGTGGCCAGACAATTTGCTCAACATGAGCAAAAGCATAGCCACCATGACTCACTTGAAGGTATTTTACCTGAGAACTCTAGCTCTACAACTTCTCCCTGACATAACATAAACAGTCTGCTTACACCTCGAAGATCAGCTTCCTGAACTTCTCCATGTGCTCAGCCTGCAATGAGATGGCTATAGATAGGCTACCATCCTTGTTCGCGCTTGGGAGGACAAACGCCAGCCCTTCATAGGCGATGCCGCCAGGACCCATGAACACTGGTCGTCCCCATCCAAAATCGGCATCATGAATTGGCAAGCGCACCCAACTGGTGAGCCCGAGGTTCGGACACCGGAAAGTGTGTGCTCCACGGACCAATGCTGATAAATCGGGCTGCAGCTCCAGGTAGTCCAATGCTGAGCGGCAGTAGCTATCATTCATCCTATCTAGTGCCTCTTGGATGACTGCTGCTCCATCTGCCAGCCCACTGGTCACCTTGCCTGCCTCAGCAAGTGGAGTGGCGGTGAAAATGACATTCCCGAAGTAACCTTCTGGAAGTGGAGGCTGCAACCGTTGTCGCCCATCAGTGGCACAATACAGCTTAGTGGGCTGTTTAGAAGGTAGGCCACGTGCAAGAGACACGCATCGCCAGACATGTGCAGCAAGAACTGCATACGTGCTGAAACGTAGTGCACCTTCTCCTGATGGGAGCTGCGAACGCAGTCGACCAAGGTCTGAGCGGGTAAGCTTGAAAATGTCCACAGCAGTTGGAGGTGGCGTTGTCTTATTAGCAGTAACAGACTGGGGCACGGAGGGCAGCATGGCTGGGGCAGGTTGGTACTCAACATGTGGGTATGATGGAGTTGGTGGATCTCGGGCTCGTAGGAGAGTGCGGTCAATGAAGGGCATGACGGCAATTTGAGTTCCTCGGCAGAGGTCAGACCATGAGTTAATAAAGTGCAAACCAGACATACCATCCGCCACATGGTGTTGCATACCAACTCCAAGGGAGACACCTCCGCACTTGAAGTAGGTCACCTGGAACAAAATAACAAAACCAAGGGGAATAAGTGTCTTGAAATGTTTCACTTACTAAGATAAATATAATTCATATTTCCAACTGCATATACCATTATAAGCAACATTACAAGTATTGAGATAGATAGTACGTGAATGACACAGAAAGTTGCTTACACCAATAGGCATAAACAATCTGGATGTCAGAAATAAACTATGTACTGACACAACTCTTAAAAAATCTGCAAGTTATATTGTTGAACTGAAACCCAGTTCCATAGTATCCTTAGTACTGGATTTCTAATTGAATTTCCAAGACTTAGGATACAAGACATAAGCATTGCCACCAAAATAGTTGACTGCAGCCATAAACATATCAACTCTAGTTTGTGCTTTTATACAAACTTTTGTCATGTAATAATGCGTACAAATGACAACATCCTCCATCAAATTCCCTATTTCTGATTCTACCATTAAAAATGTGCCATAGAATCAGCCATCAGACAAAAAGGAATTCAAACAAAAGTACAAGTGATCCAAAAACTAGCGCAAGCCCCATAGCTCATGTGCTATTCCTTATCGTCAATTAACATGAAACATGCAGGCATGCAATTTTATAATTAATAAATGCGAGCCAGAATTGTTTAAACCTAATCACAAATACGGACATACTTCCTGAGGTAAACAATGTGTATTGATATCTAAATGAAATTGCAAGACAACATGATAGTAATAATTGGTTAATACTATATGCATGCATATTAGATTCTGCTTTGTTATAGGAACATGTGTGATCTCCCTTACTGATAAGTTTGGTCCATTGGACTACTGCCGTGCTTACTATTAATGGTAGACCAAATACATATATGGGTAGGGGGCATTAAAAGTTGGTTTATGTCACATCAGATAAGTGTTGAATCACCAATATGGTGTCACGTTGATATAGTTTTTTTCTAGCATAATCAGCTAACCAATGAGGCTACAGATAACAAAATAAATAAAACTAACACAACTAAAATCAAGGCCACGAACCAGAAGATGAGATGGCAAAGTGATTCTAGAATGAAAACAGACATATGCTGATGCATGAATTAGCTGAATGCATAGCATTGTGTGTTTGACAGTGACTGCTATGGCATGGTACAATTTATGGCCACTCAAGAAATGTTCGATGATGTTTTACATATGTTAATTTTAAAACACATGCAAGATCTGTAGAGTATATGGGCTGCAAATGCATCACCAAATATAATATGACAAGGTCAGGATCTTAGGGGTTTTACTAAGAAGAGCCATTAAGACAATACACCAAGTTTCTGATGAACATGGAAGGAATCAACTACAGATGACAATTAAGGAGAGATACTCCAATTGTGCACTAGATAAAAAGTAACATAATTTTCTCTACAACTTTTTGGGGGTTGGGGTGCATGATATCGCAGGCCTCAGATCCACATTAACAAGGTGTTAAGATCCAACAATTGACAAGCACTCTACCAAGCAATCCAAAAGTACCTTTGCCACAGCTGCAAGACGTTCTATTGGCAACTGACAGAGAAGGGCTACATGCAAATGACTTGTCTAGCTCAGGATGCAATATTCCATGTCAACCCAACACATAAAAAAAAAGGTTGATGCATGCACACCACAATTGAAGTCAGCGTGCCATCTAAACAGGTGTTACAACAAGTTGACAACAACTAGAGTTGATAAAAGAGAGGAAATCAAGGTTTAAATAACTTCTAAAATTGGAACAAAATGGCACAAAAAAGTATGATCTATTAACTTATTATAAGCAAAAACTTATCAGATGGAACATGCTCCAGTTAGGCTATCATTTCCATACCAACCAACATGCAGTGCACCAAGACTATTCAGAGTCATGGTTGCTGACATACCAGCAAGTAAAAAAAAATGAATGAAACTATGGTTTGTAACCTTGTAAATTTTTGGCCCAGTTTTATGTTATGCAAAGTGCATGCAGAAAATTTCAGTTGCAAGGAAAAACTATTAGCATGTGCCTCAATTATTAGAACAATTTTCTAGATAAAGTTTTAGCTCCTAAGGTCTACTAGACTTACAAGCAAATAAATCCTTTCCATTAACACTTTGTGTTGTACGCTGTACCATATTATTTCAAAGTATGTCTCATGTAGGACTAATGATTCGACATAATTGATTTATTGTACCAGGATTCCAGCATAAAATGGCAGCTGATGATGGACAACCAGAAGGTGAGCAGATAAGACATGTTTCATTTAGGACAAAATTGAACGTGCAACCTGAATGATGTATCCATCAAAGGATAAACAACTCATGAGGTTCTACAGGACAAGGGTTCCAATTATCGAACAGGCAAAAGAAAGCTATTGTCAGTCAAAGACTAACTATCACAAAATGTCAATATCACACCCAATTAAGTCCCCTCCTGTCTACATCATGGGGCAAATGGTTGACATTTTGGAACAATGAGATTGACCAATCAACCATATATGGGAGCTATAGAGGCCCTAGAAGAAAACATTAGTACCTACTAAAATTGTTCCCATCTAATAACAAGTTTTAATGCAATCTGACCATTACTTCTGGCATCAAAAGTGCAGAATACTTAAAACACTAAATATCAGCAGTAACATGGAATGATTGGCACTTATGCTTATGTGACTAAAGCAATATATATAGTCATCGTCACAAAGTTTTATGTATTCAACAAAGGCTAGCAGGGTTAAACATGCACATCCAATGTTATAAAGCTCCAAATGGGATAAGCTTCTCGGTTCAAATATCTGTAGGTCATGAATCCATAAGTGTAGTAGTTTAAGACAGGATATAGGGATATACCGGAGCAAATTAAAGGGCTACTTAATAAAGTAGTCCTCTAATCACTTTATTAATAGTTTCTCAAGCTTGGTAGGGATGTACCCGCATGACTGGTGGCTTTTGTTGTCTGTTACTCTTAAGGCACAAATTGATGCACGCTGCCGCCACTTTTAGATGGTATAACATAGAAGACAATGTAGAGTCCAAGGTGAAAAACACATTTCAAATCTATATGATACAATCACTCTGGACAAATCAAATTGCCTAGGCTTTGACACATTCAAGGTACTTCATTTTTCAGTGGATACTGATTATTGACATTGAATTATGATGTTTTAAAACTCTATAATTCCTACACAGCCCCTACTAAACTATCACAATAAGCATAAACATCACACCAAAAATAGACCCCACCCACAACAGAAAGACATCAACTGCCTGTATGGAACCGTACATCTGATGCAGCCAATTAACACCAACCAAACGGTAAGTGACCCCCGCTAAGCTCAGCCCCAAACATTTAGTGCAACAACCAACATGGGACCTAGCTATACAATCAGCCCCAAATGTTATAATTAATGGCTTAATGCCAAACTTAGTTGTCGGCTGCAGTTGCAAAGCATTTTGTTCCGTTCCACTTCCAGAAAGTTATCTCTAACCTCTTTAGATTTTGTGCTTGGATCTAACTGTAGTTGCTAATAGAAATTTGGAGCTCACCTGGAGTACGAGGAGCGGGAAGGAGGAGATGTCGTCGGTGTAATCAACGGCCGGGATGAGGCGCTTGAGCTCCATGGTGGGCGCGAAGTCGCCGTAGTCATCGACGGAGGCGTCGGGCGCGTCGGCCTCGACAAAGAGCACCCCTTCCCCATTGCAGTCGATCTCGACCCTCCCGTCCTCGTCCCGCGCGAGCCGCCCGGCCATCGGATAGAACGGCACGAGCGCCTCCGCCAGCGCGCGCCGCATCCGCTCCCCGTCGAAGAACCCCTCCGGCGCGCCCCCTTCCTCGGGGCCGCGGCGGTAGAAGTAGACGCTGGGGGTGTGGAACCGCGGGACCACGAGGTCGAGGTTCGAGTTCCACAGCCGCATCCGCGGCGTCTCCCCCGCCGGCCGCACCATCGTCGACCTCCTCACCGTGATCGCCATCTTCCCCTGCCGCCGCCGCCCACGCATACCACCAAACACCTCGTGAGCATCCCAATCCCCCACACACGAAAACAAAAACAAAAAACAAAAACGCCAAGCACCAGTCACCAGACCACCAACCTAGAACGAACGAACGAGGAGAGGAGAGCGCGACGCCGCGAATCAGATCTGACTGAGGCGGATGAAGACCAAAGTGAGGCGCGGCACAAGCAACGGGTTCCGGGGTAGGGCGGAGCAGCTCTTGGTGGAGAGCAGCTGGTGGGCTCGTTGGGGGTGGAGCGGCTTTTATAGGCGACGGGCGGCGGCGGCGTGCGGGGGCGGGCGGGCGGCGGAGTAGTAGAGAGCTCCGAGCTCGCGTACGCGTAGGCGTAGCTCATCATCATGTGTCATGAGCTGCTCAGCTCACTGGTTTTCCATCTACTACTTTTTTCGGCTTTCCCCCGTCGGTTTCCTCGTATTTTTCGGGTTCCCCCCTCCTTGTGGCGTCGTTGGTTGGAGAAGGCGACGGGTGGGGCGGGGGGTTGGTGGGATGGCGACCGCAAGCGATGTGCACGGACAGTCAGGGATGGATGGGGGTGGACTGGTGGAGTTGGTGGGTGGACACGGTTCACCCCACCCGACCCTGGACGTTTTTCGTGTGGGGTCGAGAGTTTATCAGATCGTTCTCGTTGTGTAGACTCTCTGACTCTCGGCCTCTCGGGGTCGGCAAGAAGAGCTGTTCGGGTTACGGTCTAGGGGAGGGCAAGGAATTATATAACTTGGGTTGATTGAAGGCTGTGACCGCCAAGCTAATTTAGGCTGCCAAAATGGGCCAAATAAACACACTTTTTCTGTTAGAACCAATTGGTGGCCAAAAATATTGTAAGGAACTAGCAATAACTGTTGTTCTTTCTTTAGTTGACGATTAGTGTATTATATGACATAAAGACGGCTCAGTGAATGTTGGCTATTAAGATCATGTACTGACATCCTTCGTGATTATAATGAGATATACTTATGATAGTACTATATGTTTTAAAATATAAAATACTTTGCCTATATAACTATATTAAGGTAGTGTGTTGTATATAACTTTTAAGTAACAAGATGAAAGAAGGGATTGGATCCATTTTATAGCTTGATTTATTTACAAGGACCAAACTATTATATTTATTTTTTATGGAACGACAAAAGTATTTTTGAATGATCAATTAAATGTCCTCTAGTTATAAGCCAAAATAAAAACCATTGCTCCTAATATTTTATAGCACTAAGATGTATCGTATCTTGTATTATGTTTGTATTTTACGGGACAGAAAGAGTAAGACAAAAGATTGGAATGCATATGACTGGAGAATGTTAGGCAAGACTAATCTTACATATATACATTGCCTAGCTGACTCATCCTAAAGGAGAAAAGAGTGGCTGCCAACCTTGTCAGCTGACAACGGTATGATCTACATCCTCGGTCTTCTGAGGAGATAACTTTGTGTATAATCTATTGAGTTATGTGAGCGATGAAAGTAGCTAACTATGTTTGCTGACTATAACTGTTGAGCCTAGAGCAGCTTGACTACTATATTTTTTAGGAAATAAAATTGTTAGGTTTTTGCGTGCTATTGACTTTTGTATAAAGGTAACAAGTATTCATATGGTCGAGAAGGTACACAAACTTTTATATGCGCACGCACAATTCAACATATATTAATTGAAAAAAGAAACCTCTCGGTGCATATATGTAGTCAAATAGTTCTGAATTATAATGTTCAAAAAATGAAAAATTTTATATTCCTTGAGAAAATATTTGTAGGTACTAAAATTTTACACATAAATTTTAGTATCTCAAGGTACCTCCCGATATCTTCTCAAGGATGATAAAATTATCATTAAAAATTTTTAGCCATGTCTAAGACTATTCAGCTCTTTGTTAGTTTTGTTGCCCTATGTTTCTAGTTGAGATGTCTTGCTACTAAAAGTCTAAATCAATATTTTTTTGATGTCACTAAGGTTCAACATGGAACACAAGAATTACCCTCATATTCGCAGGAGCTAATATTTCATATGAAATTACAGTAGTACAAATAAACTATAATGTTGTATTTTAAATTTTTAGCCTTATAAAGCTATTAGGTTTCTCAGTATTCGTCCCTGAAGTGACCTCCAAATATTACTTTTCCCAAGTTTTGCTACCAATGTACCTCATATGATCGAAAGTGCAACATGTCAAGCCTCTGGTGCAAGGAAAGGGATGCATTGCTTGTAAATTAAGAAGTCTTACTAAAGAAGCATGTGTACATTAGCCTATAATATTCTTAGCAATGACATTTTTCACAAACGTTTTTATCTGACTTCAGTTATGGTGGTGGAGAAGAAGTTTGAAGTAAAGTAGCCATTCAGTCATTCACCATTTATATGATCATGCAATTGCTACGCCCTCGGTTATGGTTTTGTTCTTTATAAATGATTGGATATATTATGGATATTTGGATAATGCTTATAGGGATTAATTAAATATTACGGAGTACATATTATAAACCTAAAAATATTTTAGAACATGTTATCTAAGCGATACGAATGTAGAAAATATATACAGAAATTATTTTTTTGCGGGACATAATTTAAAATTTATGGTACGAACAATCCATAAATTTATAAGCTGGAGCCTATGACGGCGATTTAACTTCGAGAACAACCAGAATATTTCATCCAAGAATCCTTGTTTTCGTGTGAAGTGAAGAAGAAAAACAGAATGTAATGTATTTACACAGCACTTGCATGATTATCCTTATGCAACGAATTAACAAAAGTAAACCAAATTCACCATAGTTTCACATATATAGAGGCGATCTGGTCTAGAAGCTTCTATTGACCTAACCTTGTGATGGGGGAAAGCTGAAAATTGTTGTTGGACTTGCCCATCATCGTGTTACATTTGCGAAGATTTTATTTAAGGTAAAGGCATGCCTTTTCCATCTGACATAAAAAAAAGAGTTCACTACTACAAAAACGATTTTCCTGGACGAGGCCTCCGATAGATTCCAGACGGGCCATAAGTGGTCGCGCCTGAAAAAACCGATGTGGCATTATCCCGTGCGGTCCACTTAAGCGACCGCACGGGAAAATCCATATTTCCGTGAGGTCCCTTAAGGGGACCGCACGGGATAATACCGCACTATTCCATGCGGCCCACTTAAGGGACCGCACGGAAATATGGATTTTCCCGTGCGGTCCACTTAAGCCGCCCGCACGGAAAGGGCCCGCTACTGTTGGACAATGTGATATTTTCAGGATTTTTCCTACTTATTTTCTTTCTCCTCTTCTTTATAATGCTATAATCCATTTTCCTTGGTTTCACACAAAAATTCCTTATATTTTATTCTCAGCAAAATAAAGAAAATCGGCCTGTTTGAAATTAGATTGAATTTTTAGGGGGTCAAAACTAATAAAATAAATTATGGAAAAATTATATTAATTCATCATAAATAAGATAGTATTTTAATAAATTATGTTCCTTATACACTTTCATATAATTTAATGCATTTTTGGATGAGGTACGAGTTTTGCCGATTAGGTTTTAGGGTTTAGGGTTTTGACCAATTTAATTGGGGATCTAGATGTAAAGATAAAATCATGCCAAAATTCCAGTGAGTCTAACATATTGAGTAGCATCCACATGAATTTTCCCATGATTTTATCTTACACCAATTAGTTTTAACAATTCACTAAGCTTATCTTTGAGTCTGTCGTCAAACAGTCATAACTCGAGTGTCCTTTGATAAAACAACCATATCTTTTTCATACGGATTCGAAATCAGACATATAATATATCGACGGACATCTACAAAAAAAGTTACATCCGTTGCTCCCCCGCTTTGCCGGGTTCGGCGAAATCAAAATCTCGAAATTCCGCTTGCAAGATTGTGTTTTTGAGGTGAGAAGCTTCGGGACCCTTTTCGATAGAACTTTGAAAAATTCTACGGATCACATACCACATATTTCGTCCGTTCGAGCTTAAATTTTCTATGGCTGGTTCATGCGTGCTCCTGTGTGTGAAAAAAATATTAGAAAAATAAAATAAAAATAAAAAAGTTGTTTTCTCTCTCCTCTACACTAGAGAGAGAAATCCAGAGAGAAAAATAAAAAGGTTGAACTGGATTTCCGTGCGGGCCTCTTAAGCCGTCCCACGGAAAGATAATTTTTCCGTGCAGGGCCCTTAAGCCGCCCGCACGGAAAGATAATCTTTCCATGCGGGCCGTTAAGCCGTCCGCACGGAAAGATTATCTTTCCGTGCGGGCGGCTTAAGCTGCCCGCACGCGATGATCATCACCGCCTATATAGGTGCGCGCGGGCTCCGAAATTTTCTAACACCCGACGAAATTCAGATCCCGCCTCTACCGTCAAGGGCTCTCCTCCTCCGCCGGCGGCCTCCGCCTCCGCCTCCCCGCCGCCGGTCTCCTCCGCCTCCGGTCTCCACCGCCGCCTCCCCGCCGCCGGCCTCTTCCGCCGCCGGCCTCCACCGTCGTCTCCACCACCGCCACCACCGCCGCCGCCATCGGGTGTGCCGGCGCATCCGCCTCCATCGACGGCCGTCTCCACCGACTGCCACCTCCACCACCACCACCTCCACCACCACCACCGCCTCCTCCACGGCCGCCGCCGCCGTCGCCTCCACCGAACTGCCACCTACCGCCACCGACGACGACGACGACGACCACAATTTATTTGTAAATTTAATTGTACAAAAAAATTAGTTGGGAAGTATATATGTGAAATTGTGATGATGTGAAATTAATTTTGTGTTATTTGTGATGTGAAATTAATTTTGTGTTATTTGGGAAGTATATACAACGGCCGGATCCGCACCGCCGTCGGGATAGCTATGGTTTTTTTTTTTTGAATTTTTTTTCCGTGCGGTCGACTTAACGCGACCGCACGGGTAAATCGATTATCCCGTGCGGTCGGCTTTAGCGGCCCGCACGGGATAATGGATCTTTTCGTGCGGACCGCTTAAGCCAACCGCACGGGATAATCTATTTACCCGTGTGGTTGGGCCGCCCGCACGCGAAAATGGTCTTTTTCCAAACTTTCTCGCGCGTGCGGGCAGACCTTCCGCATGAAAAGATGTCTTTCGGCCCGTACGAAATAACCGTTTCTGTAGTAGTGGTTGCACATTGCAAGGCCTTGGAAGAGTGAGAACAACTACGATAAAGACATCAACATATATAGTTTTGACGTCGTCATGTTTTGGACTGTGGAGGAGATATACACTGAGCTCTAAAGTTGATTATGACTAGTCCTAAAGTAAAGCTGCTTTATATACAGGGAGATAGGAAAAAATTATAACTTGCACCCTGAATGTCGTTCTTTAGGTCTTAATCATTTGGATTGAGTTTAACCAAAGTACTTATATTTTAGTTGTTTCCACCTAGGGGAAACCATAACCCAAATAGATATGCCTTTTCAGTTCAGACCGTATTTATCATTCCCCTGTCCTTCATAAGTTGAGTAAGCTAGGTTGAGTTTTGAAGTGAGTTTAGATATGTCTACTTCCTCGTTAACCCTCAGCATTTTTTTCAAACGGCTAAGTAATATGTTTTTTTTAAAAAAATTCTTAAAAAATCAAATAAACATATTTTTTTAAATTTATAATAATTAATATTTAATTAATTAAGTTTGTAATAATAAATGGTTTGTTTAGTTTTACATGTCACGAAAAATCCCAATCAAACATCACATTCGAACGCACCCTATCATGCTGGCACTTTGTGACGACGGATGTGGTATCATTATTTCTAATGAGTTTTGACTTTTGTTAATTTCCTTTGAACTTGTATTTAAGAGAACGATCTCAACATGCTCTATCCGTTCTAAAAATATAAACATTTATAGAATACAAAATTTGTATTACAATATAAACAATTCTGGGGCATTGATTTCAATACGTATAAATTTATACATTTTTGGCTAATCAAAATGAGATGTTTGGAAAGGAAATCTAAACAATTTAAAATTTGACCACTAAAAGTGACTAAAAGATTATCTCTTCATTATAAAAAAAAAAGATGATCTCTTCCCTCTAGCGTAGTTTTTGCTTAAGAACCTGAAAATTCTAATATTTTGGAACGTGAGGGAGTACGTAGTAGTCACTTGTATGTTTCATTAATTTATTTAATTAACCTTACAAGATTTTGATAGTTAAGTTAATTCACCAAAATCCTTGTGTGTTAGAATATGTTTATTCGGATTTAAATTAAACCTAAACTTATACGGGTATTCACCGGCCTTCAATCTTTTTAGACGTGTGCTAAAATATATACAACTATATAAATGTGTGAAAGTGGTGTGCGCGTGTTAGTTTATCTGACTTGTACTCAGAAAAAAAATAATAAATATAATTGCAGTTGCCAAATGGATATACATAAATGAACATTCTCAACGTTTTTAATTTTTTTTGTTTGCTCGATGGACGGATATATAATCGGATATGATTACAATACATGCAATGAAACTACAATATTGCTTTTTGGAATGAACGGTATTAATTAATGGCGAACCGTCCCTCAGCTTTCTTGAAAGGAAAAAAGACAAAGTCATGGTGACAAGCGTGTGCTCTACTATGGGTGGATTTTGATTCTCAAGGGGATGTCCTCTCGTTGTTTGCATGTCACTCAAATAGTTATGAAAAATTTTTAAAAAATTTGAGAAGATGTATTAACATGTGATATATCACTCTACAAACATGTAAGTTCAAATTTAACTTTTACATCTCGCAACAAAAAACAAATTTGACTGTGAATATACGTTAACTAGTTGTATTTTAATTTATTGTTTTCGTTGCGAGATGTAAAAGTTGAATTTGAACTTACATGTTTGTGAAATGATATATCACATGTTAATACATCTTCTCAAATTTTTTTAAATTTTTTTATAACTATTTAAATGACATGCAAACAACGAGAAAATATCCCTTCCATCCCTCTTCTATCATCCTGCAGGTAACCAGGTTACACCGCCACCAATATGTATGTTTTGTAGTGGACTTCGGTCATTTCACGGCGTGTCACTGCAGCTGCACGTTGCTTTCCGTTGGATTACATCTGTCGAGCAGCAATTAAATAAAGTAATCCGATGGCCGCGATCAGGTCATGATGAGCTGATGCTGAGTAATACACCGGTTTGACGCCGTGGTGTGCCCACTGGGCGGGCGTGCCTCCACGTTATCCAGCGCGGAAACACGGTGATTCTCTACGTGTGTCCCAATCGACCGGGGGTGGTAGGTTGCGGGGTGGTTCGGCGGATATATATCAGCAGCAGCATCAGCGTCGTCATCGTCGTTGTCGTTGGATCAGTGAACTAGTACACGGTTGCGGCTCAATGCAAACTTCTTTGGACGTACGCTTTGTTGTTATATAGCCAACGATAGATTTTTCAATTTCTCTGGAAACTAATTGAATGGACAAGCGTGGGAGTTAGCTTTGTCACGAGAAAACGAAGTTCCGATCCTGTTTAGTACTGTAGCCGCTAGTAGTTGCTCGTACGCCAAATCAAAGTCTATGGTTCGCACGGCCACTTGGCGTTGCGTTGTTGAAATGTTGAATGCGATCTACCGCTACCAGTATGCTGCACGCTCACCCGCAGTCAAGACAGCTTCAACGATGCCATCGTCGTCACCCGTGATCTTGACGCACGCGGCGACATTTCAAGCCGAGAGGTTAGCGGGCTACCGGGTACGCGACCGCGAGCTAAGCTACCGGGGCTGACTGTTTCTGTCTGCGTCTTATTCTTTTCAGCTGCGGTGAGCTTGTGAACGGAAGGACGAATTATTGGTCCGCATGCTTGCGCGTGCACGGACTCGATTCGTGCCTCGCATGCAGTCTCGCACGGCCGGCGTAGTCGTCGAAGGATAAGGAAGTTGCGCGCGCGACGTGGCGACGACGACGTACGATGCGCGCGCGAGCCGCATCGATCGGTATAGCTGACTGTGTCTGTGCTAGAACCGGCACTCGCTTCTCCTCAGCTTTTTTGCCTGGACGTGAAGGGAAGAAGTGCATGGTTCGTTCGTAAACTCCGGATGATAATGATACACACTATCCAGTGCCACTACTATGTACACAGACGTTTAGACCAATTGCTTTTAAAATGCTGCTCTTCACAAACGTTTAAGCAAGGTCCTACTGGGAAACACATGATGGGATCCTAAAATTTTTAAAAGTACAGTATAGAACAAGAACCAGCGAAGACGCAGCGGTGGTTTGGAGTTTTGTTCGTACGCCAACGACGTGAGAAATCGTAAACAAAAGTAAGAGCCAACAAGACAAAGACCAATAGAAACAAAATATAATGCCGCTTTTATTCTTATCCTTTTTTCCATTTTTTCCTATTAATTTGTCCTATTAATTAGTAGCACTATTTTTTAGATAATGAATTTTTATTAATATGGTATCTATACCCAAAGGATATACATAGCCAAAACATACAGGAGTTTTTAGACTCGAAACCCATACAGAGAACAAACGCAAAGAAAAAAAAGCTACTAAAAGACTTAGCTTCAATTTTCAATGCCGACACACTCTTTCTATCACAACACAAGAGGGAGGAATGGGAGAATCGAAACTAGTCCCCACTACCCATCGTCATGTCATCTTCGCCTCTGAGTATCACAACCAACTTTCGCTGCCAATTGCCGTGTTTGTTGTCTACCGTTGCCATCCAAATCCTTTTACACCGCCGTCGCATTCTGAACGTCCCTAGTGTGCCACAAAGCCACTATGCCATGTCACTCCCGTATTCCACAAACCGTCAAACTCCCTGCCGCTCCTAGAGCGTCGTGGAGCCGTCCAGCATGACATGCACCTATCTTTATTTCACGTTTTACGAGTTGTGCTTCAAGCAATGGGATTTGGTTGAGTCAAATAGAGCGTAGGTCTTTAAAAGGGAAGGCAGCAACAACAGATGGGAGATCTATGAACAAAATAGAACAGGCTATGCCTTGTCTCTCTTCTTCCTCTTGTTGCCCCTTCCTCAGATCCCGATTCTTTTAATCTATACCTCTTGATTCTTCCCATTCTAGTGCTCTTCCCACTCCCTGATACTATTTTCCTTAATTGTATCTCTTAGACTTTGTATCCAGTGTGGATTTGCCAAAACATGTGTTAACTGGATGAGTGTTTGGTGATAACGATGGAGGTTCGTAACACTTTACTGCCACAAGCTCATCAAAGATGCTCCACTACCATCCACACCAATTTACCTTGGCGTCGACGCTCACTTAGCAGTTGCCGCCACTAGTACATTTGGGCTCTAAACATGTGCACACTATGCACCTGGCCCTCCTAAAAATGCATTTTTTAAAATGGTCCGCTTATTCTATCTATATGTAAAAATTTATTTTTAGAAATGGTCACTTAGTTTTATCCTTGGTGTTCTGCACATGAGTGTGGACGGCCGTGTGTGTGCGCAGTAAGAGCAAATTTGGTAGTAAAGCTAACTACTTATAATCTCATATAAAAATGGTATTAGAGTCAACATGTATAATAGCTTAGCTATAATGTATTCTTTATTTTATTATCCTCTCTTTATTTCGCTTATCCATTTAATGCAGTTCTCTTAGAGCATGTGTAGAATTAGTTTTCTTTTTGTCCTTCACCATGTATGTAAGGAAGTGCTTATAATCTGTTACTCCCTCTGTCTCAGTTTAGAGGGCATACAAATATTTTCATGGAGACCAAAATATGCATGCAAAAGATTATCTATCCTTAATTAAAGCAAATCAATTCATGTATGCGTCGTTTGGCGATTAATATTTGTACGCTCTTCAAACTGGGACGAAGAGGTACGAAATGGCTTTTTATAAAGAACAGGGATTAAACCGATCTCTTTGAGTAGAGGTACAGGACAAAGTTCGGAGATGTTACGTTCTAGAAACGTCTAACTAATTAGTCGTGACAAAATATGTCTTTTTTTTCTTTTTTTTCCCAAGACACAGGAGGACAAACTATTCCATTTCATGATTAAGCTGACACCGAGAAGCCACCAGTCGGCCGGTACCACGTCCAGGTGGCTCGTGCTCTGTTTCCATTCAACTCGTCGCAGCCTCGCCCGGGTGCAAATTAAATCAGACACCGCCGGCGTACCTCCGTGCATCGATGATCGATCGATCCACCAGCGCTTGAGCAGAGCTACCCCACGGCACCACGCCGCCACGCGGCAGATGCTGGTGAAGAAGGGCCGGCGCGGCAGCCTGCACGGCTGCACCCCGCGACCCGCGCGATGATCAATCTCAGGAGAATGGCCCTTGCGCACCCGTTGCTGATGTTGTTCCGTGCGCCCGAATGCCGCACCGCTCCGGGCGCTTCCGTCATCCGCCGATCCCTTCAGGCACCTGCTCAGCAACGGGGCCGATCGTGCGCCGGCGCGTCCATTTTTATTTTTAACTTGCATTGCTGCACACCGCCGTATCAAGCAGGGGCGAGGAGTGGGGACCCATCCATGATGGGTCAAGCTCAAGCCCCGGGCAGCCCAGCACATATTGGGCTCAGCTCAAACTACGCTGAAGATATTATCTTTGTGGGCTTTTCGCCCTAGTCCACGGGACGTGGACAAGTTGGCATGTGGGCTAGATCCGCACCCGGTTCATATGCAAATTAGAAGGAATAAGTTCACCAGCCATCCTTCAACTTTACGTCTAGTTTGTATAAGATCCTTAATCCCTAATACCAGAAATTTTCACCCCTAAACTATACAAAACCATCCAATTTGGGACCCATAGCAGTATGGGTCTCTGGTTTCGTTGACGTGGCATCCTAGTTAGCCAAAAAAAAATATGGGGCCCACCTGTAAGTGAGAAGAAAAAATATGGGACCCACATCTCTTCTTTCTTCTCTTTTCTCTTTTCTCTTTTCTTTTCTTTCTTCTCTTCTCTTCTGGCCGCCGACGGCAGATGGGGGAGAGGCGACCGGCGAGCCCAGTCGAGCTTCGTCGCCTCGAGCGCCTTGTGATGGGAGGAGGGAACGGGGCCGCCTGCGGTAAATGGGAGAGAGGCGGCCGGTGAGCCTGGCCGAGCTTTGCTGCCTCAAGCGCCTCGTGACAGGAAGAGGTATAAATTGATGAAAATCTTAGCGTGGTGGACGCCTGGCGGGGTGACGGCGGGCGAGCGCGGCAGCGGGTGGCGGGAGAGGGGGGAGAGGCGGCCGACCCCTGGTATCTCCCAAGCACCATAAAAAGATTCAAGCATGATCCTATCCGTGCGCCCGAGTGGATAACAAAATATTGGGCGCTTTCCAGCCACTCAGTTCCCGTGACTCCCTCTCTCTCTCACACCCCCTTTTCTCTCTCCCATGCTCACACAGTAGGGCGGCGACATCCCAACCTTCGTCGCCACCGACGCCGCCGAGAACCCCCGAGCCCCGTCGTCCCCGCTTCATCGCCACTGACGTCGCTTCTCCAGCCTGTTGCCGTCGCCACCGGGAACCCCCGAGCCTCGTCGCCCTTGCTTCGTCACCACCGAGGACTGGTCATTTGGAGCTTGTCGGGCGCCGCCGCTCTTTGTGATGTTGTCGCCGATGTCCTCCTAGAGCTCGTGCATCGACTGGTCGCCGCAGAGGTACGTGTTGGAGCTCTCCGGTTCGGCCTATTCCTCCTCTGCCATCGGAGGAAAGGAAGAAGCCATAGCTAACTGGTATATTTTGTGACTTTTTGATGTTTCAACCAATGTATCTCGATGTTTCTTTGTGTTGGATCAAAATGTTGCGGTGGGATTTTTGATAGTGTTTCAATTTTTGTCTTTGATTCTTGTGGAATTGTTGATGTTTCAGTAATTGAAGCTTGATGTTTCATGTTTTAGAACAAAGTGTTTCAGTGCATGATTCAACCATGTTTCATCATTTTAATAGTCCGAAACATGTGTTAAGCTAGTTGTGAAACATTGTTCTACAAGTACTGAAACAACGTCTGATTTTTAAGACAATAATTGGGTGTCTGATTTGTATAGTTGCTTCCTAAAAGAGCTCGCACTACAAATGCAGTTGAGTCACTGACATATGGGTCTTACTTTGCTATGGCCCACGTGTTAGTGGCTCAACTATACAGAAGTTAAGTCAGAGTATCCCTTTCCAAAGTTTTTATATGCTATAAAACTTCAACATTGAATGTTAAAACCGAATCAGGATGAGACACGTTCACAAGCTTGGTTTGAGATCTCATCTCAAGGAAAGTATACAAGTTTTTGCACTGGAAGCTAGAGCCGAGTCTGATTCCGATACCTATAAATCTCATATATAGTTTCTGAATCGAAAAGTTTATGAAAATAAAATTTTCACGCGGGGAGTTTAATCCGGATAGGAATCGGACATTCATGCTTGCTCGCACATTAGTCTTTTCTGGAGTATTTATAAACTAATTAAAGAGAGCAGTAGGAATGGCAAGTTGACGAATTAGGCAACAAACATAATTCGGCAAGAATACATTACTACACGTTAATGAGTGATAGAAGAAGGAAGGAAAAAAACCGTTGGATGTGAACTGGCTCGCGATCACCATGGTATGTGTGTTGTGTGTACTACTCGTCTACTCCTGACCGTTTCATGCCACCCCATGTTTCCCAGCCGGCTTAACTTTTTTTCCTTTACCGGCTTACGCTCTCTTACAACGTTCCCCCGAAATTCAGGAGCTAGCTAGCCGCTCGCGACTACTCCCTCTGGTTCCGTTTCACACACGAGCACCTCCAGATCGAGGAGGGCTCTAACGAAGAGCTCATGCATTCCCCATCGCTCTTGCTGATCCTGTGCGCCGTAGCTAGCTTCCTCTTCTTGTGTGGCGGCGCCGCTGCCACCGCCGGAGGCCGGCGTGTCAAGATGGCGTCGTCCCTGTACGCGCCGCAGCTGACGAGGTGGCACGTCACGGTGGGGGGCGTCGTGCGCGGCGTCGTCGAGCACGAGGGGAAGGTGCTCCTGGTGTCGCGCGACGAGGACTGCGTCGTCGCCGGGGAGGAGGAGGAGGAGGACGAGGACCCGCGCGAGCGCGTGGAGATCGGAGGGAGGCTGTTCCCGCTGGTGGACGAGACGGAGGTGGCGCTCCACGGCGGGAAGGTGGTGCGGGCCGTGGAGTACAACGAGCGCTGCTCCCCCGCGCACGGGGTGGCGCCGCAGCTGCTCACGGTGACGGAGGGGAAGAAGAAGGAGGTGGCGGAGGTCGTCGGCGCGCCGGCGCCCGACGGCGTGCTGCGGGTGGTCGGCTGCGGTTGCTTCACCGACCCGGTGACCGGGACGGTGCAGCACGTGGTGGACGTGCAGGGCTCGGAAGCGTTCGTGCTGCTCGTGTCGGTGCGCGAGGAGCTCGGCCGCATCGTGTGCATCAAGAGGCTCAACTGATGTTCTGATTTCTGAATCTATCCTTTAAGAGGAAAATCCTACAAATTACATGGCAAATGCACCAATGTACCACCAGTGATCTATTGATCCTTATTACATGTGGAAGATTACATCATTTTATCACTATGCTGGGTCTTTGTGCGCAAGATAAAATTTAAGTCGCATTTCACAGACTCCGACCCGCATGATGTGTGTGAGCAAGTTGTGTAAGCTTTATTATATATATGTGTCGGTGTAGCGGGTAATATTTTTATTGATAAAAGCGTTCATCTAAATCCAAGGTCAATAAAGAGCAATCAAATTAGCAAAGTCAAATTTTGTTATAGAACACTAAAAGTTTATGTAGTTTGTTGTTGGATAGCTGAAGGATACTTCAAAAAACTAGTAATTTGCTAAAGGATATTTCTGGCCCAATTCAAAATAGAAATTCTTTAAAAAGACGAGAAAGCCCATGAATAAACAAGCTTCTAACCTAACGCTAGAGCAAACGTAGATTATGATGTATACTAGCAATGTATTTGGGATGATAACAGATTGAGAGTTGTATAGTTTCAAAATGTTCAATCCAGTGTCAGATTAGAAGTTTGTGGCCCTAGGGATATTCTTGTCTTTTTGAAGATTTTGTCTCTCCAATTATGTCAGAAATATCCTCGGCAAATTATCAGGTTTTGGATGTCTTCTAACCATTACACGTTTTTTCGATATCCATCAGTAATTTTCACAAACTTTTGGTGTACTGTAGTAAAATTTGCCATCAAATAAATGGTGAATATATTGATCAACGGTGCTTTAGACGTTCAGCACTTGATCCCCATAGGGCCCTCGTTGCAGTTGTCCAAGATGGTTCCGGGCTGTAGCTTGCCCTTGGTGTGGATGAAGTAGAACAAGTCGTTCGCGCAGACGTTGGTGATGTCGTTGAGCAGATGGTTGTAGGGGCACGCGAGCTTCTTGAACAGCTCGCAGCACTCCTTCATCGTCTGCTTCTCCTTGCACTTGGCCCCCAGCTCTTCATACCCCTTCACATTCTCGAACTGCACCGGGCACGGCTCTGCACACGCCACGCCGCAGCAACCGTGCATGAGTCAGATCGAGACAACGACGATCGCCGGCACGGTAGAAACATTTATGTGTGCGTGTTATTACTTGCAATTAGCTCCTCATTGCCGGTCAGCGCCCTGCGCGACGTCTCAGTCGTCTTTGCATCGGAATCGGAGGACGCCAGGGCGGCCGCTGAGAGAGAGCGTACCAAAATGATGGCAATATATATTGGAGTTAGCTAGCTAGCTCACCATGCGTGCCATCTTTCGTACGTGTTGCAAAAGCTAGGAAACGTCAGTGAACTTTTCAGGACTCATATATGTGCTACCTGATAGGAAGCCTGCTTCGTCTTGGGGCGCCTCGGCCTCGTCGGCGGCGGACGACATGACGGCGGCGGCGATCACGGACAGAGCGACGCAGTAGAAAAGGATGGTGGAAGAACCCATTTTTGCGATTCCCAGGCTGCAGGCTAGATGTGTTCGTGCCTTTACGAGAGCATATATACGAGAGTAGGGAATGATAGGTTGATTAGTGAAACTGACCATAAAAAATTGTGGTTGAGGTGGTTTAGCGTCTGTTTGTGGACCTCATTATTTTGAGGGCAGGAGTTGTGGTGATTTTGTGGCCAATATATACCAGGCCAACTGAACCTATAATTAGTGTGCGAGATTCTCAATTATTTCTAATGCAAATCATGCGTACTCGCATTATGAAGTACTGGTACTACAGACCACACAGATTTCCCTCTAGAATCCAAAAATCTAAAACGTATTTTATTTTTTGTTTTCTTCCAATAAAGCCTATTTGTAATCACTATGTTCTAAATTAAATTGTTGATTG
Organism: Oryza officinalis; assembly: GCA_008326285.1. Classification (NCBI taxonomy): domain Eukaryota; kingdom Viridiplantae; phylum Streptophyta; class Magnoliopsida; order Poales; family Poaceae; genus Oryza; species Oryza officinalis. Next base: position 27,373,299 of record BDMV01000004.1, on the reverse strand, counting down.
AAACCAAAAAAAATTATCTTAATACTTATTGGTTGCATGTTGATTGGTTTTGTTGCATGATGAATGAGTTTATTCCTTGGTCTTGATGATAACAAAAGAAGAATGAAATAGGTCTTAGACGTTTAGATGGAGGGAGTAATACTGAGCCTGTGTGTACTGAATTTTTCAAAGGGAAGGAAAAAAATGTTTGCTAGGACAAGTACAACTTTAATCAATCCCTCCATCTTAAAATATGAGACGACTACTACTAATACAAAGATCAAGAAAGAGTTATTGTCACCTTTTTGTGTGAATCATCTCAATAAATACAATGCATGTAACCGATGAAATTAAAGATATTGAGGGTGAAGAATTAAAAAAAATGAATTAAGCAGAGAAAAATGTGCTAGTTAATTATATATACGCATGCACGTCTTTTGTTATGAAACATTGAAAAAAATGATTGAGTATTTTGAGATAGAGAAAGTAGCATAGAGGAGAAAACGATGCCCCTTGTGATTTTTTACGATGAGAAGACAAGAAAAAGAAAAAGAAGAGAGAGAGAACGGTGACGTGTGTGAATGTCATACAATCTAATAGAATTATATAAACTATTTAGAATAAAACCATGCATTAGTTGTACGAGTCTACTACATATTACAAGTTATTAATTACATGAGTTGTTTGTATATTGTTAAAATATGAAGCGGAGCGAATATACCGATAGTAACCATTTAAACCATTGTTAATATATATATATTGTTCTCAACAAAAGCAAACAAGCATCCTTCGGAGAAGAAACAAATTCCAGTACACAGCATTTTTCTTTGAATATTTGAAACACATGGCCTGTTGGCATGCATGCAAATACTCTGTAGAGGTATATCTAGCTATGTGTTGATAAACCCTTTAGATTTATGCTATGGCCAAAATTATGACATATGGCCAAGAACTCAAGATAGATGGTTGGTTTTCTTGTCAAAATGTGACATCTATATGACATCTATCTATATATTTGTCTATTTGCCATATATGTTTATATTAATTGAGTATTTTGATTGAGTTATTAAGGTGTTCGTTCATCTTATGACAGTATTGACATCATGATGTTTCTGTATAGTACATTCATAGATGAGGTGACGCATCATAGTAAGAGACATCATGCGCAACTATGTCAAGCACAAAAAAAAGATGCTTTTTATTATACGTGTTGGCTGCATCCTTCTCAATCTATGAAGATGGCATGGTGGAGGCACTCGGCATCACCGCCTTGGGGAAGAGAGGAGGAAGGAGGGAGAGGGAACAGAGGAGGTTGGTTGGGGGTGCCAGTCGTCGAGGCCATGCGACGGCGCCACAGGAGTGGAGATGCGTGCGCGAGCGCATGAAAACGGCGAGTTGTGAGACTAAGGAAGGGAAGGAGGAAAGAAAAAGGTTTGGGTTGTTGGACGGATCTCAAAGCGTCACTATTCCTTATAATAATCATATGTTGTAGATTACATTGATATGTTGGGTTTCTAGTTAACATTTTGTGTTCAATATAACCCACATCCTGAGAGAAAGTTGTAATAAATCTTTTGTAGTACATTGTATTTTGAAGTAATAAAAGTTTAATTACATTGCAAGGCAGTGGAAGGATCATTTGTTGTTATAGGTAGTATAAATCAGGTCAAAGGCTAGCAACAACAGTGCGATATCGATCGAGCAGGTCGAATCAGCACGATTGAGTTCAGCACTTGACCCCATGGGGTCCCTCGAGGCATTTCTTGAAGATGGTTCCCGGTGGCAGTTGGCCGTAGGTCTGGATGAAGTAGAACATATCGTCTGCGCACCCGTTGTTGACGTCGTTGAGCAGCTTGTTGTGCGGGCACGCGAACGCCTTGAACGCATCGCAGCACACCTTCACCCCCGTCGTCTTGCACTTCTTCCCCAGCTCGGTGGCGGGCCCCTTCATCTTGTCGAACCGCACCGGGCACACCGGCGCTGCCAGCCACACACCACGCCACACCACACTCGCACGTGTCAGACGATATACCGCCAAGCTATCAGTCACACGTACGCGGACGCGGCACGGTGCGATCACCTAGCGGCGCGTCACTGGCGCCCATAAGCTTGCGCGAGGCCGAGGGCAACGTGTCGGCCTTGAGGGCAGTGGACGCGAACTCTGCCGCTGGGATTGATGCATGGCCACAAGCGCGCGTGTTGATCAGTAAGTGCAACAAAACGCGAAGGCATTAGTTAGCTGATCGGTAATTTTTGCAGGAGACATGTGGTACTACCTGATACGGAGTCTGCTTCGGTGGGTGGCACCTGGGTCGCCGTGGCGGCGGTGACCATGGATAGAACGATGCAGTAGAAAATGGTGGCACGGCCGGTGGAAAAAACCATGCCTGTCATATTTACGAGAGCAAATTTAACGGGAGGAGGGATTGATTATTGATTGATTAGTGAAAACAGACTGACCATGGGGTGACCATGGGGTGTTCTTATAGGTTGTCAATACACGTACGGTGATAAAATGTGGTTGGGGCTTGTTAATTTAGTGTCTCTGCGGACCTCATTGTTTTGAGGACAGGGCGATGTGGTTATTTTGTGGCAAATAGAAAATCATCTGCACCTATAATTAGTTTGCGGCTCTCGATGGTTTCTAAGTATAGGAGGAAAGTAATTTAATACCAAGTATCACATTTTATTAGTAGCAAATCCTACTCGCATTAGATGGCGAAGTGATGCTAAAATGAAAACTACAAACTTAATTTCTTCAAAGGGAGTAATTGCCAACTGAGTTTATTGTTAAGTTCTCAAATGGAATAGTTGTCTACCTCCATATCATTCTCAACAAAGGCTGCAAGCATCCTCCGGGGAACAAACAAATTCCAGTAGAACTCATTGTTCATAATTACATCATCTTTGAACCATCATGACACTTGTGACCATGCAAATACTCCGTAGAAAGGTTTGATGCATGTATCTAGCCATGTCTTGAAGACTTGAACCCCTTGAGAGTTTGTGGCGTGACCAGATTGATGACATACTGGCCAAGATATGGTTTGGTTTGTTTATTCCAAGTCAGGACATCAAAGGGAATATAACGTTGGTATAGTTCTGATTCAATGCTATTGTGTTGCTCCATGGACCATGGTCCCTCAGCACCGGCTGAGCCGAGCCGATCATCCAGCCGTGGCTCACATCGGTCGCACGAGCCGAGCCGCCCAACCAGCTTCCTGGTCCGGTTCAACCAGAACCAAACCCACTTCGGGTCCAACAAACGTAGTGGATACAAACCCTAAACTCCCCCGAATCGAACACTCCCAATTCCCAAAATTCCGCCGCCGCCGCCGCCGCCATCGATGGAGTCCGCCCCAGCCAGCCGCGTCCGCCGCGAGGACGTGGCCCGCGCGGTGGCGGCGCTCCTCCGGTGGCTCCAGCACCACCCCACCCCCGCGCTGGAGCCCATCTACCTCCTCGTCACCCTCAAGCGCGCGCCCGTCCGCCGCTTCGAGCATAGCCTCCGCCTCCCGTGCTCGCCGTTCCCGTCCATCTCCCTCGTCTCCGACCGCCTCCCGGCGGACCTGCCCGACGACATCGACCCGCTCCCCTCGTCCGCGCTCGGGTCGCTCCCGCCCGCCGCGCGCCGCGGTCTGGTGCTCGTCGACCGCCGCCTCAGGGTCCGCCCGGGCGGCAAGGGCAAGGCGGCGGCCAAGGCCGCCCGGGTCGTGCCCGTCGACCTCGCCGACCCGGCGTGGGCGGAGTCCGCGAGGGAGGCGGCGCGCCGCGTGGAGCTGCGGCTGGAGGGCGGCACGTGCCGCGCCGTGCGGGTGGGCCACGCGGCGATGGCGCGGGAGGAGGCGGTGGAGAACGTGGTGGCCGCCGTGGAGGCGGCCGCGGCGTGCGTGCCGAGGAAGTGGAGGAACGTGCGGGCGCTGCACGTGAAGGCGCCCGAGTCGGTCGCGCTGCCGCTATACTCCGCGCTCGGCACCGCCGGCGGCGACGACGACGGCGAGGCGGAAGACGCGAAGAGGAAGGGCGTGGCGGTGAAGGAGCAGGGGATTGTGAAGAAGAGGAAGAGTAGCAGTGTGGGCGGTGATCAGTTGTAAACCTGTAGTAATACTTCAGTGTTGGATTCTGTCTTTCCCTTGCATTTCGATGCTTAATTGATCGCCAAGAACAATTTAATGAACGATATTGCAGGGCATTTGTTCGATTCTGTCTATGTCGTGCAATTCGATGCTGAAAGATTTCAGGGCCTATTGGAAAAACAGAGAAATAGGAAAAAAAAACGTTGGATTTTAGCCACATGTTTGATTATACCAAAAAAAATAGGAATTGGATGAGAAAATATAGGAATCGGACAAGAGAAATAATAAAAAAAAAATTTCAAGAGGTTGCTCTTACTAAATTTCCTCTAAAATCTATATGCAATTAGTCATTCTATAAAAATTTTATAAAATTTGAAAAGCCTTAATCCTTTGAATTAAATGGTCACGTAGAAAAAATTTCTATAGGATTTGAATCCTATGAAATTCCTACGTCAAATTCTTTAATTCAAATAGACCCTTATTAGTTTTCCTGCGTGTGCTCACCGTGCACAGATAAAAAATAAAAAAACTCAGGAGTACAAACATTCTGTCATCAAATTGCATGATGGAAAACTTAAGCCCCGTACGTTCAAAGGATCCTTTGGAGCTTAGGAATCGAACTACTGATATTTATTTATTTATTTTGATGTTTCATTTTTCTTTGTCAATAATGTTGTTGGCTGTTGCTTCGTCTTCGTTCGTCAGTCATCACAACTGATCATCCATCCATTAGTTAACAAACAAAAACCATTGCTCTTACAAATAGTTGCGAATGAACATTATGCGCATGCATCATCCAGGAAAGGAAGCTAAGTGAGCACATATATCTTATTTGAACTATAAAGGTTCCAGACAAAGATTCAATCACATAAGATCCAAACAGTAGTGTTTGCTCCAAAGGATCTCTTCACTCTGAACGGCAGTGCTCCTCCTGCGTGTTTGGAGACAAACAAAGAGACACCCTTCAATCAATCCCTTTAACAACATACATATTAGAATTTTAGCACGAATTAGAGTTCATATATAATGAAACAAATACAACTCCATGACTATTTCAGTTTTGAATTTAAGATTGACAATCAACATGCTTTTAAAGAGTAGGGCAACAAATTTAAGGACATGAATAACCAGCCAATATCAAATTGTATCTGTACTTTTACACGTGGTGCACTATCAAATTTACAGAAAAGAATAATCATAAGGAAAAATTAGTTTAAGTACTTATGGCACTACAAGACTGAGATTCTTCTAGGTGGTAGGCCAATTCTATCCTAATCTTCCAGGACTTACACCACAAGATCTAAGACTTTTCTGTAGCAGAATGTAAAATACATTTTTCATGACTTTCATATATTTCAACTTCAGAACTATTAGCTAGCAATGTGTACAATAAATTTATCCATGACCTGAGTTGTACTTTCTACCTTGTAAAAACCTGTGATTGATTTTTGCCTTGTATTACTGTAGTAGTGTGGCATTAATTTAGTGCTGGTGCAAAGTGCATCTATGATATTCTAATTTTACTGAAATACAGACAAAATCAAATTCATGAAATCAATTGTCTATTTATTTGTATATGAAGATACCATTAAAAAATTAATACATGAGCTCATTCCATGGAATTCTTTTTTCCAATGATGATTCACTAAAATCTCATAATTAAATTCCCCCTAAGTTACATGAGGAGCTAATTCCAGGGTGGTTAGTTGTAAAATTATGTTTACTAGCAAGCTAACAAGTCTTCATAGTGCTGATATTAGATGATCTAGATCTTATAAAATTTGACTCCGTCCCAAGTTGTGAAATGGAAAATTGTTATCTTAGTTCAGACTTTAAAGAAACTTGCTATCTATGGATTCTTTAAAATATTACATGATTTGTCACTTAAATGGGGGAGCCTAAGAAATAGTGTTGACCATATAAATCCTTTAAACATTCCCTAGCCTCAGCAGAGATAGAAAAAACCACCTGATTTTTTCTTGCATTAAACAAATAAATAGCCAACACACTAGTTTCTACATAACGTACTTTGAGTTTCAGAAATAAATGCTCATGCAAACTAGATGCATTTGGAAAGTAGAAGTCTGCCAGTTTGCACACCTATGGAGAACTATAACACTTTTCATTTTAGCTATAAGTTTGCACAACCCAAAGACTATTGTTGAAGATTTTATCGAATTGCTTTGTCTCCAGTTATCAGACCTGTCATGTTATATTATTGGATTCATGCCATGAGCTAGATGAGTCAACCAACAGCACCTGAAAGCGAATGTGTAAACAGATCACAATAAGCTGGAGCTAGGTATGGACCGCATGCACATAAGCTGCTGCAACATTCACCACGTCCCATGGGTACTCTGGTTGGGACTAAGGCTGAAGCCTACAAAACACAGAAACTTGCTATCTGTTGCGTGCTCCATAGGTCGTGTGCAAGCACGCTTCCTGTGCTTGCTCAGCGGTGACGGCGCCCTGCAGCCAGCTGAACAACCACTGCTACGATCAGCATCCCTCCTCTCCGGCTCGGAGAGGACCAAGAACCCAAATCCTAGGCCACAGGAGTCGAGAGGGGGAAGGACTTACTGGTGAGAAGGTGCCCACCAGAGGGGGCAGCCGCCAGATGAAAGAGCATCACGTCGCTGTCGTCTCCAAGTTGCACCGCTCTGCCGCAGTGTCACCTCTCGAGTAACACTTCCCCAGCTCTGCCCGCCTCCAAGTCGAGGGTTTTTTCCACGCCCCAGCAGTAGATGATTTTTTTCCCAGGCCTAGATGAGAGGAAAACGCCAGGGTGGGCCGGGTTAAAATCTCTGACTGGGCTCAACCGAACACACAGTTTTCCATGTGCCGGAATTCATTCCGCACCGGGTTTCCATGACCCCGACCATTCCCGACCCAACCGAACATGGCCTTAGACTTAAAAAGAATAAATAACATGAATACATGATACTAAGAAAAATGGACATAACCTGCTGTGTGTGTGTGGCTTGTATTACTTCAACCTATTTATGGGCAATTTAAGAGTTTCTCCAAGGTTTATGCCAATTAAGACACAGAAACTTCTGGATTTAATCTACATGCTGAAATTCTAAAAAAAAATGTTCAACATGATAAAAGTATGCTGATAACAGTACCAAAACAAACACAGATTATAAAGCTTTTTAGAAGCATTGAGTGCCATACGTCGAGCTTGGATGATAAATGTGTTTACAACAGGAGTGCATTGCAATTTGCAACCAAGGACTTTGGCAGAAATCAAGTTGTTTATTACACAAGGGTTTATCGATTGCTAGCCAAATATAAGTTGTAAAGCAGCATACCAAACATGTTATATATTATAGTAGTATAAGTAGTAATGCTGCATTCTAGTGTTCTGAGATGCAGATCTTGCTAATGTGCAAATCACAATGATATGGCTTGGACAGTAAGAACAGCACATAATGTAGAAATGATAGAGGCCACCTTCAAGTCGAGCAAGTAAATGGGTCACTGTGCGACATGTCCCTGGCTCTCTGGACCCATGGATAAGACTTGCCATGCTTCTCCACTTACACTGTAGGTCTGTAGCACCTGCAGATACAAACCCTTCTGAAGACAAATCAATTAGCACAACATCTCTAGAGCAACCATTGTCCACAGAAATAAGCATCTGGTCCAACATTTAGGCTCTTCCCATGACAAACTTTATACAAACAACTATGCAAGAAGCATTCCTTGTGCAGACAGTTTCTGTGAACTTTGACTAAGCAAATGTTTATGGGCAACAATTTATGTATCCACACATAGCATTCATCAGACTTTAGGATGGGCACTTAGATGAGGTTCATGGTGGTGTCATTTTTTTCTTAGATTGAGGTTATAGGACAGAAAGAACACACACGCAGACAAATCTACATATACAGTGAAAGCTGTAGACAAATCTACAAGGATCACACCTTAAAACAACTGATTTTGACTAATTGCCAAGAAAAGAAAATTATGTATAGATCTAGAGGATCCACATGGTCTTATGGTATGTATATAAAGCAGAAAAATGAACTGTTATAAATGAAGTGTTATTTTACTGTCCATCATTTAATTAAGTTATAAAAGTTTGTTGAATCCACAGGTGGGCTGCTTGTACCTTAGCATCCGCATTTTTTTGAAAAATAAAACCTAACAAAACTTATTATGCATGCAGGCAGTGAATTGGCCAGAAAACAAAGAAGTGTGGTAGCCCGGTAGGCTCATCAAGGCAATCTGAAATCTCCGGAATGCCATCGATGGACACTACAGCACTCTGATGTTTAAGTGTGGGAGAGTGACAGTCGAAAACTAGTAAAATAGGGTGTGCAAGTTTCTGTTTCTACTTGTTTACTTGTTCATATAGAAGTTACAGACAAGACAAGTTCAGAAAACTTGTTTCTGATTTATTAATTTATTAATCCCCTTTGCCATCTGGTGATTAGTATTATGTCTAGTATGGTTGAATACTGTACAAACTAATGAAAATGTTTTGGTTGTACGAGACATGCTTGAAAATAAAAGTGGCAAAAAAGGTAGCTGAACACCATTACAACATAACTAAAATACCTAAAAGTTGCAATATAATCTGCCACCACACCTTTACACAAAACTTGCAATAATATATATCTACTATAATTTGCAGTGCAAGAAAAGTATAATTATATGCTATTTTGAATTTATTAAAAGGAATTAATGTGTTTTGTGTATTAATTAGCTCACCCTGAGTCTTGTGAGCTTGTGAGTTCTGACCTGAGATGCATTGGCCCAAGCTGCTCCGGGCCTCAGAAAGGGCCAGCACATCCCAATCAAGCCAAATGCAAAATTGCCGTTTGGACTTTGAAAAGCAAAAGGTACAAACATTCACAGAAATGTGTGTCAACATGTGCATTTGATGTGCCTGTGTGTGTCATAATCGATGAGGTTATGGTACAATGCAAGTGATAAACTCAGCAACAGAAAAAAAATTCAGGTGATAGAAAAAAGAACAGAAAGAACCCCAAAAAAATAAGCATATGAACAGAACAGTTATTGGTAGCATCTATTTTGCTCTGGTCTGATCACCTTCTTTATGTCCTTGTAGGCATCCAGGGTGAAGTTGATGTCTCCTTCCACACCACGAAACTTAATTGCAGCCTAGTCATAGGCCCTGAAACAGATCGGTGAAGACTCAATTGAGATAGTTTTTTAACCCCTTGCTCGCTCTTTTTCTAACAAAAAACAATGTGCAAAACTTCATCTGGTGGCAGTTTTGGTGGCTGGGAAAGGGGCTCAAAAATCTAAAATTTCTACCAAGATTTTTTTCCTCTCATGAAAGATCGTAATCAGATATGTTCAGACACATATCACAAAATAAAGGAAAGATTTGTCTACAGACCATGAGTCCATGACATGTTCTACGTATGTGAAACACATCCAACTTAACAAGAGGAGACAGGAGAGGCACACATATACAACATGCATGACATGAATACATAGTTAGATACCCGAAGCAAAGACCACCATGATCAGATCACTAATGAACAGCATGGATAGACAAAGCTTCATAATCAGATCTCTCTCCCTGTGCCAGCTACATATCCTCCATTCACTCAAGAGCTACAAGTCACCGTCAGGCATGTAGGGCACAGGCATAGGATTGGAGAGCTCGTCTTATAAACCTTCCCCATTAGTGCCATCTCAAAGGTTACTTGTTAAGACTAAACAGAGGGTTGCCTTTTGCCTCTGGTGACACCATCAGTTCATGAGTTGAGTTGATGCCTCCATCAACAGCACACGCATAAACACTAGCAAATGCTGCATGGTCCGTGCCATTAAGCCTGCATGCAAGGGGCTACACTAACACCTCCTCCCTTTCTGTTGTCAGTGTCAGAAACCCCCAAAACCAGCTAGACATAGGGATTCCTGATCCAGCTTACGCAAGCATAAATGACACACAAACACACATGTCAAAGCATCACATAGAGGAGGAACACTAGCTATGCTCCTATAAAAAATAAAATAAAAACCACTAGTTATGTTATATGGTATGCAAGTGAGCTATATGCTCCACAGCACAGAAACACAGGACAAATGTAGTTATCTTCTCGTAGGTAGAAGCAGAAGAAAGACAGTAGTAGCTTAGATAATAGACAGGGAGAGTATGCAAGCAAGGATTTGCCTTCAGCAGTCACAAAAGTTGTAGAGACATCTAGAACTGATCATGATTCTAAGCATTCAGTAATTTATCCAACACTCCCAACACTCTGGTGTCAAAACCCACACACTATCAGAAGTCATGGAAAATGCATATCATTTTCCTACTGGTCTAATTACATGAAATGTACATCTCTCAAACCTCTCAAAATAAAACGACGCAGTAGAAAAGGTATTACATCTAAAGAATCAGCACATAAAGTGTTAATACCATACAAAAGGATCCCTTGTTATCAACATTGAATTAATTGGTTTGTGATAAAATAAGGAACTTATATTTCCAACAGTAAATTTTAAATGAATCAACACACACGAATAAGCATTGAACAGAAAGGACTAGCAATTGTTAGCATTTCAGCTTACTTAGCATTTTCATACAATAGCGCTTTCGTGACTCCTAAGAACTTTCATACAAATAGTAATCTGGTGATGGTAACTCCTAAGAACTTTTGTGAACCGAGCAAACAGCTTACACTCTCCAATTTTATAGCTGCAGCAATGTTGAATGAGCGTTTCATAAATAAACTGGAAACACTGTGGAACAACCAAATAACTACAAGTCCACAACGATAATAGTACATCACCTCCTTCAGCATCATGTTAAGCTCATCTCTGACCTCAAGAACACGCTCCCTATCATTGCTGTCCACAACAAAGAATAAGTTGGAGAAGTTCATGACAACATTAGTACGATAAAATTCTCCAAGGCCTAGGAACAGACTAAATTGCTGATCCTCCTGATTAAATAACAAGGCCAAACAAGAGCTACATAAACCAACTACTGAAAAGCATTTACCTGTTCATCAGGTGCACGACGACGCCGGCGGGGTGACACGGCGTCGTGCACAGCACCGCCATGCACTTCTCGCCGGCGAGGAGCACACCACGTGCTCGGCGACGCCGGCGAGCTACACCGGGTCGTGCACAACACCACCATCAAGTGCATGACCATGCAGGCCAGGTCGCCAGGTGCACGACGAATGGACCACCGTTGCCGATCTGGCCCATCTCACACCAGCCGCCGCCACCGCCGACGACGACGACGACTTGTTCAGCTCGATGTCGCCGCCCACCGCCAGATCTGGCGGGCCCCGAGGCCGCCGCAGACGGCAGATATGGCCGACCACGAGGCAGCTGCCGGTGCTCTGGTTCTTCCCTAGGCTGACGCCGTTAGATCTGGCGCTGGCCGACCCCGAGCTCCGTCCTCCGGGTCCCCGTGGACACTGGGAACATGGAAGCGCCGCCGCGCCCGCCTTCCCGAGAAGCGGCGGATGGTGAGCCTTCAGGCTTCAGCCCATCTTCCTGAACGCGAAGAGGAGCGCGGCCGAGACAGAATCTGCACAGATTTTTTTTTGAGAGGGGGGGAATCTGCACAGATCTAACATTCTACTAGCAACCAGATAAGGGCACGAAAAGGCCGAAACACCCACCTCTGAGCACCGAGCAAATGGCCGGAGGCAAAGAAAGAGCCCACCCAGTTCCTCACAGCTTACCCGCACAGCCCAAAGAAATCATTATCATAATAAAAACGCAAAAAAGAAAAAAGAACAGCATAAAATTGTTTCTTGATTCATAGAAAGAGAGAAATTCATGTAGTATAAAATCATAGAAAGAGAGAAATTCATGTGGTATAAAATTGTTTCTTGATTCATTCTCATTAACATCTCCAGATTCAAAACTACTATGACATGACCGATCACCAGGGTTTGAAAAACCGCCGGGGGCACGGTTACCGCCACCCGGCGGTACGGCGGTTACCGCGCGGTAACCGCGGTAACCGCCAAAAACCGCGACAAATTCGTTTTTGAAATTTTTGAATTCAAAACCGCGGTATGAGACGCGGTTACCGCGCGGTATGCCGCGGTAACCGCGCGGTTTGGCGCGGTTACCGCGCAATGTTGGAGCAAATGAAGAACAAAATGAAAAAAAAAATTAAAAAAATAGAAAAAACACTTAAAAATTTATAGAAATTTGGGATATTAATTAAAAAATGTAGGATATTTGTGGGTATACAATAAAAAATTTTGGCATGATATTTTTTATATTACGGAGTTGAAATCAATTGAACAATACATGTGGGTATAAAATAAAAAATTTTGGCATGATCTTTGCTATATTACGGACTTAAAATCAATTGAACAATTCATAACATAATATTTCGACAACAACAATCAATAATCTGAAGATATCGCACAATGTGTCCACATGTTCACATGTCAAGACGTCCACAATATAGAGTTCACAAGTGAAATGAATACAGTCGACAATATATAGTTCACAATACAGTCCACAATATAACATCCACAATATGATAGTTCATATGACAAGCAATATGAAAATAGAAGTTTTGTTGGACGATGAAAGGAAATAGAGAAGGACGTACCAACATAGAGCCAGTTATAAGTTCCACTGATTATATGCCATGTTGTACTCCTCTGTGGACATGAGCATCAAGCCATGCGACTGTAGCAACCCTGCCTTGTATTCCTCCCAACTTTGACCTGTCCATGATGTTGTTGTTTGCCATTGAGCATACAATTGAGCGTACCACTGGGGCTCTTGCCACTCGTACACCCATGTAGGAGGGGGATAATCAGAAGGTTGGGGACGATTATACGCATACCTTGGATAGCCACTTTCAATGCTAGAGGCACTGAATGAGCTGTAGCTATCCTGTGGTATATCAAGATGTTGTCGTTGTTGTTGGTCACTCGGTGAAACGGTAGTTCGTTGAGAGCTTGGAGCACCGTGATCACGGTCCTGAGTCGCGTGAGTGAAGTCGGCCTCACCTGCAAATGAAATTGTAAGAAGAAAATTAATCAATAGTGAAATGCATGGTAAAGGTCTAGATAGAAAATGAAGCACATTGCACCAGTGAATTGAATAGGGCTGTGGTGACCCCTAGAAGGCACTTCAGTGGTTCCTTCTCCTCCTTCACCACCATCGTCTCCATCATCTGTATCAGTTCTTGAGCTACTATCATTGGACTCTTGGTAATCTGGGCTATCTTCAGTCTCTTCATCGCTATCAACATTGCGAGACTGTGGACCTTTGCCCTTAGCTCTTTTGGATGTAGGTCCTTTTGGTGGCTGCCGAGTCTTCCTTTTTCCAATATGAGTGTCAGCTATATTCACATCAGCCCACTCTGCAATAGTAGAAGCTCCCGTGGTTCTGCGCAGGTCAGTCAAGTCCACTAGGTTGGCTACAAGTGGACTAGGCACGGGGGCGTCACTTTCAGTTGAGTCTTCATCTAGTTCTGGGTTGGCATTGGACCGAGCATTATCCATCCATTCTTTAATCTGATTGTTAGTTTCATAGAATGATAGGTCCGCTAGTCTCTGAAGGGGATCGTCGCCATCCTTCCTAACTTGGGCATTTGCTTGCTGAATTCGCAGGCGAAGGTTGTAGTTCACATAAACTAGTTTGTTGAGCTTCTTGTGGGTAAGTTTATTACGGACCTTGGTATGCACGAATGCGAATGTGCTCCAGTTGCGTTCACATCCACTTGAAGAGCAACATTGACCAACCATGCGCAACGCAAGCCTCTTCAAATTCGGCGTGTCTGAGGCAAACATAGACCACCATTGTGCTGCACATGCCAATTTTCATGTCAATTTACAACACTTAATACGTGTAGAAGCATGAAGACACAATCCATGTGCAAATGATTAAAGACATACCAGGGGAAGTTTTTCCATCAGTTGCCATCTTTCTTGCAAGGGCCCTCCCAAATTCACCAGTCTTACGGCGATACATCTCAACCTCCAGCAAAACGGCGGCGGCTGTATCGATGTCCGTCATCCACTCAAAGGCCTGACGGAGGTCTTGGAAGACGCTGGCACTTGGTGAGTATTGGTAGTGAGTCATAGGGTTTAATGCCGCACCTACAAATCATGAAACAAGATCGATGAGAGTCATACAATACCAATTTTTTTATTATGTAATGTTGGTTACTCACTGGCATTGATTAGAGTTTGATTGGTGAGGTCGTGCATTCTCCTATTGACAATTTCCATGTATGCTTCGAATTTATCTCTTTCACTCGCAAAGAGACTGTCATACTCCATTCTCAACAACTGGTATCTCAGAAGAACCTCACTCAAATTGGGGTTCTTGTCCTCATCAGCAAACCGAAGGAAGGAGTAAATCGGCTGGACTGAGTTGACCACGGATTGTAAGTTCTCCCACCAAGACATGCTAGATAGGCATGCGTGCGCATACCTGCCATCCATTGTGCCACTGAATTTGCTTTGCATGAACCCAGAAGAAGCCATCCACTGCATGAACTGATCTTGCCTCCTAAGGAAGCTCTGAAGGAACATGTAGTTTGTGCCGAACCGTGTAGCATTCCACTTAACCAGTTCACCACCTATAGCAGACACCATCATGGCATGCAGCTTGGAATGGTTGTATAGCCATCTGCAAATTTTCCTTGCACTCTCAATCACCATTTCATGGTCCGGCATTTTTCCAACCTCCTTAAGCATCAAGTTAATTGTGTGCGCCACACAAGGTTGCCACACAATTGTTGGATACTCTTCCCGTAGCAGTCTGCAGGCCTTCTTGTAGTTAGACCCATTGTCAGTGATAATCTGAACGACATGTTGGGGGCCTAATTCGCGAACCACTTTTCTTATCTCCTGCATGGGTCAAACACAAAATAAAACAAGACCTCAAACACTACAGTTGATGTTATCAAATGAGACTAAAGTGTTGATGGAACGTAGTTACCTTCCGTACGAAGTTAGCATCTTGGCTATGGCCGGTGGCATCAACGGAGTTGTGGAAAAACATGATTCCATTGCAATATATCAAAAAGTTGATGACCGCCATACCCGTCGGTCCTGTCCAAGAATCACACATTAGAGTAACACCGTACTCATTCCAATCACGCTTGAACCTGTCGAATTGCTTCTTGACGTCCTTCTCCGTAGCATCAAGGTACTTCCCATGAATCTCCGTACCGCTTGGAGAAGGTATGTTTTCACCTACAATGTACAAATACAAATAATTAGTGTGCGAACGGTTAGAACAATGTAAATTCATATGAAATGCATACTTACCCCACTTCTGTGTTTCTCGAACGGCGCTGACAAAGTATGGATTATCAGCATTTCTTGCAGGAATACCCGAGGTGTAGAAGAACTTTGCCCAGGACTCACCAATGGCCTCCCTAGCTTGCCTTCCCTTCTTTGTAAAGAATCCCGTATCGATGCGTGTCTGCACAGGAGACTTGGCAGATGCTAGATTGTAATCTCTCACAGAAGATGACTCCCTGTGAGATGTAGCCCTTCGCAACAAACTGGCAATTGGATTGCTTCTTCCTTTCCGTGCCTCGGACTGAGCGGATCCACTGCCACCACCATGCTCATAAGTGCCACCTCGTTGCTCCACACCCCTCCTAAAACTCGCCTCTTGCCGTGAGGCTTCCATGGCTGCTTCCATTTGTTCCTCCTCGTCGGCATCACCTGTTAGGTCATAATAGTTGACCCCAGCCGCTTCAACCCTTCTTGCCCTCTCACTCTGACGAGTATCACCTGCATCTTTTATCCTGTCCAACTCGCGCCTGAAGAATTCGCGAACATCTGGAGGCACTGAATTGCAATACGTAACCCCCTTCCCTTTTCCAGCCAAATGAATTTTAAGGCGAGTTGCTCCACCACCGCCCTTTCTCTGATTACAATACTTACAACGCCATCCAGGTGCCATGCTCTCCCCGTGCTCCCACACTGGGTCCCTACTATCTGCCATATCCACCCTGTATGTAACATACGCGAAAAGTATAGTATTAGAAATTAAATCACCAAGGCCGCATTTCTATTTCACTAATGCCATACATATACAAATTCTACTTACACATAGACTTACACATAGTTGCATATGAAATCCAAATTACACTCAATTACAAATTACGCTCGCACATGTACGCTACGTTTTGTTATGGACTTATTTTACTATCATTCCACTACTTTTACTTTTTTTCTGAGTGATTCATCATTTGTAGTGATAACAAACAAGCAAGACAATTGCATTGCGAAATCAAAATTACAAAAATTCCTAGCTACGGTTTACCGCCAACTTGCTCGCGGTAACCACGGTTTCGGCGCGGTTACCGCGCGGTATCGAGCGGTTACCGTGCCCTACAGCCCCCTGAACCTAAACCCTAAAGCCACGGCAACCTCGCAAAACCGCGCGATAAATCGAGCAAACCGCGCGGTTACCGCGGAATACCGAGCGGTACCGGAGGACATACCGTGGGCGCGCTGGCGTTGGCGGTTACCGTGTCGTACCGCGCGGTATCGTCGCTCGCCGGCGCGGTGGCGGCGGATCTGGGGTGCGTCTGCCGTCGTCGGGGCGTTGGACAGAGAGGGAGCGAGAGAGCATAGATGGAGCGCACGGGGGGACGCTAGAGATGGGGTTAGGGTTAGGGTCCGCTCGGTTGGGCCTCAATGGGCCGTGTGCACAGTATCGGGCCGGCCCATTTTTTTTTCTTTTTCCAATTTTCAAGTTTTTCATCCGTTCTGCTCTCAAATTTGAATAAATATTGCTCTTTTTTGAGAAATTTCTTCACCATAAAACACTACAAATCAAGCACTACCGTTACCATTTTTTTTGAATTTTTTTCTTTTTTTTTTTGAATTTTTGAATTCGGATGAAATTCGGCAAACCGTACCGCGCGGTACGTGTTACCGTACCACCGCGGTACGGGCGGTAACCGCGGTAACCGCGCGGTTACCGCCGGTTTTTCAAACCCTGCCGATCACTGTCTTTTTCCTGCTACATACTGCTACCTTGCATGGCCGATCATTGCCTTTTTTTGTGTTTGGGGGGTTTTGGTGCCCTGCTTCTTGCCTCACTTGATCGCTACGCGAGCATCGGACTCCGGCGCATGCACGATGGGCACGGATTTTTAGCATTTCTAATTTTTTTTAAAAGATTTGCAAAAACAATTTTTGGTTTAAAAGTATTGCAAATTTAATCTCCAATCGCCCTCCAAGAGGACGAGATTTAAAAATCGCCCTCCCAGAGGTGATTTTGCTGACGTGGCAGACGGCCGTTGGGCGCCGTCTGCCGCGTCGCGGCTTTTTTATAAAAAAGTCTCTTGCCGTCCTTGGCAAAGGCGATTTTTCCCTGTAGGGGGGCGCCTGCCGAAGGACGACCGCCCTGGCAATTTTGCAGGCGGCCCCCTTGTCGCCCTTACAGAGGGTGATTTTGCTGCCTGCTGGGCCCACATTAAACCCTAAACCGCCCTCGAGGTCCCTAAGAAAAGGAATTCTTTCCTGAATTTATTTTTGTAATTCATTTTTTAACCGCTATCAAAATTGATTCGAAGCACTTTTTGTTGTATTACACTTTTTTGAAAACCTAAGAACTGGCAAAGTTCCACGCTTGTAGTTTGGTGAAGAAAGTTAGTAAACAAGGCAAGGATTGATTAGGAATCCTGATTCTTGAAAAAATGTTTTCTCTCTTTCGTAACCGAATATCTACTATTTGATTTTGTATTTATTAGATATTATATTATGCTAACCAATTAAATTCTTTAAAGGTGGCATATACGGATCGCATTTTTTGAATAATTCCTTTATAATATGTATTGTTCCCAATCTAAAGGAAGTTTGGCCATGTCATTTATAAATAAAGTAGAGGATAACATGTACAATATTTAACATGGTTTGTTAGAGTTAAGTATTATTCTAATTTGGGCAACAATAACTTTATCACTTAGAGTTAAGTATTATTCTAGTGGTTCAGCAGCTGTGTGTCACATTGTTGCATAACTCAGCATATATGAATGATACAATACATGGCATATGTTTCGTAAGAATTATTGCACGTAATTAAACCGCGGAACCTATCCGATGCATACATGATACAATTAATCGGACTCGACGAGTCGATCCTTGGCTTTCCTACGGAACCCTTCTACGACGTTAGGCGTGTCTTCCATTTTCCCTTTCCTTCTTGGCGTTGTACTCCGTCTGTGTTTCGCATTCAGTTACTTTTATGCCGTTATATTGGGGAATGACATTGTCGATCCACATAGTAAATTCGCACCTCCTTTGAATGCTCTGCTAAAGAAACACATGTTGTCAGTTAGAGTGACAATACAATGAAGACGTTAACGGGATTGATAAAACGAAAGACGTACAACGAAGGCGTTGTCTAAGTTGGGGCAAATGAAATATCTCCTGTCATATGTTCGTGGTTCAAAGGAGGTAGCCATCTCGCAACGATCCCTACAACCGCACCTGGGATGCTCCGACCATTTAGGGAAACCTAGTGGGTTGTTCCTCCAATCTAAGCTTGCGATTTCAGTCCGACGTTCGTACTCCATCCATGCCTGAATGAATTGTTCGGTCGACTCAGGTTGCGTTACCGTCGGACCGATCGAAGCAGGTCTAACCGTATCGATCCACTCTTCGAATGGACACTGACGTGCATCCTCCTGGTTGTACATTTATGACGTTAGGGGTTAGAAAATGAAAGAAGTGATTAGCTTGACTAGGAATAAATGATACTCATGACAAAATCCTCGTCCACAATCTCAAGACACATGAAGCATCTTTGTCCTCGAGTTGCTTGTCTAATGGACCTTACCACCTGGCAACGAAGACCACAATGGCATTCTGGACGTTCCCGCCATGTGGGTAGTGCGAGCTGATCCAGAGGCCAATCCAAAGCTTCCGCAGCAACTCGACGTTGGTACTCATCCTTCCGCCGAAGGTAGGCCGGCCTTGTTTCGCTAAGTGGGTAGGAACGTGTTCCATCGGTTCGTCGGATCTCCGTATCTATCCACTCAACGAAGTTGCACACCCAACGATATGCCTACGTAACATGTTACCATGATGTACGATCAAGTTAGCGTTTTGCGTATTCAGAATTGGTACTAGAAATTGGAGCACATAAGTCATACCCGATCCATGTTGGCACATTGGAAGAATCGCCTTCCCCGAGTTTCTGAGTTGAGGAACGACTTAAGTATACAGGTATCCCCACAATGGCACAACAGACGGTCACACCATGGTGAAATCAAACCACCCAAAGGATGGAGTCGCCAGTCGAGATGCTCAGCAAATGGATGATCCATTCTACGTAGAAGTGTAGGAAATAGAAGAAAGATATGAAGAGCGCGTATTTGGACCTACGTAATAGATAGTGGAGGAAGTAGAGGCACATATCCATCTAACGTGAGTTCACTTATTGCGTGGATTTGACAACACGTTCACGGGGCAGCGCAAATTGAATGATTCTGTCGAACAAAGCATCGGCAAAAGCTGAGTCGGGTCGCCTTCACGCGCCGAAAAATGATAGCGACGTATCGTAAACGTTTGTCACGGGCCGTCACGCGCCGTTTGTTTTTCGTCATTTCGTTGAGTAGATGTAGCGAATGACATGAAAGGTTTTCGTGACATATGAGTCCGACGACCGAATAGAGTTATATACAAATAGGTAACACAAAGTTACTAAGTGTAAATATTACAAATAGGTAGCACTCATATTCTAATGCCGAGGCCTCTTACCCCTACCCCTCCTAGCATGCGCCCTAATGTGCCCCTGAGAGTACGTCAGCCTGTCAGCGAGCACGGCACGACCAGTGCGGACATCTGGTACAGGCGTCTCCTGTGGCTACTCCTGGCTCTGTGGTGGTGGTGCTCCACCAAGCTGAGAGGAGCCGAGAACGTCCTGCTCTAGGTCCTCTAGGTCGTCGAAGTCGTCGCCCGCACCGGACCCACCCGCCTGTGACGATGACGCGCCCGAACGGAAAATCCCCACTGAGTAGTATCCTCCTGCAAATATCAAAAGTTAAGCAACATTCATGACAACTAGTACGTTTGTAGTACTCATCGGAAGACGCTTGCTCACTTGGTGGCTGACTGAAGGGAGGAGGGATGGACGAACCGCTCGCTCGAACAAAGGCCGACGTGCTGGGCGGAGTCGCGAACGGCCGAGGGATCGATGATCTACTCGCTCCAGCAGAGTGTCCTGTCGGCAGCGTCGGACCTAGTAGACATTCAGTTTGTAATAACATGGCGAAGGTTTCGCATAGTGAGAAGGCACGGAACTAACCTGTGGACGCACCAACATCGTGCGATGTCGATCCTGGTGTCGGGCCGCGTGGACGTGGAACAGCAACTGCCGGTGGAGGTACCGCGTCCACGGCCAAACAACAAGAGAAGACGCGCAAGATCGAACGCATCTTCGTCTGCATCCGCTGAAACGTCAACCTCTGCTCAACGTCGTTCAGGTGCAGTCCAGCGTCCAACCTCAGCATCACCGCGTTAATGTCGGCGTTCATGGCGCGTGCAGCGTCGGCCTGCGGGAATCATTGTTAATTAGGTTTGTCACTCTCATACATACCAACCGCGTAGTATGAAAGTAAGAAGTCCGAGAAACATGGACGTACCCCCAGGAAGTACTCCTGGTCACGGTGCACGAGGTAGGTGTCCCTGATGCCTGCCTAGTGTAGCTGTGGAGCGGCCGGGGTGAAGGTGACGCGGGCACATGTGCGCGGCAAGTACCACCGAAGGTAAGCAGCGTAGTTCTCCTCGGAGTGTGGGTGGATCTTGGCAATCACCTCCTTGGTGGCTACCAACCAGTCCTCCACGAACGGTAAGATCCGAGGTGCCCACAGTGTCCCTGCGTGCTGTCCCCGTCGAGTCAACCTGCAAAGAACATAATGGTCATCGAACATTCAAAAGTAGTCAACATAATAATAGTAAAGTTGAAAGAGAAGTACTCACTGGTGGTCCTGGGGGGGACGGGTATCGGTACGTTCACTGGAAACCCCTGCCTCAGTACGAACTGCCTCATAACACAGTAAGGGTAGTGAGGCTCGACGTATATGTCGAACACCAACGGCACCATCGTCAACCAGTACGACGCGTCACGCGTGCACAAGGAAGACAGACCTAGAGGTGCTCTCCCGGCGACCACCTGCTGCGTGTAGGGCTCCCAAACGACGTCCAAAGGCTGCAGACGGTCGAACTCAAAGACGAACTCCGGGTAGCTCCGTCTGACCTAGACGTGGGCGTAACAGCACTGCGACACATAGAGAACCAACTAGTGAGGACATCAGTCGCACATAATCTGAAATTTGAAATGAAAACAATTTGTACTTACATTGTGGCGGCACCAGTACGTGCCCATCGTCGGCCCGTTGGCTGGGTCGTTGGCTGCGGGTCCTGAACCGTACAGAGCGGTGTCGACGATCGGTCGGCCGATCGCGAACCGCTCAGCTGCCCAGAGCTGAATAAGGAGAGGGCAGCCCGTGAATATCGCTCCAGGATCCGTCTTGCAGCAGGCCTCGCACAGCGCACGGTACGTGGCTGCGAGGACTGCCGAACCCCAGCTCCACTGCGGCACGCCCCCTAGCTCCGCATCCGCGATCGCCCGGGCGTAGTGGATCAGGCCCCTGTCTACTACGTGTCCGGTGGTGCTGGTAAACATCACCCAACCGAACGTCCACAGTAGGTACGCCTCTAAGGAGCGCCTCAGCGAGTACTCGTCGGCGTCAGGGTGGAGCTTATCAGTCTACAACAAAAAGCAAACGATGTTAAAACTCGTAAGATTTATAGGAAATTAACAAAGTGCAAAAGTTAACATACTGTGAACTGTAGCAGCCAAGCCTTCGTAGGCCCGGCAGTGGTGTACAGGTTCAGGGGAGCAACTACCGGGATCCCAGGTAGCCTCATCACGGGAGCGAATCGATCCGTGATATCGTCCCTCCAGCCACCCCCACCGTCCACTGGGCCGACAGCCTCCCAGGCTAGTGGAAGCCCTAGCAGGTACGTAACGTCTTGCAGCGTAGGTGCCATCTCCCCACAGGGGAGATGGAAGGTGTGCGTCTCCGGCCGCCACTGATCTACCAAAGCAGCCAGCAGCGACCGATTCGCATCCCGGCACTTGGTCGGGTCGTTCTCGTCCGCCCGCGCCTCAACAAGCCTGCATATCGCTATCAGGCCTGCCTCACGCAACCTGCATACCGTCAAGTTGAACATTAGTACCACATATGTGCAGTGAAGTCAAAAAATACCATCAAGTAATTAAGTTTGATCATACCACGGAACGTGTCGCAGATCGGCACGCAGCAATTCGCGCGACGGGCGTGGACGAAAGGTGGTAAGCTGCGCACCCTGCACCGCCGACAAGTACGAACGGTGGCTCCTGTCCAGTCCCCTACTAAGGAGAGCTGGTGTATCGTCCGCCATACCTGCATACATAAGAGTGATTAGAAATAAGCAATTAATAACGAAAAAAACATTACACAAATTGTTCATTACAATGGTAATTCATAACGCTAAAGATACACTACACAAATGACAACAACATAACAATAGTTCATGTCTCACAAGGATAAATATTATACACATGACAAACGACAACAACATTATAAATATTACATCAATTGGATCACCGCTAGACTAAAAGGCTGACAGGAATAATCAAGTCATTGCATCGCCCGCCGACGACGTAGTCGCCGCACGAGAACGCCTAGGACGTGGTCGCCTTGTTGTTGTTCCTTCTCCCAATGGACGGCGGCCATCGGTTGCCTGTCCAGATAGACCCGAACCGGGGACGGTTGGAGATTGAGAATTCTTCGGACATTTCTTGTAAGTATGCCCGCGCTCATCGCATTTGCTGCACCGTAGAGTCCTCCCCCTGCCTCCAACTCGTCCATGTCGTTTCTGATGCGTCTCGACTGACGCCGTCCCTTTTTCAGCCTTAACTTTGACGGATCTGGAATGTAGAACACTTGTGGCCTCAGAGTTGTGTAAGATCCAGATATCCCGAACCCATATATCTCCTCCTTCCATGTATGAAATATTGCTTCTTTCCTATAGTAGGGTGACACATAGATATCGGGAAGTATGTCACAGTCCCCAGCTGTTGCAAGTACGTGTGAGCAAGGCAGATGTCTAAGCTTGGGCTTCATGCAGCTACAACTGCAACCGCCCTCCGCATGAAGCACACATTCCTGCACAGCTTGAACGCGGTTGATGCCGCGCCTTCTCCTATCCACACACATGATCTCGTACCTATGAACTTGGGTACCTTGGGGAATAACTCTGTGCTTCATAGCCTTTGCTATTTTGTCTTGCATGTACTTCATCACCACATTCCCAAATACAATGTTGTTATCAGCCATCGAAGGAGCAATTTTCTTGTATTTGTCCCTGAAGTATGCCTGAGTGCCATGAAGGATAAATTCCACAATACCGACCAGTGGGAGTCCTCGCACTCCTCGCATCACCCAGTTGTACACCTCAGCCAGGTTGGTTGTCATTATACCATATCGAGACCCGTCAGTGTCATACAACAGATACCACTTTTCTTTCGGTTCATTCTCTATCCACTGCGAGAAATTATGTATTGATGATGCGGACCTTCTTCTCATTGTTGGCGGGTCATCATGTAGTGGACCAAGAGGTATTGGAGGATCGTCATCCTGTGGCCGACGAGATTGCTCGTCGGTTTGCTTTGTTGTCAGCTCATCCAACCTCCTCCACAACTCATTGAATTTTTTCTCTTGATTTTGACCACATAGCCTCTTAAATAGATCCATCAGGTGCTTGTTCTTGAATTGCTTGTAGAAATTGGCTCCCATATGATGCATACACCACCTACTTCGAATATCATGCCACCTAGCTGGAAGTCCCCTCTCCGGCCAACCATTCTGCAGGTAGTCAATTGCTTTCAACATTCCCGCATAACGATCATGAATGAGGCAAACATTGGGCCTCATACACACGACTTGGCAGCGAACTCTCTCCAAGAACCAATACCAGCTTTTGGTGTTCTCACTCTCGACAAATGCAAACGCCATAGGTAATACCTGGTTGTTCTCATCGGCTTCAATCGCCGTCAGTATCTGACCTCTGTATTTGCCTATCAAAAAGGTTCCATCTATGCACAACACAGGGCGACAGTGCACAAATGCGTTGATGCAAGCACCCAGCGAGAAAAAGACTCTTTGCAACACGCTCTTGCTCGGGTCATTAGACGACAGAAAGGTCTGAATGTCATAATAGGTATTGGGGTTTCTCTGAGCAATGGTGCCTAACAGATGAGACAAATTATCATAGGATGCTTCAAATGTGTCATACCTCATCTCCAAAATCTTTTGTTTCGCCCTCCAAGCCTTGTAGTAGCTTATAGTATACTTGAATTTGTTTTCAATGTGCCTAATAATAGAGCCTGGTTCAAAGTCCGTATTACAAACAACATCGCTGTACAACTCACCGGCAACAAAAGCTGAGGTGATATTGCGATGATACTTATCAACCCCTGGCAACCAACATGTGTGCTCACCAACAATGCTCAATTTCCAATAGTCATTCCACTTTCCCTTATATGCATGAACGCGCCACGGACAATCATCATTCGTGCACTTCACGTCATACACATAGTTGGTAGACTTCACCACCTTAAACTCTCTATGCAAGGAGACTGCCCAATGCTTCACCGCCTCTTTCATGTCTTCCTTATGAGCATACCTGGCACCCTGGATTACCTCGTTATCCTTGTATTCAAAGGGTGCTTGCTGCCCCTCTGAGATAACAAGTTGAGAGAAATCAGCTTTTGTCCAATCAACGGGCATTACATCTTCCTCCTCGTCCGATGATTCATCGCCCTCCGTCTGCCCATTTTCAGAATCTTTCCTTTCCATTTCCTCAACAATTGCTTCGATTCTCTCCCCCTCGTCCGCCACGCCTATTGCCTCCTCCAACCTTGCTTCATCACCCCCAGTTCGGATCGATGGTCCAACATTCTCCACAGCATTGCTAGGACCTTCACCATCCTCTGTTTGCACTGTAACACTGCTATTGATTTCATGCAATGCCACAAAAATAACAAGGAGCCAGGACATTTCAAAGGCCATCTCCACATAACGTCTCCAGGACTCAGCGTTATCTATAGGCATTAGTTCCCAATAATATCCTTCTCTTGCACGATTGACTATAACGGATAGGGACATTGTGTTCACTCTTATATCCACTTTAAATCCACGTAGTAACCAACTATAGACTGACTCAAATGTTTTATCGGCTGGCCTATCGATGCCCTTCGATTTCATACTAAATTCTGACAGATCAACACCATCTCGACCATATCTAACGTTGCCTTCACCGTGAACTATCTGAAATATGACCTTACTTGCCATTGTGCCTAATAAACAGATTCAAACTGAGTTTATTTCATACTACGAATATGTTGCCTAGATCAATCTGTGGCTAAGTTAAATTCTATAACAATATGTTCTCTGTTCTACATCTTAAAATATACCGAATTGGTTTGTTCATCTAGATCTACCGTCAATCGTACTTATTTTCTACATATGTTCATCCAAATCGGTCAAATTACTTCAAATAAATCATGTCGTAATTTATAAATCAAGAGCTAAGTGCTACACATCTATTCAAATATTAAACAAAATTCTACTAAAGAAATATATACATAGATAAGGATATATCCTACATATGTTTATCTAAATCGGTTTGTCCTAGGTTAAATTGGCTAAAATAAATCATGCCCTATAGTGCTACACATCTATTTAAATAATATAGACATAGATCAGAATATATTCTACGTAGGTTCATCTAAATCGGTTCATCCTAGGTCAAATCACCTAAATTAAATCATGCCCTAATTTATAAATCAAGATCTAGCTGCTAAATAACTAATCAAGTATTCAAAAAAAAATTCTTTTTTACTAATATTCTACACAAAATAAATAACACAAACATATAGCGGGATATTGTATTTACCTGCGATCGAGGATGTACACCGACAGGGCTTCGCCGTTCTTCTTCTTCTTCCTCACCCCTCTCTCTGTTTTTTCTTGTGGATTCTCGAGCGCTGCAAATGACGAGGCCCTCAGTGAACTGGGATTATATAGGGCGGTGGCCAAAAATCGCCCTTGCAGAAGGTGAGATTAAGCAAAAATCACTCTTTGCAAGAGCGGCGAGGGGGGCCACCTGCAAAATTCCCAGGACGACCGCCCTTTTGCAGGCGGGAAAAATCGCCCTCTGCAAGGGCGGCAAGGGGGCCGCCCTTTGGCAGGCGGCCCCCGTACAGGGAAAAATCGCCCTTGCCGAGAGCGGCAAGAGACTTTTTCGCATAAATGCCGCGACGCGAGTAGACGGCGCCCAACGGCCGTCTGCCACGTCAGTAAAATTGTTTTCTGGGATGGCGATTTTTAAATCTCGCCCTCTCGGGGAACGATTGGAGATTACATTTACAATATTTTCAAACCAAAAATTGTTTTTGTAAATCTTTAAAAAAAATAAAAATGCTAAAAATTCCTACATATCGGATCTGAACTAAATGCAACCATGTACTCCCTGGCCGTAGTCCAGCAGTACAGCCATGTTCTGGCACGGCCGGCTCGTACACAAGTAGAGACGGCAAATTGTGCAGAGTGGAAGGCGAGTTCGTCTCGCGAGCCTGCACTGCATGCGAGTATGCGACGCGCCGCGGAACGGGCCCGTGCACCTGTCGCCTGCGCGCGGCTGTTGCAGAGACAACGGACTAGATCTTTGCCCATGCTTTCAATGAGCCAGACCAAAATAACGGGCTCCTTCGGCCAGCCTTCTGTTTGGTTCAGATCCCTGATAAGTGTGAACTGTCGCCGTGGGCTGTGGCTGAATTTGTATACAGTGTCCATGCGTTACAACGAAGATAAGACCAAAAATAATTCAAAAAATGAAAATTCAAAAAAGAGTGCGATCGGTACATAAGTTGAGTGAGAGGTATATATCAGTATATAGGCCCTGATTCAGCTTAGGATTATTATAATCTAAATTATTGAGCCAGATTACTATAAGTTGGATTATAATAAGCTGACATAGAATAAGCTATGAGCTGTTTGTTTTTTTTGATTATTGAAGACATGGATTACTTGATTTGAAAGGCTAAAGTCTATAATGCCCTCAGCTATTTTGGATGCTCATCCTTTTGTCATTGTATACTACAAATACATAATTGAAACAACAAAAAAAATAATATCATATATTAATAAATAAAATATTCATGAATACTTTTTTAAATAGGCTGAACACCAAATTATTATCTCTTAGCAAATAAAGCATCGGCAATATTATCACGGAAGATATTTGCGTCGTTCTCTTCGTCTCCCAATTCACTAGCAGCTTGTACGGCGTCTTCCTCGGTCGGCCTCCACGTGCTGCCGAGGATGGTTCGGTGCTCATCGGTTGTGTGGTGGGTCTCTTCCCACGTCCACCAACATGCCCGCCGTGGCGCCCATGGCCCCGAGTACCGAGGATGTATCCTCCACCACTTGGGACGCATTGTTGCCATGGAGTTCGGGCAAGCAATGATGGCCATCTTCTTCATCGGAGACGCCACCAGAGCCATGGGGGTCAACCACGCCATGGATTTCTCCGGATTGGGTTTGCTTTCTTACCAATTGATTGTGGTACCGTAGGGTTTGGGCGACACTGTTCTCCGCATCTGCAGGCTCCATCTCCACCTACATGTTACAAAAAAAATCACTCCCGTTCAGACATGTAAGGTTCAGTACTAACAGTCTCATCATGGTTCCTTCTATCAAGTATCAACTAAAGCATTGTGTCGTTCTGTAATTTGAGCAAGAGCTAGCTATAGATAAGCACCTAATCCAATGCAAATCTAATTGCTAAATCAAATATAGATCACAATAAACTAATCACTAATAAAAAAAAATTTCAATTAGCACTTCCTATGCTCCTGCCTGCCCAAATAAAATATCAATTTGCATGTAACTTTGTGGTTCAATCCCGCTCAAACACACCTATCATTGTATGAGAAATCGTCAGGTCCCAGTGGAGGAGGAGGAGAAGGCGGCGGCGGCAATGACGACGACGACATGGTTGGGGGGAAGGAGCCAGGGCGAGTGGGGGCAGCGGTGACACGGACTGAGAAAGGCGATGGCGTGAGGGAATGGTGAGGCGGATGCATGCGCGCGCGACCAGGGAAGGCGGTGGCGACGACAACGACGATGACGTGGTTGGGAGGAAGGAGCCGGGGTGAGTAGGGGCAGTGGCGGTACGGACTGAGAAAGGCGGCGATGCGAAGGAATGGGGAGGCGGATGCTCGCACGCGACCAGGAGAGGAGGCAGTGGTGCAGACCGAGGAAGGTGGCGGCGCGACCGAGGGAGGAGAAGCCGAGGGTGCATGCGCTCGTCCAAGGGAGGAGAGGAGTCGGATGCGCATAGGGGGTGGACCCTGATCTGTTATGTTGGATGGCATAAGGGGATAATTTTTCTGAAGTATATAGGGATAATGGGTCTTTAGCCACCCAATAATTTACAAAAAAAACACCTTTAAAGGAGTAGATTATACTAATCTGGCTTATATATTATAATAATCTATCATAATAATCTACATGTTTGTTTCAGCTTACTTTTAATAATCCAGATTATAATAACCCTAAACCGAATCAAACAGACTCTTAGGGGGAGCTTCTGGCAACTATAACTTATAAAATCTCTCGCTCCTTTAAATCGTCCAAATTTTCACCAAGTCTAAAAAATTATAGAGTCAAAAGTAAAAAAAACTAGTTTTTTTATATTATCATCAACTGCTTCTGAGAGAATTTTAAGCTTCTAAAATAAAGCTTAAGCCTAGATATATCTATTATTAAAATATGCTCTCTTAGTAACCTGTCCAAATTATACGTGCTATATTTTAAAACAAAAATAGTACTCCCTCCATTTCATATTATAAGTTTGTTTAAAACAAAGATAGTACTTCCTCCGTTTCATATTATAAGCCGCTTTGACTTTTTTCTAATCAAATTTTATTTGTTTTGATTAAATTTATAGAAAAATTTAGCAACATATATAACACCAAACTAATTTTATTAAATATAATATTGAATATAATTTGATAATATATTTATTTTATATTAAAAATATTGCTATATGTTTTTATAAAATTAATTAAATTTTAAAAAATTTAATTTAAAAAATCAAACGACTTGTAATACGGAAAGAAGCGAAGTGAGTATACAGTACGAACTCGATCAACCTACAAAAGTAAACCATAAGCCACACGCGAGCAGTCGAGCGTGGAGCAAAACTGCAAAAGTGCACAAGTACGGTAATACCCACCCCCAGGTCACAAACCAGCTAAGCCCCGGATACCCCCAGTCGTAAATATCCCAATCTCTCGTGCCCAAAACCACTACGACCAAATACCAGTCCGCACCAAAATACACCAAGAGCGCACCACCAGGAGAGGGCTAAAATCCTCGCGAGGCGCATAGGAAAGTACGAGACTGCCCACGCAAACGTGCGGAAACTACGATCCGGCCCCACCCCTCAGCCCTAAAAGCTCCCGGGATAAAACCCCACCCTCCCGTCGCCCACGCCTCCGCTCCCCCTCCCTCCGCTCCCCCTCTCTTCCGCCTCGCAAACGCAACCTTCCTCTCTCGCCGAAGAGGGAGAAGAGAAAAGGGGTTTCGATTTCTCCGCGATTTCCCTCGGATTCCTCCCCCTCGATCGAGCTCGCGCGGCCCCGCTTGGTCGGATTCGATTCATCCCCCCTCTGAAAGCATGGAAAAGGATCAGCCCGTCATCAGTTTGCGCCCCGGCGGCGGCGGCGGAGGCCCCCGCCCCGGCCGCCTCTTCTCCCCCGCCTTCGCCGCCGCCGCCTCCGGCTCCGGCGACGTCCTCCGCTCCCACGTCAGCGGCGCATCCAAGGTGAGGGACAGAGAGAGAGAGAGGGGATGGGGTGAGAGCTTGACGCGCCCGATCTGGCGGCTTGATGTACTGTTCGATGTGGATTCGATTGGATGGTGGCGGGCGTAGGAGGGGGAGATCCGGTGAGAGGATCGGATCTCAATCGATGCTTCCAATCTGGGAGGGGCGTTACTGGTTGTAGTTGATGCTTCTCATTAGACATAGAGAGATTTTAGTGGTTATCGCTTGCACGGCTCGACCTAGTTTTAGGAGGGGTTAATGCGAGACAAGGGACTGATACTCCTGACTGTGGATATGACGCTTTTACTGATTAAAGCTGGATGTTTCACGATTCAGCATGCTATACTTAGGATTTGTAGTGGATTCCAGTGTTATTTTAGCTTTCAGGGCTTCTATTGTTCTTCTATGTGACTTGTGTGATACAATGGACTGCATATAAGTTGTTAACTGAGCCTGGCTTGCTTGTTCTGCCACAAGTTTCATATATATCTTTGTTTTAAAAATGCAAACATTTGTGTATTTCATCCTTAGCTGAATCTAGTAAGTTGTTGTGGTTGCTATCTAATCTTTATGTCAAATATTTTTGTTGGTTCAAGTTCTCAAATTATTAGCCAAAATGTGGTCGTCTCCTGTGATTTGATTTGTGGAGTTGTGGATTTATGTTTGATATGCTGATATGGCTGGCACTTTTGCTGCAGATTGGTGATCCAAATTTTGAGGTGCGCGAGCGCATTCGCTATACAAGAGATCAACTTCTCGAGCTGCGTGAGGTACTTGCAATCTGTTGTGTTACTCAATATCAGTTTATGGACGGGAAATTTGCTGTGAATATCTTAGTAGACATGTTATGCTTCGCATGCTCCCCGTTGTTTGGTTTTGTTGAAAAATGCTTGTAGCGTATCTGGCAGATTTGAGATACACTAGAGCAGACATTTCTATTTGGAATACTCTTCAACACATAATTTGGAATACTCTTCAACACATAAGACGTGGAAAATAAATATCACGTAAGCAGTGTTTCTGCAACTAGGTGCATAGCACATAAAATGTCCCCTAGGTATGTGTGCAATGAAAGTTGGAACAGAACCAACTTTGGCTGCTTTAAATGTAGAAGTGTCTGAATTGGCCACATGGAAATGGGTATAGCAGATCATTGGAAAATGAAGCGATAAATGATTTAACTTGAGACTATGCTATATACAAAGCGGCACAGAGGTCTAGGATGGAAATATAGGCACTCACAGGATATTTAAGTTAAACTGTACCTACTAGCCTCATGTGGAAGAGGCACAGCTTTCCTTAGTAACTAAGTATGGTACTATCGAGCCAACATTAGAAACTGAACTATCCTTATCGAGCCAACATTAGAAACTGAACTATCCTTAACAGGCATGTAATTATATTGAGCAAGTCTTGTAGTTCTTTGTGACATTGTGAGTACTAATTTTTCGTGTACTAATTATGATTTTACTTTCTAACAGATCATTGACATACCTGAGGCCATCTTAAGAATTAAGCAAGAGATTGATACAGAGCTTCATGGTGAAGATCAGATTTGGGGTCGCAATGAGTCAGATGTGAGCTCTTTGCTATTTCCACTGTCATCATAATTCACTTGGTTTTACCTTCCATGTTACTCCAATGTTACTCAATCCTGCCAATTGGTCTGGTTGAATCACACAATTCTGTCTCAAATTGTAGTCTTGTGTTGTTCAGGTGCAAGTGCAGACACAAACTCAGGCGCAACCGCACAATCGGTATGGTGAGACAGATAACCGTGATTGGCGTGTACGCACAGTTCAACCTCCAGCAGCTAATGAAGAGAAGTCCTGGGACAACATTCGTGAAACTAAAGCAGCACTTGCTTCAAGTGGTCGGCAACAAGAGCAAGTTAACAGGCAGGATCAATTAAATCACCAGTTCGCTTCAAAAGCTCAGGTATGTTCAAGACAAGAATTATCAATATCGCTTGTTATTTTTGTTCCATTTGACCTTATTCATTATTTTTTATATATATCTTGAATACGCTCATAGTTCTTCCTGTGCTAAACAATATTACTTTTGAAGTAGTTTTGCTTAGTGGTTGCTACTGATTCTGAATGAATGTTGTTTCCCTCTGATGATTATGTCTGATGTAACCTCGTTGGTTAATCCATGGCTATTATCATTCATCAAATTTAGTAGAGTAACTAGGTTTTGCCTTTTGTGGCATCTTCAACTGTTGGGATCATCGACCCAACTCAACAGTGTTATTTACACATATTTTGCTGTCCCATCATTCAAAAATTGATCACTAGTGCCATGTATGTGTTTTTGACCCATATCTTTCTTGCAATGAATGTTGAAATGTAAACCACAAAAGAAGTATTGGGTTATCAACACATTTTTTTGGTACAGAATAATGTCAGTTTATCTTGGATTTGCTAGTCTAAATTATTTTGTTGTATGCAATCAATTCACATGTTCTAATATGTATATTTTTTTCATAACTTGTATACTTGTATGTATTGTGATTTTGTGATCAGGCCATTGCTGATGTATGCCTTTCTACCTTCTTCATATTATCTAATTTCCATGTGTCATTTTTGTTATTAAACTTTCAGGTTGGCCCGACTCCTGCTCTTATCAAGGCTGAGGTACCTTGGTCAGCCAGAAGAGGCAATCTCTCAGAGAAAGATAGAGTCCTGAAAACAGTGAAAGGGTAACATAATTATCGTGCAGTCTTTTTCATGTTTTTGTTCATTTCTGAATTGTTTTATTTTCTTTATTTTTTTAGAACACAGTTTTCTGGCATTGACTTGCTGCTTGTTTTCTCTTGCTTATGCAGTATACTAAACAAACTGACACCGGAGAAGTTTGATCTACTCAAGGGCCAACTAATGGAAGCTGGAATTACCACTGCTGATATTCTAAAGGTTGGATGATTTTATCTCTGTTCTGTAGCTTTCTATTTTTTGCTAGCCTTGTTGTGATTAATTTATCTTCTGCTTTTGATCCAGGATGTTATTTCTCTCATATTTGAGAAGGCTGTTTTCGAGCCCACCTTCTGTCCGATGTATGCTCAACTTTGTTCTGATCTCAATGAGAAGCTACCATCATTCCCTTCAGAAGAACCAGGTGGCAAAGAGATCACATTCAAGCGTGTGCTGTTGAACAATTGTCAGGAAGCATTTGAAGGTGCTGAGAGCATAAGGGCTGAAATTGCAAAATTGACTGGCCCTGACCAAGAGATGGAGAGAAGGGACAAAGAAAGGATTGTCAAACTAAGAACACTTGGAAATATCCGTCTAATTGGTGAGCTACTTAAGCAAAAGATGGTACCTGAAAAGATAGTTCATCACATTGTTCAGGTACTCATTAGGAAATTAATAAATACAGTTGTTATTATTTGGAGGTAGCTTGTCTAATCTGTTCTCCATATGCAGGAACTCTTGGGGTCTGGAGCTGATAAAAAGGCTTGCCCTGAGGAGGAAAACGTTGAGGCTATTTGTCAGTTTTTCAATACAATTGGTAAACAGCTTGACGAGAACCCAAAATCTCGTCGAATAAATGATACCTACTTCATTCAGATGAAGGAGCTAACAACAAACCTTCAGTTGGCACCACGTCTGAGGTTTATGGTTCGTGATGTTGTTGATCTTCGTTCAAACAACTGGGTGCCTCGACGTGAAGAGGTAAATAAAATCACCCTAGTGTTTTACTACCTCTGTCCTGCATGGGCAAAATACCTTGTATTTTGGGACGGAAGTAGAAATTATATTCTGTACATGCATTGTCTTTGTGTCTTTCATGATGACGTTAGTCTCTTGGTTGTACTGGGGTGCTGCTACCAGTATGTTGGGCAGTGTTTACCAAATTCTAGCACCATAGTTCTCTGTAGTGTCTCTTAACGGTGAACTAATTAGATAAACAGGCATGGTCATGTGGGAATGGCAAGCAATCACCAGTGCTATGAAATTGCATATCTATATATCTATACTACTTTAAACGATGCTAGTAGTGGTGTCCGAGTCCGCCTCCAACGCCACAATCTAACATGTGGGTCCATAAGGTGTCACACGTGAATGCTTTTGCTTTGGATGTCATTATATGCCTAATCAAATAACTATGCTATAAACATGTAATTGTTTTTGTTTTTATTTTTGCTTTTATCTTTTACAATATCTGTTGCAACGCATGGGCCTTTAGCTAGTATTTATTTAGAATAAATAAGGTTTGTCTTTTGCTTCGTACCCCCCATTGCTACATTAATAGAAGAATGGCCATGCTTATAATCCATATTTCGAATTAATTCACCAGTTTACCATGTTGACTATTTTGAAGCATTCTGTTTGGTACCGTAATATTGTGTCTGGTCTCTACACTAAATTTAATGCCAAATATGGCTTCAATATTTTTGTTCCCAGTTTTAATTTGCTGTTAGTATTAGCAATCACTGGTTAGCTGGATTTGTAAATTTATCATTCATTCTGAGATTTATGGTGTTTGCAATCTTCAGATTAAGGCGAAGACAATCAGTGAAATTCATGATGAGGCTATAAAGACTCTTGGACTACGGCCAGGGGCAACTGGACTCCCGAGAAATGGCCGTAATGCACCAGGTGGCCCTCTTTCCCCTGGAGGATTCCCAGTGAATCGGCCAGGAACAGGAGGGATGATGCCTGGTATGCCTGGAACACCTGGTATGCCTGGATCAAGAAAGATGCCTGGAATGCCTGGATTAGATAATGATAACTGGGAAGTACCGCGTTCTAAATCAATGCCAAGAGGCGACCCTCGCAACCAGGGTCCGTTGCTTAACAAGCCATCATCTATTAACAAGCCATCATCTATTAACTCCAGGCTTCTTCCTCATGGAAGTGGAGCACTGATTGGCAAGAGCGCCCTTTTGGGCAGTGGTGGTCCACCATCTCGCCCTTCCAGCTTTATGACTAGTCTCACTCATACACCAGCTCAAACTACACCATCACCAAAACCCGTAAGTGCAGCACCAGCTGTTGTGCCTGTCACAGACAAAGCAGCTGGTTCTGCCAATGAGATGCCAGCTGCGGTTCAGAAGAAAACAGTAGCCCTTCTTGAAGAGTATTTTGGTATACGCATTCTGGATGAAGCACAACAATGTATTGAGGAGCTTCAGTGTCCTGAGTACTACCCTGAGATTGTGAAAGAAGCTATCAATCTTGCTCTGGATAAGGGTCCCAACTTTATTGATCCTCTTGTTAGGCTGCTGGAGCATCTGCACACCAAGAAAATTTTCAAGACTGAAGACCTGAAAACTGGATGCTTACTGTATGCAGCGCTGCTGGAAGATATTGGTATTGACCTTCCTCTAGCTCCAGCACTGTTTGGTGAAGTTGTTGCACGTCTGAGTTTGTCATGTGGCTTGAGCTTTGAAGTTGTTGAGGAGATTCTAAAAGCAGTGGAGGATACATACTTCCGCGAAGGAATTTTTGATGCTATCATGAAAAGCATGGGTGCAAGCTCTTCAGGTCAGGCTATCTTGAGCTCGCATGCTGCAGTAATTGACGCCTGCAACAAACTTTTGAAATGATATATAGCTCTTGGCAGCTTTGGCATATCAACCTTTCAGATGCTGTGCCTAGGCAAAACAGCATCGTGTATTCTCTATAGCTTAGGTGTTTCACCCCAGAGGAACTCTCGTACTGGAGATGTGAGCAACAGCCAGTTTTGTGCTGTATATTTTTGCAAGGTCAGATGAGTGTTCATTATTGTTTCGACAACGAAGGAAAGAAAGAAGCCATGGATTTTGCTATCGGGTGACAGCTTAATTCGCTGGAGCCTGAGATGAACAAGGCTTAATGTGGTATTTTTGTGCCCCTTTATTAGTTCTTTTCTGTGCGTACACATTTTGTAACAATGTACTATGGTTTTGGAGTATTCTGTTGGTTTACAATATATCGTGTCATTGTAGCGGTCAAATTTTGATACCTAATTCTGAGGTTTGCTTGAGCATTCGTGCCCCGTGTGCGATGAAGTTTATCATTTTCCCCAGAATTACTTGCTGTCTCATTTAGTTGTGATTCTGTTTGTGGGCTGCCTGCTTGTGCGTGACATTCTGCATTTCAACAGCAAATCACATGTGAAATTTGGCATTTCAAGCAGCAGAACTATCAGCACATGTGAAATTTGGCGTTTCAGGCTGTAGAACGACCGGTATATATGTGATAAATTTCAACCAAAATATTAAATTTGGATAATACTAGTACCAGACAAAGCGCCAGAAGCCCCCGTCCCTTTCCTCCCCTCTTTGTTGCTGGGGATCAAAATCGAATCAATTGCAAAGCTCACTGCTCAGTGCTCACCCACCCGCACCCGCCGCGCCCACCCCCCCCCCCCCCCCCCCCCCCCCCCCCTTGCGTCGAGTCGCGTTGCTCCTAAGCCACCCGACGCAGCACCGCAGCAGCAGCATTCGTCCCGTGTGTTTTACGGCGGCGAGTGATCGGCTCCACACCTTCCACTTCCCTTTCCCCTTGTCAGTTTGTAACGCGAACGCGAGCGAGCAATCGAATCTTCCTTGCGTAAGCGTAACTCCTCTCCTCTGCTCTTGCTCCGCCCGCCCCGCGCCGTGCCTGGATTGGACCTGACGAGAGTGCCACTCACTAATCGAGGCGTGCGGGTTTTTTTTTTTTTTTAGGGTTCGTCGGCCGGCGCGGCGGCGGGCGCGTGTGCTGCTCCAGAGCTGCATCGGCGGCTCGCGCTCTCTTCGCTCGGAACATGGTATACACCCGTTTCGCTCCTGCTTCTCCTCCCCAGCTGCTTGCTTGCTTCTGTTGATGCTTGATTGAAGAACCTCCAGCTGTCTCTTCTCTTTGGGTAGTAGCAAGGCAGGGAAGAATCATGTGCTACAGTAGTAGCGTACAGGCAGCTGGGTTTTGCATGCAAAATCATGCCAGCTTTGTGGGAGCTTCTGCTCATGTGCGTTGGGCTGCCGCAATGCTCAGGGTATCATCTAGTTTGTGCCTGTTGGGCGTGAAATGTAGTTCTCCTTGTGTCATCCTTTGGGAAATTGGGAATGCTTGGTTGGTTGTTGCTTTACTGGGTGGCAATCTAGTGTAATTTGTCCTGGTAGAATTTGGGATGGTTTGCTGCAGCATTCACTGCCTTCCGCTGTCCATTGAATATTGTTCCCGGCAAAAATAACATTAGCTTCGGTCATCCTGGCAAAGATATCGCTCCGTTCGTTCTCAATGTCTAAGAGTAATATGAGCTTATTTCATTTTGAAATTCATTTTAGATGTTTGCCAGCATTTTATACACCATATGTGATTTCTGCCTTTTTCTCAGGCCGGGAGGCATACCATTGTTCTCATGCAACCATCGCAAAACAGAGCAACGAGAACATTTATGGACTTCAATTCAGTTAACCATGCACTGGATGGTCGGTATTTTCTCTCATGCTTGCTTGAAATGTTAGTGCAGTTATGGGAATAACCTTTCCCCTTTTGTGTCTGTATGTTCCCGGTTATGAGGTTATCACAAAAAGTGGTGCATTAATAATTTGCATGAGCATTTGTTCCTTGCTTCAGCTATATGGGCAGTGACATACTATTTTCTTCATTTACTCTTTATCTGTTACTTTGGACTGAAATTCAGGAAATTCATCAGATTTTTGTTCACTGTCTTTTAGTTTAACCTATTCTTGTTTTGTAGGAGTATATAACAGAAGGTGTACAAACTGCTTTGAGAAAACTAACATGATATGCTATAGCTAATGTTTAGAAAACCCAACAAGTTACTCTAACCAAAGTATTAAAGCTCAAATTGCAACAGATTTATTAATCTATCATTGAGGAATATGCATAGTGCTTCTATTTGAATCAACATGATAACAGTCCTACATTTTCTTTAACCATTAAATGAATGTCTGTAAATTTCACATAGTTTGCATACAAGCATTGTGTGCTCTTCCTTGTTTCTTAATTCATTTTTATGTTTATATGTGTGTTCTTCCCTTGAGGAACTTACACATAGTACTTACAGTTTGCTGTATGGAATGACAGGAATCTGTGGCCTTTACGAAAGGAAAATCAGGGATATCAACCCTATGGCCAGGGACTTAACTTATGATATAAATGACCTGTACAATTTCATCGATGGCCTAACCGACATGAGTGCACTAGTG
Organism: Oryza officinalis; assembly: GCA_008326285.1. Lineage (NCBI taxonomy): Eukaryota > Viridiplantae > Streptophyta > Magnoliopsida > Poales > Poaceae > Oryza > Oryza officinalis. Next base: position 27,335,206 of record BDMV01000004.1, on the reverse strand, counting down.
TGAGTGCCGGCTCCCTGACATCGAAGAGCATTACTAATCATACACTGATGCGCATAGAACTTACTTACCATTTGTGTCCTCGACACTAGCAGGTATGACCAATCTCTTCATGCCTTTCTGCCATACGACCGTCGGTGGATAAAGCAGAAGATGTTTCAGCACCTGAAGAGGTTAGCACAGCAGTAAAGCGTGATCGCCGTTGGCAGGTGAATCAGCAAACAAGCGTGATCGCCGTGGTATCCTGTTGTGGTTTGTTTCGTGGTGTGAGATATCTAGGACTTGTTTCTTGTAAGAAAACGCGAAGCTTTGGGTCGCCAGCCCCCTGGCGCATCCGATGCAGTATTCTGGCTTTGAATGGAATGGTTTGCCTCTGTCTGTCTGTGTCTCTGACAGTATCATACTATCATGTGAGCACCTTTGGAATTCATGAATTTTACAGGATTTTCATTTGAAACAGTTCAAGTCACATGAAATTCCTCTAAAAATCTTACGTTCCAAAAGGACGCTTGAACAAAACACACATACAAAGAAAACGAAGGAACTGCCTCAATATCCTTCCAAATGATACTGTATGCTTCTCTCTCTTACAAAAAAATGAAAGGAAAACTAACTGTTGTTTCACCTATAACCTATTGATGTGTTGTTGCTTCTGATACATAAAGAACTAGTCTACCAAAGAGATGGTGAGCAGAATCAGAACGCCATTGGTATTGAATGAATCATGGATGGAAACAAGTATCCTGTTCATGAGCTTGTCAGTAACTTGTTCATGAGTGGAATCAACTCCACATTATCTGTTCCAGCATCGACCACTTTGATCCTTTCATCTTCGACAGCCACATTCAGAGCATGACTGCTAGAATCATCGGCGACAAGAATGGAAAACTCAGCAGTATCTGCTCCTGCTTTCCCAGCTTCAGTAGATTCACTGTCCTTAAGCATCTCTGCAGGGAGGAGCATTGCGTTTTGGTCACTCTGGGGAACAAGAAACAGTAGCATCAACGGGAGCAGCCTCGATATGTTTCTGACCAAGACAGCGACCCAGAGGTTACTGAACTCTGTTCGAGTCACATTCAGCAAGTGCAGCAGCAGGCCACCCCACCAGCCGGACATGAGCAGCCCGGCGTTTTGGATGGACATGAGCAGCGCATAGAAAGTTCCTTCGATGCCTGGAGGACAAAGCTTGGAGCAGAGCACAAGGAGTGGCAACCATTTGAGCCTCCCAACCATCTGTGAAACACTGTTGTCGATCACCGCAAAGATGTAATCTGGTATGCCGATTCTTGTGTTGAGCCGGGTCACCATTATCAAATCGAGCATTCCTGCCAGGCTTGAAAGAACTTGGCCCCAAAACAGCACGCCGCGGAAAGGGTAGTCCTTCAGTGAACTTTGGTATAGTAAAACTCCGAGCAGCGAACCGATTGAACCGACTGAATACACAAGGCCAATAAATTCCTGAAATAAACAATCAAATGGTGCAATCGAAGTGTTATCAGATGCTTAGAAGAATATCAAATAACTGAATTTATCTGAAATCACACCTCATTATATGGATTTAACAACGGTATGCATTCTCAGTACTGTAGTCCATGCAAATGATGTGATGAACTGATGATATCTAAGTTAATATCTATATGCAGGAATGTGCATACCTCAGAAAATCCTGGTCCCACTATTGGGTCAGTGTACCAGTAGAACATTCCTGCTTGGATATCCAGGCTTAGATTCAGAGAAGCATACATATATACACACGGCCGCCAAACTTCGGCGCACTTGAGTGTTTCCCCCATGGACTGAATTGCTTTGTAGAATTTCCTATGAACCTGAATCGATAAAAGCACTTAAGTGGCATCACTGTCCATGGCTGAATTCAGCAATCTCAACACACAAAAGAAAGGTGTTCAAATTTTGTCTTGACGTTCTATTTCTGACCTGCTTGTAATCGAAATCTGTAACACGCCTCTCCTTCAGCAAAACCCCAGCTAAGAACACCAGTGCAGAGGGGATGCTTAGTAATCCAAGAGCACCCTTAGAACAAGAAACACCAAGAATCACAATTATATGAATTGACATTGCGTGAGAAACAAATGATGATGCAATTATTATCTATGGTCAGGGAATCACACCTGAGACCCCATGGAGTGAATAAGAAGACCACTGATGGAGAATCCAAGCAATGCACCAACAGAGGAGCTGAACCCACACAGGCTCTGCATGTCCGCAGCTAGCGGCTGGTGCGTGATGCTGTTCTGAGCAACCAGGGCGTCCACCGTCACGTCTGCCACCGCCGCGCCCGCGCTCTGCGCCGTCAGCGCCAAGATCGCCGGCATGATCCCCAGTTTGCGGTGGAGAGAGAGCGTGAGCATGGACGACGCCCCAATCACTCCTGAATGAATCATCGAGAGAAGTAATCAAATAAGGCGGAAGTCTTTGAACTGCGAGATGGGATCGAGGAGGAGGCTGCAATCTGTCACCTGCGACGAGGAAGTACGGGCGGCGGCGGTAGCCGGCGACGGGGACGACGTCGGTGAGCAGGCCCCAGATGGGCTTGACGACCCAGGGGGCGCTGACGAAGCCCTGGTAGAACTGCGCCGCAGACGGCTGCACGCGCTGCACGTCCTTCCAGTAGTACCCCGCGGCGACCCCACCGACGGCGTCGCCGACGCCCTGGCAGGCCCCGTAGACGGCGACGACGGCGAGCACGAAGCTCCAGTGCAGCTCGAGGGACAGACGCCGCAGCCAGCCGCCGGGGAAGGAGACGCCGCCGCATTCGCCGCCGTCGTGGTGGGGATCGCTGCTGCCGCCGGCTTCTTGAAGCGCCGCGTCCTCCTCCTCTTGGGGATCCATCTGGGCAGCGATTCTTACCGGGTTTCTTGGGGATCTACGGCGGAAGTCCGCACGGCTAGAATGCAGGTCTCGCGATTGCTCGGTGGGAGAGATTGACGAGGCACATCTTGGCGTTGGCGAGCTGAGCAAGAGGAAGTGTTCGTTGATGGGTATCCGCGCTCAAGGTTTTGACTTACCCACCTTGCAACTATATTATACTGTATACTAATTTAACCATAGTAATTTTGCACCATCTTAGCACTAAGCTGTGTTCTACACCCATCTTTTTAACTCACCTATCTCATTTTTCACATCACGTTTTTCAAACTGCTAAACAGTGTGTTTTTAAAAACAATTTCTATACAAAAGTTGTTTTAAAAATATCATATTAATTTATTTTTTAAAAAAATTAGTTAATATTTAATTAATCATGTAATAATATATCATTCGTTTTACGTGCTGGATAACCACTCCTTTTAACACACCCTAGTATAATACTGGACAACACGCCAACACTTAGACCCATTCTTTTCTGAATAAGTTATAGATTTTACCTCGTTTCAGTTAGCACGTTTTTTAAGCTGTTAAATAGTATATTTCATACAAAAATTCTATATAGAAGTTGCTTTAAAATATTAAATAAGTTTATTTTTTAAGTTTATAATAACTGCTAATGGTTTGTATTGTTTTACTTGCGCTGAAAAATCTCCATCTTAATTTTGCTTTTCTGCCTATTACGCATCACCTCTTTGCAACACATTATTACTGCGAAACTGCTTACGATCTGAGAAAGCCGGACCATCAAACGTGGGACAAGGGACAAGACAGACGAACGGTTTGAGGTGGGCCAATATATGTGGCACCTCCATCAAGGTCATCGTCGACGGTGTAGACCACGATTACGGTATTAATAGAGTATGGAGATCGTTGATACAAGATCTACACGAAACGAGTTTAAGCACACAAAAAATAAGGATTATATTGGTTCAGATCCCTCAAGAGGTAATAACTCTACTTCAGTTTATATGAGATTATGATGAAAACCATAAAGATTATAATAGAGAACAACAAAAATGTAAAGTACCGATAAGGTCCCTATCGAGAACGACTCGACGAGATCTAGGTAGCGATTGTCTTAAAGTCCTCCGGATTGCTTCTGCTGTGGTGGTGGCTTGCACTACGATTCAATGATCTCATACCTCTTGAGAGACTTTGTATTTATACCACAGACTACCTTGGTCTTCAAATAGAACTTAAAGAGTACTTTTAGCCTTTGAGATCATAGAGATTGTATCCTCCTGTTAACACCAGAATTTGGTAAGCCCTGAAGTCCTCATCGACTCAAGATCCATATCGGCTCAAGGTTGGTATCGGCCTAGAGTCTTATTGTAACGCCCGTTTTGTCGCGACGTTAGCGGGAAAAACCTAATTCCTAAAAAACCCTATTTGCGAAAGTTTGCTTTTCGGTTGAGTCTTGTCATGTGCCAAGGTCTCGTGTTTCCCCTCTCAGTTCAATCCCGGAGAAAACCGCGAAGTCGGATTTCAATTCCGAGCCCTAAAACTCCCTCTCTTTCTCTCTTAGGTAAAGTCCACTTTACCTCCCTCTGCTGCGGGCTGTCTTCCTTCTCGGCCTGTTTCTCTCCCTCTCCTTTCCTCGGGCCGCCGCCGTCCCAGTCGCTTCCCGGCCCTTTTTCCTCCCTGGCCCAGCCGCTCTCTTGGCCTCCTTCCCTCCCGCTGGGCCGCGCCCGCCCAGCCCAACCCGCAAACCCGAGCCGAGCGAGAGCGCTCCCCGTTCTCTCTCCTTCTTCCGTTTTCTTCTCGCTCTCTCGTTTTTTTCTCCCGCCAGCGTCCTCCGTTTCCGTTCCCGCCGGTGGCACTCGCGCCCTGCGCGCGTGCTGCCAAGGGGGAGAGCCGTGGTCCTCTCCCCGCTCTCTCTCTCCGCCTTTCCTTGCCCGTTTCGGCAAGGGACCGCCCCTCCTTTTTTCCCCTCCCTCTTTTGCTTTTTCCTCTGCCGCCGACCGTCGCCGACGTCAGCGCCGTTGGCCGCTAGCACCGGAGTGCGCCAGTCCCCTCCCCGCGCTCCAAAGCCTTCGCCAAACCGACCTTCTCCCCCCCAAACCGCCTTCCGTTTTCCCTCTTTAAATCCCCTCTGCCCGGCCGCCATTATTGCCGCCCACCCAAGCTCCTCTCCTCCCCGCTGCTGCCGACGCCCTCACCGTTCGCAGCCGCGTCCGAGGACGACGAGGAGGACCCCGGCGCCCTTCTTCCCCCTCTCCCGCGGCCGAAGCCGTGCCGCCCAGCCGCCTCGCGCCGTCGGTCCCCTTCCCCGGCAAGCCGCCTTCCCGCGGTAAACTCCTCCCCCTCCGCCTTTTCCCCTTCTATCCTCGGCGTAGAGCGTTGGGTAGCACCGTAGGCATCCTCCCGGAGCACCGCCGAGGCCGCCGCCCCTCTCCTCCGTTCCATCCCCGCGTCGCTGTTGCCGTCGCCGCCTCGCGCCGTCGCCGACCGCCGTCGCGCCTCATGTCTCAAATCCGAGCCGGTGGCTCGATTCCCCTCTCTCCCCTCTCGCTCCGGTGCCGTTTCCTTCGCCGGTCTCGCGCCGCACAGCCCGATGGCTCCGCCGCTGCCGCACGCCGTTGATCCCGATTTCCCCTTCCCTTTTCCGCCCGCCGGCCTCCGTGGCCGCCACGTAGGCGCCACACGAGCGCCAACCGGCGCGTTCCCTTCCGCCCGCCGGCCTCCGTGGCTGCCACGTAGGCGCCACGTGAGCGCCAGCCGGTGCGCCCCGTTCGGCCTCGGTCCGATCGGCCACTCCCTCGGCCTCGGCCCGATCGGCCACTCCCTCGGCCTCGGTCCGATTGGCCTCTCACTCGGCCCCGATCGGCCCAGTCGGCCTCCACCCCCGCATCGGCCGCTCGGCCCCCTCGGGCCACTCGGCCTCTCTCCCCGCTCGGCCCAGTCGGCCTCGGGCCACTCGGGCTCCGTCCCTCCTCGGTCCGGCCCAGTCGGCCCCGAGTCACTCGGGAGGCTGGACCAGGCCTCGCCACTCGGCCGTGGGCCATTCCACTCGGGCATCGGCCCATCCGCTCCCTGCGCGCCGATCGGCCGTGGGCCGATTCTTTCGGGCCGTTGGCCCATTCATTCGGCCCCCGCGCCCGAATCGGCCTTGGGCCGAGTCCTTTCCAAAACAAGTCCAATTCACGTCCCTCTTTTCTTTTTCTTTTTCCAATGAATTTTTAATTCCTTTTCCTTTAGACAAAAAATCATTTAATCTTCGGAAATTCATATCTTCTCAACCGTTCGTCCGTTTGACTCCGTTCAACTTCCAAAATTCCTCAAAAATCAAGATCTATCCAATGGCATGCTTAGTGGTCATTAATAGGGCTTCTTTTTATCGCTTTGTTGAGTCGTTTCGTTTCGCGTGTAGTCTCGGATCCCGAAGACCCGCAGCGCGCGGATTTCGAGGAAGAAGCTCAAGATCTCGAGCAAGGCAAGTCACCTTTGATCAATTGAACCCATAATTTAAAATTTCAGTATTTTGATTCCGCAGGCTATGCATTAATCAGGTTACACTTGACAATTGGCCTCGGTTTGCAATACAACCGGCAGGCCGTATCCAATTGCTGCATTTACCTTCCTTGATTATTGAATACCCTGACACCCTTGTCACCCCTCAGGTGAAATCTCGGTATTCGCACCTCGCGTACGAATATCGAGACTCCCCTCAAACCTTAAAATGATCAATTGGGTAAAACTTGAGTTTACAAAATGCTTGGAAAACCCGACACTTGGGTCGGTGCCTTGAAAACTAAAGTGAGTTTCTAAAACTCGCGGTACGGGAGACGTACTGGAGGTACGGTCTGCCCGTTCTCGCTGTAAGGACCGATTCCTTGGGAATTGCATCCGAGCATATGTCAAGTACGACCACATGGGTGATATGGGACGCCCCTGGCGGAGTAATTAGCTAGGCCAGGGAAATCTTGATGCCAAGGGACAAGTGGATTCGTCGGGGTGGTGTCGGGGAGGACCCCTGGGCTTCCTAGTACAGTATGGTCTGGGACCTAACCTGGTGTTGGTCCGTGGGACCCCTCCCGTTGGCATAAGATGACCCTGAGTCGTCTTTCGAAATGCCTTGTCGTGAAAGTCTCAAGGTCGCCAGACGTGACTGAGAGTCGTGGGCTGGGTGATTCGGGGTTAGTAACGTCGTGTGGGTAAAGTGTACCCCCTCTGCAGAGGTTAATAACTGTTCGAACAGCCGTGTCCACGGTCATGGGCGGATTTGAGGTGATTCCTTAGCGTAGTTTTAATCAACACTTTGTGAACTGCTGTTGGCGTGAGGTTTTCCCTTCTGTGCTTGGTTTGAGGCTGCTGGAGCAGCCGGAGTTGGTGACGATTGGCAGGGAGCCTCTCGTACCGATGGGTGGACTTGTGGCTGTTGGAGCAGCCGGAGTCGGTGACGATTGGCAGGGAGCCTCTCGTACCGGCGTGTGTGAGTTGTGGCTGTTGGTGCAGCCGGGGTCGGTGAACGATTGACAGGGAGCCTCTCGTGCTGACAAGAAACAATCGATACATTTTCACTGCTCCGGCCGGATGAGACGCACTTTCTCGTCCGTGTCGTTGAGAAGCACTCACTTAGATGTTTCTGAATGTCTTAAACTAAAATCAATTGTGAAAAACAACTGGCTTTCCTCTGAAGCTTGCATTAAACACTTAATTTCTCTGACTTGCTGAGTACTTCCGTACTCACCCTTGCTCTATATAATTAACCCCCTCCCCAGTTCTCGAAGACGAAGAGATGGACCCTGCTGATGAAGAGTTCTTCCAGGAGCAAGCTGTCTTCGAGCAGTAGTAGGGTTTCGGCCTTTCCACAAGGCTTTGCTTGTGGCTAAGGGCCAGCCTTCGCCTTTTTTCACTTCCGCCTTTTTGTACTGCTGTTGCGAACTCGGGTTCTGTCCGCAGTTCCAACCCTGGTTGTAATCCTACTCTTAATAAAGAGACCGCTGTTGTTGTGATAATCTATCTTCCTGTTGTACCAGCGCTATTTCCTGGGACTGGTACAGGCATACAGGTTAATTCGGATCGCCTTATACTGGCCTCCGTTCGGGGCTAGTTCGGGGCGTGACACTTATATCGGCCGATGGGGATTTTCTTAAAACCAGCCACCAACAACAGTCGGATTCTTGTTAGATTCGAGAATATCTTATCCAGAGAAGACCGAGTTTGAGGAAGATGCGGCTTGTATCTATTAATCAGGAAGAATTTGTTAGTTTCCTTTTTATCTTTAGGAAAGTGTGTTTAGTGTCCAATAAGGACTTTATCTGTTTTCTTTTATCTTTAGGAAAGTTTGAGTCGTATTCTGTTAGGATCTTTGTTAGTCTATGGGTATAAATATGTAAGCCCAAGGTTCATGTAAAATCATCTCACGATCAATACAACTTCGGCGTATCGCCAACCTTTACTTTTCGTCTTCTTCGGCGAGTTCATGCCCTTTCCACGAGGGGTAAGTCTCGTTATGGCTGTTTGCGTTGTCGGGGCTAGGGCTTCGACGTTCTGATCTCGTCAACGTAAGCACCTACTATCATATATCTTAATCAATCTGGTTTGGCGTCTCGATTTAGTCGTATCGGCCGAGATTCGTTTTAGGGTTTACGCCGGTATCGACTAAATCGCCTCGCTAGATTAGATTGGCTAAGGCATCTATCACCCCAAAAATCAGTCGAGGGCTTGATTGTCTAGATCTTGCGTTTCTTTTCATACTTAGTGTTGCTAAGTCATGATTAGAACCGTAATCTCTAGCCTGCTTGTCGATTGCCAATAAGGGTTTCACCGGGGTTTCAGCCGGTGAGTTATCTGGACGTTGCATCGGCCCAAGAGTTTTACGTATAGATTGGATTTGACCGATGACAACAGAGCATTTATTGTTTATCTACTTATTGAGAAGTTTATGCCATCAGATCTTTGGCCGATGTGCGTTTTAATCTTCAGATCAATGTTTATTTTATATTTGGATTATGCTATATCACGTTGCTATATCATCATGTTATCATCGGCCGATCGATTGTTTTGGCTATCGGCCTATCGGCCGATACATTTTTGCCCTATCGGCCTATCGCGATAGACCTTCTGTCTGCTATTTTGCATATCTTGTCAGTGGCAGGATCAAACTGACTGGCACGCCCGCGCTTCATTAATTTTAGGACCTGCACTGGAGCTAAGCAGATCTCCCAGGCCTTCGTGTGTCCGCACGGCAGATCCACATCGGCGGTACGGATTTGGCGTCAACACCTCCCCAAATAGAACTCTAACACCTTCTATTTGCGATACAACTTCTCTGCTTGTTAGCCGAATTCCATAATGTTAAGGTAATCTTCCCGTATACAAAAGGTATTTTGTATCCATATACTTCATGACTCTAAGGATAGGAGGTATGACTTATCCATAACCCTGACAGTCACTATAGATACTTCATCTACATGTCGAATTTGAATTATGTACTTAAAACTGTTAGACTAAATATACTATGTCTTTTAACTTATAATATTAATGTATCTAAAATCCTAGATAATATAGTGCTCAGTTTTGTCTAACATGACGAGTTGATGATGGTCAACTCGGCTAAGTCAACGTGGAATCCACATGAACCCTAGATGTCAGCGGCCATCTCTTTTTCCTTTCCTCACCCCTTCTCTCTGCTCATCCCTTTCCCCAATCTCCCTCCCGAGCAATGACCCCGCATGAGATGGTGGCACACACGTCTGCCAATGGAGAAGGACAGCGAGCAACGGAGAGAAGGGTCGCGGCCAATAGGGAGAGGGGCGATGGACTGGAAGACCTCGAGCGTGCCGTGCCCTCGGCCCACCTTGACATTGGTGTGCCGTTACATGCACGAGGTCGCTGCAGGGTTCTTGAGCTCGAGTGTTGCTCGAGCAGTTTCTCAGGTTCCCGCATAAAGAGAGACAGAGATTATGGAAATGGATGAAAAGAAAAGTTGACCACTGGTTATGTGGGACCCACATGAGTCTTATCCCTGACTCAGCCGGATTGATCGCAATTAATTCGCCATGTTAGCCAAAACCGGACGCTATACTATCTTGGGATTTCGAGTATATCAATTTTACAAGTTGAGGGACACGTTGTATTTGGTTATGGTTCGATGATACACTATGGCTCCGTTCAAACCTAATGAAGGGATGAAGATTAAGTTCGCACGTAAAACGAGACAAATCATTAATACATGATTAATTGAGTTTTAATTATTAAAAATTTGAAAAATAAATTTATTTGATTTTTTATAACAACTTCTATGTTAACTATTTGAGCTGGCCCATCAGCCCCCCATGTTCACCTGCTCTCCGCCTCTCCCAGTCTCTTTCCTGTTCGTTCCTTGCTCCCAACAGCGTTCACAGGTCACAGCGCTCGTCCGGGCGTCCATCGCTGCCAATTTCAGGCCGGTTGTTTTGGCGCCCGAATCCCGCACCCGCATTTGAGAAACCGCGCGCGCGGCCTTCTCGATTCCTGCCCGTCCGATCCGCCCTCACCGCCTCATCTCCGCCGTCGATTCGCCCTAACCCCACCGACCACCTGCGGTCCTCGGCTCCTCGCTCGTCTTCCTCCTCGCCGCGCCCCCTTTTCTCGCCGGAGCCGGCCGCCATCCCCTGCCGCCTCCCGTCAAGGCTGTCCTTCGCCGGCGGAGCCGTGAGGGCATCCCTCCACCTCCCCGCCGAGCGAGCTACACCGGCCTCTTTCCCCACCTGCCCCGTGCTGGACGGTGAGTGGTCTTCTTCTTCCCCTTAAAAGTTTTCTAGGGTTGATGTGTATATTTCGCTCAGATCTGGGGATTTTTGGATATGATAGGCTACTCGTATAGTATATGGTAGTGGTTGAAATGGTTGAGATTGAAGCTGTTCAGATTTGGATATGTCTTGCACATATGTTGGTTTTGCACATCGGCTAATTCTGTAGTTTAGCAATACGCACATAGAGGTTGCACATATGCATCTTAATGAATTGCTGGCAAATTTACGATGGCGTCTTGCGTACTTCAGCGCCACCGCCACCGCCGCTGCCTCCAGCCTCCGTTTCTTCACTCCGTCTTTCCAAGCAGCACGACGAGAGGCGAGAAGGGGATGCAGCCCAAGATCAGAACGTTCTTCAAGCGTCAGGCCCCCGAGCCCGAGACGAACAGGTTCTTCATCTTGGCCCCCTCTTCAAAGCTGTTAGTTGTAGTGATCCGGTACCAAATCTAACCGGATTTCACTCTAGTAGCGAATTTCTGCAATATGCCATCAATTAGGGCGAATATTAAAATCGCTCGATTCCTCGAGTTGGAAAAAAATGGTTGTTGATTTAGTTTTCGTTAATTCCCAAGCATGCTGTCCGACATTGGCATGTTCCTGGATTCAGATTTGATAATGGACTGATCAATCTTTGTTGATTTGGTAAGCGGTGGTGACACGTATAGGGAAGGAACCTGCGGGACGGAGGCGAAGAGGCCCAAGAGCTGTGCGGATGGCAAGGTCCTCAACAAGAAGAGGAACTACGCGCAGTTCCACCTGGAGCTTGGGCAGCCCGATTTCCTCCTCCACTTGTGCTCGATTTGCGGCATGATGTTCGCCCTTGGGAACGACGAGGACGAGAAGGCTCACAAGGCATACCACAAGAGTTACTTCGAGGGCATCCCGTTCAAGGTGTTACATCTGATGTATATTTGTGAATTGCACTCTTCTGTTCATCTCGTGTGATATTTTCTGTGAAGAGTTTCTGACGAATGTTAAGTTGCAGGGTTGGCGCAATGAAACCGTGGTTGTGAGGTCTGAAGGTGGGGATCGAATAATTCTTGTGACCGATGAGAATTCATGTGCGCGGAACAGCAAGGTATTTTGCCTGCCTAACTGCATTGCCTCGACAGTTAAAAGAAATCACCAGTTGGGGGAAATGAAGATTGAAAAGAGTGTGTTCCTCATAGTGTAAACTGTAGAATGTGTGCCTTTACTAACTGCTAAGTTTCTGATCCAATTTTGCAACCACTCTACATTTACGACAAGTTCAGGAGCAGATTGCAGACAATTTATGATTATGTAATGTCATGTGAATATGTCAGGTCCAGGAGGTGATCAAAGTGGTACAAAAGGAACTTGGGTTTGGTGAAGGTCAGCTCCTTCATAAGTTTTGTAAGGTAACACTATGCTCTTAATTCCAATATGGCAACATCTATGCAATATATTCGTCCTAATGGGTAAAACCTCATTCTCGTTGCATAGGTATATTTGTTCATATCTAGTCAGAGGATAGTGGGATGCCTTGTTGTGGAACCAATAAAAACAGCACATAAAATTATTCCAGGTTCCGCAGAGGAAAACTGCAGTGATTTGGCTGTTGATAAAATTGAACCAAGCAAAGCAAATCATACACTAGAGTTCGGGAAAATCAGTTTTAAGAGGGAAGTCTTGAAACGGCATGATCATTCAGACAAGAACAAAGAAGATTTCCGAGGTCCTGGTGCTATAATCTGTGGAGAGGAAGCTGTTCCTGCACTTTGCGGATTTCGAGCTATTTGGGTTGTACCGTCACGCAGAAGAAAGCGAATAGGGTCACAACTGATGGATGCTGCTAGGTAAGCTCTAAGTTTGATGCGCATTCTCACTTACTTTGCTTCACTTAGCATTTTTCTTATTAGCTGCATTCCCGAAACGCCCGTCTTGAACTCTTGATAGCATACATTTTTTTTTCTTTTCGGGAATACGCAAAAAGCTGCGCATCATTGCATTAAGAGAAGGATAGCATGCATTGTTCACTGTAATAACGATGTATAAGATCCACCATAGCACGCATTGTCAACTTGGACAAACTCCAAGCTTTTGACCAGACTATACACCCACGCAACTATTTGTTAACTGACATCACATTGCAAATATCACTGATTTATTTTATCTGTCTGTCCAGTTCTCTTCTGTGCTCTGGAAGCATATTGCAGAGTTTGAGCGTATCTTATCTTGCTAAGGCACTCTCCATTCGCCTTCTGCAGGAAAAGCTTCCTCGAAGGCGAGACTTTGTGCATCTCACAGTGCGCTTTCTCACCGCCTACTTCCGCCGGGAAGGCGCTGGCACGCAGCTATTGCAAGACCAGCGCATTCTTAGTCTACAAGGACCAAGATGCATAGGAGATGCTGCAGAAGATGTCACATATCTCAAACTTCTCTTCCCATTCTAAAAATTGTTTTGCTGGGATATATGTGAAACATAACAGGCATGTTCTGCTTTGAGTGTAAGTCTAAACACCAGAAGCAGTGCGTTCGTTTTTGCAGGCTCTCTATGTATTGACACTTTGGATTTCCTGATCAGCAGCATTTTCTTCGTATCATTTCACATTCGTAGCTTGCAATCTTCCTTGGGGAAGATGAGATCTTTATTAGTCCCTGGCAGGGTTTAACTTTTTGATATTGAAGTAAAAACCGCTCCTCACCAGTTTATCAAAATCCGATCAAAAACCAGTAAAAACTGACGACCTTCAGTCAACGCTGGATAAAAACCAGCTAATACCGATTGGTTTTCATAAACCAAGACCTAGCGGTTTCACAAAAGCCAATTGGTTTTCGTAAAATTCCATTGGTTTTGTGAACCCTAACCCTGGGAGTTATTAACAGGCAGAGTTATCTTCTAATGTTAACCTCTGTCTCTTAATACTCTCAAAAACCCAAGAAAAACAAAGGGGAGACAGTTACAAGTCGCTGCAATCATATGGGAACATGTCACAAGTTTGGTCTATATATACAGCAGACCGATGATACAATGTTCTGATAACTAGTACTAGTCAGAATCAACAATGGGCGACACTGATGCTTGTGCGCCAGAATAATACTTCTTTTAATGTTTTCTCCTCGTCAATGGACCATGGATGGCTGCATTTGAGTACTCATCAACCACTGATTGTGTAAGCGATGGACGCAAGGATCTTAGCGCGGCCTGGAAGTGAATATCGTCACATACAAAACGTCCTGACCTCAGACTTTCCCTTAGGGCAGCCATTCCCGCCTCCCTGCACAGACCTTCAAGATCTGCGCCGGTGAAAAGCTCGGTATGCTCTGCTACCTTCCAAAGATCCACATCATCTCCTAATGGCATTTTGCGTGTATGGATGCGTAGTATTTCATATCGACCTTCCGCATCTGGTGGTGGAACATACAAAACCTGCAGTTAAAATGAAAAAAAAGAACATGATTATTGTTTGCTATGTGTGAGGGAGAGGGAGAGGGAGATCGGGATACCATATCAAAACGCCCTGGGCGCAGAAGAGCAGCATCAATTGCATTTGGGCGATTAGTAGCAGCCAATACAATAATTCCCTACATTAAAAATTGCAAGATACTGTTTAGTAAAAAAGAAAGGGCATATATGAGATGTGACAAGGAGAGTCGCATTTGAATGCCATCGGCGATCTAAATATGTAAGAGGTACCGTAGCCAGTTCTAAACCATCCATTTCCGTCAATAGAGTTGATAAGAGTCTTTCTCCAACTGTGGCATTGCCACTAGAGTTCCCGCTGGGACCAGTTCTGAACAATCATAAAGTCCCCAATATTAGTTAATTCATCACGAAAGTTGGCATTCACTAGTCAGATGTGGAAATTAGATCTACATGTGCAGAAGCAAAGTTCTCATAAATTGATTCTACTAACATGAAAAGAACATTTGGGGAACCATAACCAACAAAATATGCTTAACACTTCTGACACATCTTCAACTTTGTAATCATGTACACCATGGAAAAGATGCAAATATTATTATTACGTAATTGTAGAAGAAGCCTATAACAGTTCATGCACATTCTTATGATGATTGTACAGAATCATTTTTACCAATATCATACATCACTTATCATAGATCTCACTAGTACATGCCACAGGAGAACAAGAGACAAGATCTAAATGTGCACCTTTTAGGGGCAATTGCATCAGCCTCATCAAAAAATATAATGCTTGGAGAAGCAAGACGCGCCATCTGGAATGTACGTCGCAACAAAGCTTCACCTTCACCAACATACTTGGAGTATAACTCAGCACCACTGTTTGAAAATGTATAAGAAATTTAGAACAGCATAGAAGACTGTATACTGAACTCAAAATGATTCGGTTAGCGTGATCTAGCTATATTATTTGGACTTCAGCCTTCAGCGTACAGGATAACGATTCAGGCAGCAGAATTTGAACAAATTATGCCAGCTTGGTCTTAACAGTACATGAAATAAACATGTTATGTTCTTTTGCTTCCTCTAATCACTCTCTTTCAGTATATCTGAGATTAAGTGATGTTTATTGAATTTATTACAATATAAGAATCACATCAGAAAATATTATGCAATTCACAGGCTTCTTTTTGCATGTTGGAAAAAAAAAGAGAACAATTTTTACGCAGCAAACCTTAATGAAAAGAAAGAAGCTTGAGCAGCATGAGCAGCAGCCTTCGCAAGGGTAGTTTTTGAGCACCCTGGTGGACCATGCAATAGCACCCCACGGATAGGTGATATTCCAAGTCTATCAAATGAAGCAGCATGCTTGATGGGCCATTCAACAGCTTGCTGAAGTTTTTTCTGAAGCATAGCAACAATCACCATTAAAAGAGGTTTGATTAAAGAAATCCTAAAATGAGGCATATTTTACCTTAATAGCTTTCAAACCTCCTATATCATCCCATGAAACAGCTGGAATTTCTTTAGTTACCCCTCTTGTCACACTATTTTTGGCCACAGATTTAGCAGACTCCCAATCATCCATGATTAGCATTAGCACATTCTCACTCTCTGATGAGCTTGACATTCTACCATAAGCACGTCTAGCAGCTTCTCGACATAAAGCTTGTAAATCAGCTCCAACATAACCATTGCAGGATGCAGCAACAGATTGAAGATCAACACATTCACCAAGATGTAGATTCTTGGTATAAAGCTAAAAAAAAAAGGTCTATAAGATTAAACTTCATATGAGAAATCATCATGAACATAAGTTAACCACATCCAAAAAATGCAGGGCTTGCTATGTTACGTCATAAAAGGTTTCTGGGTAAGACCAATTTATCAAACAACATTCTTTTACTATTTTTGAGGGCAAAACAACATTCTTATATGATACCTTAAGAATCTCGAACCTTTCTTCTGCTGTAGGAACAGTAACCTCTATCTCTGAGTCAAAACGCCCAGGCCTTCGCAGTGCTGGCTCAATAGCATCCACCCTAATGAAAGCAAGTTGTGTTTTCATTCAAGAGAAAAACACGAAGTTCATAACCAGAATAACTAAAGGGGAACTTAACCGCACTTAGTGGAATATGCTGCCGTATCAACAGAGGAACTTCCTTACATGAACTGAAAATGTTAAGCTATTTGCTAAGATCACAAATCACGCAACTGACATTCCTGACCTGGTAGCAGATGCAACAACAACTAAGTGGGGAAGCAGCTTTGATGACTTCCCGTCCATCAGAGCCAACAGCTGACCAACAATGCGGGACCCTTGCTCTCTCCTGTGAAAATACATTAATAATAATTCTTGGCAAATATAAAATTTGTAGATAATATAACAAACATGCCTACTGCCACGTGGTGGACATATGTCATCAAGTTCATCAATGAATATCACGGTTGGTCTACCCTGTGATGCCTGGGAATATGCTTCAGTAAAAGCCTCTCGCATGAACTTCTCCCCCTCTCCAGCGTGGGGTTTATGCACAGAAATTGAACTGTAAACATATGTACATTATGTGAATTAAGTGCCAAATCAAAATATGCAATTAAAAGCAAAACAGAGCCTTTCAAGGTTAACCAATTCGAGTTAAGTCATTACTCAATCACGGTGAGGTGGGCATTACATTCTCGAACAACAGCTCGGACCATGCTTTTCTGACAGAATAACAAGCAGTAAACCATTCAGCACTTGCAAATTGCGATACCAGTAGAAAAATCCACAGCAAGATAGATGTAAACTCTACATGAACCTAGCCTAAGCAACGCATTGGTCATAAATTGCACCGGATTAAAGGCATGAACACCGTAAACGCAGTACCTTTCCGGTGCCAGAGGGGCCGTGGAGCAGCAATCCTCTGGGAAACTGCACAATGCAAAGATTATTTCAAAAACGGATTGCTATTTACAAGTAGGTGCACTGGATGATAAGGACGAAGAGGGGATAGGCGACAATACATTGAGGCCGAGCACGCGGGCCTCCCGTGCGTAGAGGACAGGATACATCACGAACTCCCGGAGAGCCTCGAGAGCCGCGCGGTTCCCAGCGATGACCTCCTCAGCGCGCCACCGTCCCGCCCGCTCGCCGTCCCCATCACCTCCGCCGCCCCCGCCGCCGCGGCGGTCTTTGCTCTCCCTGCCCCTAACCTCTTCCATTCCCCTCGTCCGCTTCTGCCCTAAGGGGGAGGCCGCCGAGCTCGAGAGGTGGACTTCGAGTCGTTCCGGCGGAACGCCGGTGAGCAGGACGGTGGCGGGGCAAGGCACGGCGACGGAGAGAGACGGAGAGGGCTTTGTGAGGGAGGAAGGCTGATAAACCCTAGCATTTCTGGCCCATTCAAAACGACAGATTCGACGCGGCTTGCTTGTGAATGGGCCAGCCCGAAACTAATTGGGCCTGGAAGAAATAATTCCAGAACAATAGTTTAGCATCCAAGCACATTGTTGAGACACTAAATCATGATGAACAAATTGGAGATAGGCGAAGAAATACTTTTTTTCCCACTTATCCTAACAACGAGGTGAACTCGAGATGTATTCATTGATATTCAATGTTGTATATTTGTATGAATATGTTTTGTGTTTTGCTACAGAATGGGACCATCTTATATAGCCTCCAAGAACACATATGAAGTTACAAGTATACCCTAAGGATGCACGCGAAGTTATTATAATGCCTTTAGAAAGTTAGGAACCCTAGGGTTTACTCGTACATTCAAGTGGTCCCGAAGACTACTACCGTCAACTTGCATGAGTGGTTGAAGCAGTCCTCGTGGCATCTTCCTCAAGAATATTCTCGCTCGATGGCATAATCGTCAAGTCTCCTTCTCCCTATCAAATAGCATTTTTTTTCTTGCAACATACTCGAACGCTATTCACCCAGCCGACAAGCCTTCACGCATGGTGATCTAGCTGTCTCCCATTCACCTGCTATGAAGACTCGAGAAGTATTTACCTTTGGTTAAAGCATACCAAGAAAGTATTGGAAACTGTGTTTTGGTCGAATAGGGTACGACACTTAGCTATGCTACAACACACATGATATTTGGAGTTGGCATACGTCATATGCATAGTAATGAGTAATCCATCAACGATACAATATCGAGTATCTTGTTATCTCTTCCTCTCCGATAAAAAAACACCTTTAACTGCGTCAACATAGTCTTGTCATGAGACACCTTGTTCTTTGCGTGATATGTGTAGGGTTGCATTAATTTATTTAAGTAAATTGTATCAATGGTCCTTAAACTTGTAAGAAGGTTTCACATAAGTCCACGAACTTGTGAAAACGAGCATCAAGATCCCTAAATTTGATTTGTTTTATCATTCCGGTCCAAAGTTTCATTTGATCGTGGTCTCACCTATGTGACATGCCACGTGAACGATGATATGGCAAAAATATCCCTTTCCCCCTTTTTTTTCTCCCCTTCTTCTTTTGGCTTCTTCCTCTACTACTGAATGCATTGGCAACAAGCAGAGGGAGAGAGGGAGGCAACATGAGAGACTGCGCCGGCCACCGGAGGCAGAGGCGGTGGGAGCGGGGTTGGCCCGACAGCAGAGCAAAGGCTAGGAACGATGACCTTGAGCAACCAGCGAGGATGACGGTGATGGGGCTCGGTCTTTGCCTCCTAGCTCTGGCACGGAGAACGGGTGGCGTTGGACGATGACAAAGATGGTGCGACGACAGTAGCACCAAGCGGCATGGTGGCTCCCCCATCGAGCTCAGCGGCCAAATCTGGTGCTGGGGAATGGGATGACAATGGACTAGGTCGATGGCGTGAGACGGTTGGGGAGTCGGTCTTCACACCATCCCCTCGGTGGGGAAGGCTAGATCCATGCCCCGCGAGGTTAGCGACAGAAGGAGGCTGACTGGATCAATCGTCCCCTCGATGGGGGAGGCCGGACCGACACCCGGCGAGGCTGACGATCGATAGAGGCCGACTGGATCCGGCGTCCCCTCAATGGGAAAGGACGGATCGATGTCCGACGAGGTTGATGGCCAATGGAAAGGTGGCTGGATGTGTCGTCCTCGCAGTGGAGGAGGCCGGATCCACGCTCGACGAGGCTAACGGCTAATGGTGACCAACTAGATCCACCATCTCCTCAGTGGGAGAGGTAGGATCCATGCCCGGCAAGGTGGGCGATCAACGAGGCAACTGGGACGGACTCTGACCTGGTAGCACTAAGATAGATGTGCTATTCCCGCGGCGGGGAAGGCCGAATCCACGCCCGAGGAGGCTGGCATCCGACGAAGGCACCCTGGATCCGTCGTCTCCTCGATGAGGGAGGCTGGACAGATGCCGGTGAACCTGACGACCGATGGTGAGAGAGAGGAAAAAGAAGGGAGAAAAAAGAATTAATAATAATAAAAATGTGTCATGTTATCGTCCACGCGGCATGTCACGTAGGCAAGACCATGTTCAAACGAGACTTTGGATCGGGATAGAATAATAAATCAAACCAAGTTTAAGGACCTCGACACGTGTTTTGCAAATTCATGAATATAAGTGAAACCTTTTTATAGTTAAGTTTAAGGACAGCTAATATAATTTATTTTTTTATAAGCTAATATCCGTAGTACCCATTACGCCCGTCCCTACCGAATTCTGAACACTGTCACCGGTGGTTGGCCGGCGAAGCCATAAAACCCACTGCCACCACTCACTCACCCGCCTACCAATCCTTCCCGCTTCTGACCGTGGAATCGCGAAAGGCCGAAATGGAGAAGTCGGTACGCGAGCTGCAGCTGCACACCTCCTTCCTCCTCCACCTCCGCCGCCGGCGCGCGCAGCCACAAGTGGCGCCCGCGGCCTGAACTCTGAAGCTGGTCCGCCCAGCGCCGAGTCGTCGCCCATCCATCCATCCATTACCAACCGCGTCGCCGGAGTAAATGCCGCCATCAATGGCGTGGCAGTGCTCGAGCTCCTCCCTCCCTCCCCCCTTGCCCGAATTTACTGCGGCGCACCAGGCACCCAACCCAACCCGACCCAATTCACTCCCTCGCCATCAATACACCTTACGCATCCACATGCGCATGCTACTAGCTTGCGCCTGCACAAGTGCACAAGAAGCGGCCATGCATGTTTATCCTTTTGAAAAGAGAAAAAAAAACGAAACATGCGTGCATCCGGCATGCCAGCTTTACCAGCTTACTCCAAGCTATAGCCCGTGTTTAGATTCAAAAAGTTTTTGAAAAAAAACGTCACATCAGGTCACATCAGATATACGGACACACATTTGAAGTATTAAACATAGTCTAATAACAAAACAAATTACAGATTCTGCCTGTAAATTGCGAGACGAATCTTTTGAGCCTAATTAATTTGTCATTAGCAAATGTTTACTGTAGCACCACATTGTCAAATCATGATGCAATTAGGCTCAAAAGATTCGTCTCGCAATTTACAAGTAAACTGTGTAATTGGTTTTTTTTTCGTCCACATTTAATACTTCATGCATGTGTCCAAATATTCGATGTGATTGGTTTGAAGTTTGAAGTTTGAAATTTGAAGGGAACTAAACAGACCCATACTCCACTAGATAGCCGCCATTAACGGGGGAGCCCGAGGCCCCGAGCTAAGGTAAAGCACAAGTACACGAGACGGGTCTCCTGGACCAGCTGGTACGGCCGGGGAATTAACCGGCCTCGCCGTGTTGACACGAAACTTTTTTATCGATCGCATGCAGCACACTGCATGCCGGAGAATCGTACGTGTACCGCTGTTCGAAATCCACAGTACTCCTACTATAGATTGTCCCAGCCGACCGTCCAGTATGTCGTAGTATGCTCGTACGTCTAGTGTAGCGCGTCAGTTGCGCCACCCCGATTTAGGCTGCGTTTTTTTTCTCAAGTTTTTAACTTCTTCTTTTGTTCTTATTTTTTACGCGCATGTTTTTCAAACTGCTAAACAGAATATTTTTTATAAAATTCTTTTATAAGAAAGTTACTTTAGAAAATCATGCTAATTTATTTTTTAAGTTTTTTTAGCTAATACATAATTAATTATGTGCTAAAACATTACATAGTTTCGAGAGGTATAATAATACATGGTTGCCAATTCATGTCTCCAAACATAGTCTTAGACTATTTTTTCTTTTTTTTAATTCATTTCACTCGTTTTCCATAGCTCATGTTTTTTAAACTTAAAAAAAAATTATATATAAAAATTGTTTTAAAAAATATATTAATATTTTAATTAATTATGCTTTAATAAATCATTTCGTTTGGTGGGTCGAAAAAATTAGTTCACACCGCAGGAAGCCGAACACAGCCAAAGGCCAGTTATAGTGGATCGCATCGGCGCATTCGCTCGCCACGCCAGTGGTTGCTGCTGCCGGTGCGTCCACCGTCGTTAATGCTGGCGCGCGAGAGATACATGCGCGACTAGTAGTTTCTCTACGCCAACTCGATCGATCCCTCTGCGTCCACCGAAACTATTTCTGCATGTTCATCTGCTTGCTTTGCTGCTAGCTGTTCTTGCACATAGACATAGTGGTGGTGTGTGTGTGACTGTGTGTACGTGTGCTCGTGAGCGAGAGCTCAGCTGGGCTGGCTGGCTAGCTCATGAGCATCTCGTTCTCCTCGGCTGCAAGATGGATCAGATGAGGCGGCGGCGGCGGCGGCGGCAGTGCATTGTTGTTCTTTGCTCGGTGCTGGTTTTTTCTTTCCTGGCAGTGGCCGTCTCCGCAGGCTCGGGCTCGGGCTCCGGCTCCGGCTCGTCGTCGCAGCCGCCGTCTTCGTCTCCGGCGCCAGCTGCTAGGTCAAACTCCTCCTCCCCGTCAGCAACGCCGGCTGCGAGAGCGCCTTCTCAACGGACGCCGCCGACGCCAGCGCCGGCAAAGGCGGCATCCCCTCCGGCGAACACGCCGGCGCCAAAGGCGTCGTCCTCTCCACGGCCACCCGCGGCGCCAGCCCCGAGGCCTCCACAGCCGCCACCCGCGACGTCGCCAGCGCCAAAGCCGTCGTCTCCACCCGCGCCGAAACCATCTTCCCCTCCTGCGCCGTCGCCGTCCACAACGCCGTCGTCTCCACCCGCGCCGAAGCCATCTTCTCCTCCTGCGGCGACGCCGACCACAAAGCCGTCTCCTCCACCATCCTCACCACCGGCTCCGAGAGCGTCCCCTCCTCCTCCTCCTCGGACGCCACAGCCACCGCTGCTGGCACCGAAAGCATCTCCTCCTCCTCCGCCTCCTCCGGCTCCAACGAATTCCACGACGAACTCCTCGACGTCCACGCCGAGCCAGCTCTCGCCTAATTTCTACGCGCAGTCTTGCCCGAGCGTGGAGCTGGCGGTGAGGGATGTCGTCAGGTCGGCCTCCACATTGGATTCCACCATCCCCGGCAAGCTACTCAGGATGCTCTTCCATGACTGCTTTGTTGAGGTAAGAAACTACTAATGCCATGACTGTGTATCTCAGAATCTAGTAGTATACTGCATGCATTTGTCAAAGGCGTCACATTGGCATTGCAACAATGGAAGTTCTTGTGCATGCAAGCAATTGGTGAAATGGCTGTCCGCAATGTAGATGGTCATATCACATCCATGTTGTAGATCTAGCCATCAGCAATTCCTGGCTCCATATGGCACTGGTTCCACCTCGGTTTCTCATATACTCAGAGAAAGCAATGGTGGGGGTGGAAATATAACGCAGTGATGTGTTATTGTTCAACTTTATGATGATTATAGTTCCCTCGGCCCAATTTACTAGCTGCTGTATAATATTCCTTCCGTTTTATATTATAAGTCGTTTGACTTTTTCCTTAGTCAATTTTTTTTAAGTTTAACCAAGTTTATAGAAAAATATACTAGCATTTTCAATGAAAAATAAATATATTATTAAAATATGTTAGATGTTAAATTTAATAAAACTAATTTTATATTGTAGATGTTACTAAAGTTTTTTATAATGTTAGTCAAACTTAAGATATTTTGAAAAAAAAAAGTCAAATGACTTATAATATGAAACGGAGGAAATAGTTCTTTTCATCCGTTTTCCTGCTAGAAATGCTGAAGACCTGAAGAAATAATCAAATGCTCATTCTACTAGTTAGTTTAGGATATTCCTTTTCTCACCCTAGTTTTCCCCAGAATAGTTATGACATATGTGGCACCAATTGCATCGGCTAATAATTTGGTATTATTCGAATATAATGTATATCTTGTCGATTGAAAGGTCCAGTCTAGAATAATTATTGATCACTAAGCTAGGTGGTGGCTAAATTAAGACCCTAATCCATTATGCACGCTTGGTATAACTAAACATAATGTAGTTTTCCCCAGCTTGCACATTAACTGTCACTGCCACAATTACAGGAACAATTGTATTTGTCTTATATTTGCATGTCATCAGGTTTGTGAATTGTGAAAACATCCACGCTTGCACAATAACAGAAAGTGAGAAAGTCATTCTCAGAGTGCAATTTTTCTTGGTCTCAGGGATGTGATGCATCAGTGATGATTGAAGGTAGCGGCACGGAGAGGACCGATCCCGCAAACCTCTCACTTGGTGGGTTCAACGTCATAGATGCGGCCAAGAGGCTGCTTGAAGCCGTGTGCCCTGCAACCGTTTCCTGCAGCGACATTTTAGTCCTTGCGGCAAGAGATGCTGTTACATTTGTAAGTATCATGGCTACCAGTTGCTCCCAATATATTTCTTGTCTGCACTATGTGGTTTCTCTTGCTAGTTGCTACAATCCACTCAAAGGTAAATGTGCCAAATAGTTAATTTGTTGCCTGAGATGAATTTTCCTAGAAATATTGCTACTAAATATAGATAAGCAGATGTAGTACTCTTCATAAGCATAGGACATCAGAAATAATCCACATTAATGCTGCAACAGTTAGATCTTTAATCATCCAATGAATTGAGTGCTCCTGGTCCCATACGTTACACGACTATACCTTTGAAAATATTTAGAACTACTATGGTTACATTCAGATTAAATCAGACAGGTAGACCATGATGAACTTAACTAAGCGAACAAAATTCCGTTTCCATTAGTTTCATGATTGTCATCTTATGTCGTTGGACCACAATCTTTTATGTGCGTAATTCTGTGAGGGATATGATTAATGGTCCTAAGGGGATTGATGAAATGAACTAATGAAGGCGGGCACAACTGGAACAGTGAAACTTAAGAACAGATGTGCTTTGAAACTACATTCCTCTGTAACTAAAAATACAGATCAGTTTGCAGTAACATTCACCTTCACCATTTCACCTACATCATATAGATGTTGATTCGGCATAGACTTAGTAACAAAAGAAATACAGCAAGACTTATAATATGGTTGTTTCTACGTAAATATTTCTCGAAGTCTAGCAAAAAATCCTATTGGCATGTTAGGGCAGATTGCTTTACAAAGCAGATGATTATATAGAAATGTGAAATGAGTGACACTCATGAACTGGCATGCTTATACATTCGTTCACCTGCTGCAAACCAGACTGGAGGTCCGTCGGTGCCAGTCTCACTGGGGCGGCGAGATGGCCTGGTCTCACTGGCCTCCAACGTCAGGGCAAACATCATCGACACCGGCTTCTCCGTCGATGCCATGGCGAGGAGCTTCTCCGCCAAGGGGCTCACCCTGGACGACCTCGTCACCCTCTCAGGTACTACACACACACACACTCTTGCTGGAGTATCAACCGCATTTGACCATTTGATGGCACCCGCAATTTTCACTTTTCACCTCGTCTCACCGATCGAGAGCACGGATGTGCCGGGCGTGGTGCGCAGGAGGGCACACCATCGGGTCGGCGCACTGCACGACGTTCGGGGAGCGGTTCCGCGTGGACGCGAACGGGAGCACGGTGCCCGTGGACGCGGCGATGAACGCGGACTACGCCGGGGAGCTGATCAGGGCGTGCTCGGCGGTGAACAACACGGTGTCGTCGACGGCGGCGGTGGACTGCGACGAGGGGTCGGCGTCGCGGTTCGACAACGCCTACTTCGCCAACCTGCTCGCCGGGCGGGGCCTGCTGCGCACGGACGCCGTGCTGGTGCAGAACGCCACGACGCGGGCCACGGTGGAGGCGTTCGCGCGGAGCGAGGGGAGCTTCTTCGCCAGCTGGGCGGCCTCGTTCGCCAGGCTCACCAGCCTCGGCGTCAAGACCGGCGCCGACGGCGAGGTCCGCCGGACATGCTCCCGCGTCAATGGCTGATGATGCATGCACGCACGGTGCCGGCACGATCGATACATACATGCATAGAGGGATCGACACAATGTATGTTGAGAATGATCGATATTCGATTTGTTCGTTGTTGTGGTTGTTGATCTGTTTGTAGTAGCAGCTTGGTTTTTTTTTTTCTCCATGCTCTGGTCTGGTTGGTGTTGTTTTAGGTGGGCAACTGGGCGTCATGATTTAGCGAAAGGAGAGTGAAAATTAAGTGATCTAAATTCTTAATATAATGTAGGTGGCGGGATGCGTTTTATCTGTAACCAAGTTAAGCTCAGTGATCACCAAATCTCTCCGATTGAGAGTACACGTCTGAGATTAGTAAATGCGTCTGTTAGTACCTGCCAAAAAAAAAAACGCTGTACGTGTCATGTCCTCAGACAGTCACATGCCCTTTCTGGGCACAGGAATGACCAGGAAGGCCGTGGAGGAAGCGAGTGTCCATAACTCCACGAGCCGGGCCAATCTCGGACCAAATCGCAGTCGCGCAGCGCAGTTTGGGCTGAAAATCCGTGAAGAAACGGCGTGGCCTACGGCGTCGGCGCCTCGCGGGCCGCTCGTTTCGCCCCTCGCGGGTGCCAACTGCCAGCTTCCGAAGCGACGGACGGGCGATCTGAACGGAAGTTTATTAGGACGAGTTTTTCGTCCTACTTTCCCAACTCATATTTTTTTTTTACAGGTACATTTTTCAAATTGTTAAACGGTGTATTTTTTAAAAAGTTTATATACGAAAGTTGCTTTAAAAATCATATTAATCTATTTTTCAAAAAAAAATAAATACTTAATTAATCAATTATGTACTAATGAGTCGTTTTATTTTTTGTGCGGAGAGAATTTCTTTCTAACTAACTTGAACACACCCTAATTCGTTCGGCGCGGCACATGCACGCGGCACGGGTGTGTCGCAGCGACCGGGCTGCGGATTCCGTCGGTCGCCTTTGTCCTTTCTCGCGGCGTCTAGCCATCAACAACTCCACTTGCCGGCCGATGTATATTCGTGTAGGGAGATCGATTCCCTCTCGTCTCCGGCGACGAATCTTGTTTCCATCTCGCGTCCGATCGGTAGCCCAGTGCAGACCGGCCGTGTGCCCGTGTGATCGAATCACTGTGTGTCAGGTTCGGTCAATCGATCTACAACAACCTAGGCTACGTCCTACGTGCAGTGCGCGGGCCAAGGAGGAGGGAGGAATTGATACGCCTGGACCTTGTTGGAACAAACGATCCGCTCTCTGTGGCCGGGAATGCTCTGTGGCTGGGAATGGGAGATGCTTTGATGCTCACATATCATATGGACGACAGAGCAGGGCATATTCCCCCGGAGATGTGGCACGTTCTTTTGAGCAGCTAGCTGCCTGCCTATCTGATCGCCTTCTAGACGCGGCATATGAGCATATCATGGCGGCCAAGCAACGCATCCAGCTTTGGACGCCGATGTGAGATCACACCTCCTCAGCACAGATCCCTCCTTGCCAAGTTGCAACTGATGAAGCAACAGAGTTGGAGCGAGAACGGAACAGCGACAGAACGCCACCATCGATCGGAGTCGGAGTCGTCAGCTCGTCAGAACTCAGAAGCGTTCCAAGACAACAGGTCGGCAAGGTAAGGTAGCGGAAAAGTTTACGCTTGCGCGTCCGTGATCGAGACCGCGTAATCTATCTATCTAGTCTCTTTCTTTTTCGTTCGCGCGTCTCAACGAAGCCGAACCCAATCTAAGCACCCGAATTATGGAGGAGGTCGCTATCGTCCCGTATAAACCAATTCAACAACATGCAGTTTCCAGAAAGAAAAAAAAAAGGTATTCAGCAACAGGCCACACGGCATATGATTCATGGGTACAAGTGTACAACTTCACAAACAATAATACAGATATGGGTGTCAGAAGATAAGCATAGGGTACCGAACAAGTCGCTGCATTATCTTCCAAGCGCGACCAGATCAAGCTCATTAAAGGATTCCAAACGCAATTATCAGATCAGATAGCACTCCTTTAAATTACTGATATATGCAAAGTAGAGTACAATAAGCAAATACAAAAACATGCCAAACAATAACCTAAACATGCGAAAATAAAAATCGAAGTCAATGGTCGATGCCAAGGCGAATGGGGCGGCAAGACTTCGCAGCCAGCATGCTGCACATGTTCTTCCAGCCATTTCAATCTTGCAGAAGAAAACCATGCATACAACAAGGGCCAAGCATGCTGTTAATCCAACTATTTATAACTTAGCTAATAAGACGGCGTATAAAAGCCAAGGATTTTGCACATATTATTCTCCCAGACTTTTCATTACAGAAGCCGTAAGATCGAGGGGTATTATTTGACCTTTGAGCTATGCCTGTGCAATAAGCATATATATGCACAGCCCTCGTCCCATGGAACAGGGAGCTCTGTAGAGTCTTTTTTTTCCCAAAACAAGGTCTGTAGAGTTGAGATAACAAGAGGGAAACCTTTTGACATTCGTTTTCTCGACAAAATGAGTTAGGCAGTTAGCCAACAGCGACTGAAAAATAATCAAAACAAGTAATAGAATTTAACAATAGAGACCAGCAATAACATTGAAGGAAAAGGAAATTTCAGCAAATATTTATTCATATGTTTTGACAACATTTCTCCCGACACATGCTCATTGTGGTAGACGCAGCTGACCACCTAGAGCTTTTAGTTCACCATTATTATTTAGACCAAGCATATGTCCCAAGATCAGAACACATGCTTTACAAGCGAAAATACTAATAGCCTGGCTGGCTGCTTCACAGAATAACCAAACGACAAACCTCAACAAATAAAAATGCCACGGAACGAAAACAAAGAAGCGAATTGTCACCAGAAGTCCCGTCTTACTCATCAAACACTCCATCCTTCTCCTCCAACGCATCCTCACCCCAGGGGAGAAGATTGCGCAGTTTACCGTCCTTAACAGGAGCAGGGTTCACCAT
The DNA here is from genome assembly GCA_008326285.1 of Oryza officinalis. NCBI lineage: Eukaryota > Viridiplantae > Streptophyta > Magnoliopsida > Poales > Poaceae > Oryza > Oryza officinalis. Next base: position 27,307,036 of record BDMV01000004.1, on the reverse strand, counting down.
ATTCTCGGCCTCAAAGCAGTGCAGAACAGATTTGGGCGACCCAACAGCAACAGGTACATCTTCAGTAGCGTCAAAGCTCTGGTAGATGAGGAGGCCGCCACAGGGCAGCTCCTGCTCCACCATGTTGTTGCATTTGTAAGCATCAGCATTGAGCTCCTTTGCCCATGTTCCAGCATGACCATGCCCGCCAAAGATGGTAACAGCAACAGAGAACTCCGAAGGGCCAAAACACCTAAGGACCCTCTTCACCAAGTCACGATAAGCAAGAGAAGAGGCGTCGAAGCCCATGACCTCATAACTGGCGTAGCTGAAGCCATCCTCAGGGGTCACATGAATTGTAGAGAATGCTGAGCCATGGATTGCATTCATGGAGTAGCCACAGGGTTCAAAGTCAAAGTCGCAGATCTCCATCTCTGGGATAATGTCAGAGATGCCCGAGAGCTTTGTCATTTCCTTAGCACATGAAGTGTGACCATCAGCAGAAGTCTTGAAAAAGACTGAAGCTTTCTCCTTGTCCAGTCCGGTCATGCACATTTCAAGGGTAACCATAGGTTGCTCTGGGTGCTGAGTAGCATAGTAGATATGCCAATTCTGGCCAGGCTTTGCTGGATCTCCAATCACATAAGCATTACCACCAGATTTCAGACCGCCAAAGTAGCGGTTCAGGACAGCAACTTCCTCAGAGAAGCTCCTGTGGGGGGCAGGCTGTGCACTGGGGAAGTTGAACATCCCACGGGAGTACTTCACAGCAGCAAGTGGCATAGAGAGCCCTTCAGCAAGCTCAAGAATCCTTGGAATGGTGAGCAGGAGCTTTGTAGTCCCACAGGTCTTAATCACAATCTTGTGAGAATAGATAAACAGGCTGGACTCAGAGAGGACATAGGAGTCGAAGTCCTTGTTGGACAGCTCGGACACAATGGTGCACCGTGCAAGATCCAGAACAGAGTCAATATGGGCCCTGGAGAGGGCGCGCAAACCCCGACCATCAGGGTCAGCAAAGACAGGTGCCTTGGAAAAAGTGATCTCAAGGCGCTTTTCATAGCCCTCAAACCCAATTGCTGAGACTGCGGGAGTGTCAGCAACAGACAAGACACCCATTGGAGCAGGTCGGTCAGAACACTGTGCCGGAGATGGAGAAGGGAGGAGTGCAGGGAGCAAGACTAGAGAACTGGTCGATTATCAGGAAGCAGCAGCCAGAGAAATAGGTCAGAAGAAAAGCGCCAAAATGGAAATGCAGAGAAATCCTAAACTACTAGGATGGAGAAGCCGAAAGGGCTATCAGGATGGCTTCTTCGCGCACTGCAACAAAAGGAACAATTGACATGATTAGCAACAAAAGGAACAATTGACATGATTAGCAACACATAGGTGGGAATTAAATCTGTGTTTGATGCTTACGTTGGAGTAAGCAGCAGACTGGAACTTCTTCACGCCTCCGGCAGGTCGAACGTCCTCAATGCTGTAGCCAAGGGGAGCTTCATACATCAAGGAACGACTACTGCTAGACTTCTTTTTGCCACCCTTTGACTCCATTAGTACATCCACTTACTGCACAAGTATATAACAAGGTAAATAAGAGGTTCAGACAAATATGAATGGCCAAAGAGAAACTAAGGGCCTATGTTTGTAGAAGATATAACCAGACCAAAGCATCTGAGTCTTAAATGCAAAAAAGTAAAATTGAGATAAGAAGCCATCGAAACGGTACCAAAGAGTAAACAGTTACATAACCATATGATCAATTCCAAATTCTAACTAGGAGAAAATATGCCAACATATTTGTATTGGAACCGGTGCCTCAACAGGACAGGTCGATTAATATTTCGCAATCTGATTCAATTCCTAATTTTCCACAATCAGACTCAATTCCTACAAGCCACAGCGTCCTTTACAATGAATCTTATGTCAGTATTCTTGACTATATTTAGATTTACCATTGAGTCTCACGTGGATTCAGATTTAAGATCTGATCGGATTTACAATCGTGATGTGATATGGATTCAGATTTAGAGTTGAGACTTTTCCGTGGGACATATGTAAGTGTTCCTATAATCAGATAAGTTTCATCCCTGATCCCATCCCATGTTAATGATAATAACATACATTTGCATTAAAAAACAAAATTTGGCCATGGTGTGTCACAGAAAAATAACATTTGTTATCTTACTATAGGAGACGAAAAAAAAACTATTTTTCTGTCTTAGGGATCTGAGCACACAAAAAAAATTCCAAGTACAATCTTTACTACAAGAAAATTTTACAGGGTAGCTTTTGCAGTAATATGCAAATCACGAACAACTCAGCAGGATAGCCTAACTGCACAAGCAAGATCAAGAGGTAACCTACTGATTTTTTTTTACATAGATAAGCTTATCTAAACCAACTAACAAGAATTCCCGTCATAGACAATAGCAACAAAATTCAATACGCCCTACAAATCACCAAATCTCTAAAAACCAGAAGTACCAACCTACGGAGAAGGTTTCATCAAAGAAACTTACAATTCAACGAAGAAGCTGTGTTTGGAATCCCCAATCCCGAGCGCGCCCCCGCGTGATCCAATTTCGATCTCACGAATCCCCCCTTAGCTCCCCCCCTCTTCACAAATATCTCGAAACAAGACTATTAAAAAACTTTCTCACTCGTAGGAGCCTACGGATTTCTTCTTCTCTTCTCTCCGAGAGAGCGGCGGCGGCGGCGGCGGCGGGGAGCGAAGAGGGGGGAATTCTTAGGCAACAAAGCGTGCGGTGCGGCTGGGGAGGGGAAACCCTGATTTGGCCCGGTATTTATAGCGGCCGCTTATCGGATCGGGGTTCTCCTTGTTCGTGACCGCCAAGGAAAGGGAACGGGACCGACCCGCTGCTCGCGTGGAGGCCCATGGACCGGGTGGCGCGTCACGCGTGGCAGGTGGGCCCACACACGCTGGTGGGATTCGCGGCTCACAGCGTCCGTCTCCCGTCCCGGTCCCTTTCTAGGCCACGCGGGTCGCCGGGTTGCGAAGCGGATGCCGATGAGGTCGCAAAGGCAAAGCGCGCGAGATGATTTTTGCAAAGCGGGGTAGTTTTCGGCGCTGCTTTCGCAGGAACACAGGGGAAAAAGACGCCGGATTAAGCTTGCCAATTCTAGCTCAAAAAATATGACACAGGAGCTTCAGGAAAAAAAGAAAAGCTCACGGCTGCGTTTGCCCAAAACCACACGAATTTTGTGTGGGCGTGCAAGAGATCGTTCCATGTGTTGAACTGTTGATCACCAGAACATATATCTGCAGATCAGATCGGGTTTCCTTGCATGGGTGGATCCTCGCAGCTCTCACAAAAAAAATATTTTTTCTCACTCCTTTTAACTTTGGTCCTTTCTTTCTCCGAGGCCGTGTAATTTTAAAACCAAAGAATATGGATGGGGGTAGATAGATAATCACTGATGATATATATATCTTCGGTGTTTTTCAACCGTATGGCAATGATCATCCTTCTGGTCCATGATTCCTTTCACCACTTGCCCTTTTGTCTTGTTGCTCCGCACAGCTAGCTAGGTACAATTTTATGCTTGTTATGATTGTCTTTACTCCTCCCCCTTTTTTTTTCTGCTAAGGGCTGTGCATCTCCTTGTCCTCTCCTGCGTTTATTTCTTCATTCTGGAGGCCCCAGCTGTTGCCTTTGCTGCCTGCGTTTTTATGTCCACTGGCTACTGCTGGCCTTTTGAAAGTTTGAACAGGCAGATGCGCGATGAGCAAACAAGAATGTCGATACAAAGCATGGAGGAATTCGTTGCACGGGTTTGGTCAGGTTTGACGGGATTAACCGCCTAAAGTAAGGCTACTGTATTTACTAAACTGCATTATATCTCTTCTCTGCTCTCCCGACAAGTGAAAGGGATGATGACCTGTTCTGATGTTTTCTGCTAATAGTACTTCTTTTGGATGTCAACTGTTTTAGTCGGCTTTGGAATTCCAAAGTTGAACAGTCTTTGTTTTTCCTTTGTTTCGCGCGGATACAGCTGGATACACACCGATTTGAGGCGATTTACTTGAACTATTAAATGAGCTGAGTGTTTTTTGCTACTTGTGTTAAACACCAGGTGCATTCGTGCAGTTTCTTCATAAGTTGGAGATCCGGCCAGAACGGGTAGAAGAAAGAAGAAAGCTGCTTCTTTTTGACTCGAGGAAAGTTACCTGACAGCTAGTTTCAGGGATAGGTAAGTTTATCTCGTTTTCATAGATTACCCAAGTCACGGAAGTAAGGATGTTGAGTGGTTGTGACGGTGTGATCTATCAGCTTACACACACCGGTCAGTTCAACCGAGGTGGAGCTAATCCTTCTTCCGTTGCCTGACTGCACAATAAAGCCCTGACCACGACAATTATAAAAGGATAACACAATTTCTTCAGAGTTTTCTTCTTTTGACTGGTATAAATCATTTCAGGGTTGATCATTACTTGGGGAAGAGTTCTCACTTCACGTACAAATAACAACTGTGGCACTACCGTCTATATATACTTCGTCGTTAGAATGAAAAATCAGATGAAGACGATGGCATCGCGGATATTGCATATTTGCATGGCAGGCCACAGGCTGATCGATCGACAGGGTAAGCTTATCAAGAAGCCGACGGTCCAATCCAAACATCCAAATGGCTCTTAGGATTCGGATCCGTCACCTGTGAACAGAACCAATAAGCGAGGTTGCGCCGTCGCTTTCGCGTCGCAGATTTGCAGCGCCCACGCCGGATTTCTGCCGAGCCTGCGTCGAACAGATTCGGATCGATCCGGCTGCGTGATTTTGATTCCTCGGGCATGCGATGCACGAATCCAACGCAATGTTTGGCCGCACCAAAGTAACCAACACTTCATTGTACTTGCAATCTTACTTTTTTTTTCTAGAAAAAAAACAGACAGAGAGATAGGGCCTCTTCAGTTCATTGCGAAAAAATACTTTACCATTTATTGGTAAGCCAAAATTTAATAATACTAAAATTTTGATGAAATCAAGATGTGGAAGTGGTGTTTAGTTGACACCTTATTAAATTTCAATATAGCTTTGTGAGTAGAAGTTTTTAGAATTACCAAATGTTGGTAGAGATTAAAAAGATTGTGATGAGAAAGTCTTGTTTAGTTTGTTACCTTATTACTAAAATTTGGCAATGTCAACCTTTGGTATGGTTGATCCTGGCAATAAACTGGACAGGCCTATAATTTATATCACCGAGTTAGGCCTTTTCCGGCCCACAACATTACAGGCCCGTGCCACTATCGCTCGTCTGGTTTGTGGGCTCACAAAATCAACGGACCAGATCCGAATATTAAGCCTCCGCCTTTGACCAGGCCCACGCTCTACCACCTCGTCGTCGTCGTCGTCGTTCTCCCCGTTCCTCTCGGCTCGGTCCTCCGCTCCGCGACGCCGCGATTCCTCCACCCCTCTTCCTCGCCTCCGGTCTCCCGTCTCCGACGCCAAGAGATGGCCGAGGTAAGGGATCCCCTCTTTCCCGATCAGATCCTGCTGTGTCTTGGGGGTCTGATCTGTTCGTCTCCGGCGCAGCGTCCCCGTGACGTACGTTGGTTCGATTTGAATCCATCGATCGCGCGGTTAGAGTTTGGCTGTTGTCGAGTCGATCTGTTCGGTGTGTATGGCACCTCGATGTCCGCGCCTGGTGCGAGTTCGTGGTGGGTGTGTTGGGTTCTGACGAGCACTAGGTTCTCCTGTTTCTGCCCGTGTTAGATGGCTGTTTCTGGTGCCTGCTCGATCCAGTGTTTGGTCTTATTTTCCCGATCCTTCTGTCCGATCTGAGTGTCCATACGTTCTAAGATTACGGGATTTTGATGGGTAAATCGGGCTACATCACTATAAGGATCACGCTATGAATTTCCAACAATTTTTCGTTGTGTGATGCTTAGTAGTCCGTCGTCAGGGATGAATTCATGGATTAGGTTCTTCTATTGGGTATGGTGAGCATTTGATGCTTTATTTCAGGGGCGGGGGAGATTGGCTCATTTTTTATTTTGATGTTTCTGAAGAATGATTTTGGCGTCACTGAATAATCTTTGGATGTTTCATTTTAGAATGTCAACCTGTATGGCTTAATCGTACTGCAAGACTGATATAAGTCGATAGGCTAGACAGCTTGAGAGAGTATGAAAGATGGTAGACATGTAGAGTGATAGCTTTAGCTATCTGTTGGAAAATTAGACAAACCTAGTTGCAATTATTGTGTTGAGAAGGGGAAAACTGGCTTAGCGTTTCCCACCTCTTGCCAAAATGATGTTATTCGTGGGTTTGCAATGTGTATGTTAATGGTCTTGGGTTTGCAGTGCGTATGGTGAGTGAAGTGAGCATCTTTAAAGAAAGCGCCTATCCTTGTCCATTCGTTGAAAATTCTACCATCGTAGTGATTATCTGATTGATCCCTTTTTCATTTTCCTATTCTGATGAATCCCATGATATATTGTTTCCCAAGACTTTCACATCAGCTTGGTTTTTTGTCCTGTTTCCTTGCACTCAATGCAGCTCATATTATTCTTATTCACCAGATTGAGATAAAAACAGCACCTGCTGATTTCCGCTTTCCTACAACAAATCAAACCAGGCATTGTTTCACACGCTATATTGAGTACCACAGGTATATCAGATGCAATTACTTTTCATGCACAATATAGGCCAGTAAATTTATTTACTAGTTAAACTTTTTATGAAATCAGGTGTGTGAATGCCAAAGGGGAAGCAACTGCTGACTGTGAGAAATTTGCCAAGTACTACCGGTCTCTCTGCCCAGCAGAATGGGTGAGTGCTTTTGCTGTCCTTCACTGGCACCACCATTATATTTTATTATTTTAACAGTAAAAGCAAACCTTATATCTTGAATATGAACTGGGAAATCTTAGTTTTTCCGTTCAATAGCAGTTGAACTTGTTGAAATGGGACTAATGTGTTATCTGAATTACTGAATCTAAATCTGAAACTTTGCTTCTGGATTTTAAAAGCTAATGTAAATACCAGTCCATAAAATTAGCTGTTTCCCATCAATGTTGTCATATCACTGGACAGAGGTAGAAAACAGCACATTCCCTTCGGTATATTTGGTTATACACGTTGATATTTAATTATTTTGTGTCAGTTCGATGCTTCAGTAGTGATGTTAACATGTCCTACAGAGTAGCAAGTGCAAACTGCATCTGTCAGTGAAAAACATATCTGCCAATGTAGAATCATTAGGATTTCAATAAAGATAACCTGATTCTTGTGAACGAAGTGGCTTGTCCAAAACTATTTATCTGATAAACGAACTATAGAATATGCTGGAGATTTACTCAGTTTGTCAACAACTGTTATGTGATGACCCATTTATGTAGCTTCACATGTGCTTTAAAACCTTATTTTTCTGCTGGTTGTTTCATGTGCTCTGGCCTTCAATTGTTCAACTAACGTTATACCTTTGATTTCATTTCTCTGCATTTTTTTATTCCTCTGTTAGTTCTTAACTAGACCGCATTGTCTCTCTCTGTTTTACAAGCTATTACTGTCGTGCATGACTGGGAACTTTAACTGTTAAAAGAACCACAGTTTAGTTTGTTTTCTTGGGCATCATTAGCTTTTCCTGTCTCAGGTTGAGAAGTGGAATGAACAGAGGGAGAATGGGACATTTGCAGGACCACTCTAAATCTCTTGTTTGAGAGTCTTCTCATATCAGTCCACTGCCCTCGTCGGTGTCATTGCTATCATCTGGTTTGAATTTATGCTGCTGCTTTTGTTCTTCAAGCTTGTGCTGCACAACAAGGGATCCTTTTATGTGTGTTGCACTAATAATTTAGCATGGTTGCCTGACATGTTGTTTCACAGATCTGTTTATTCACATGATTTTATTCAAATATAAACAATTTGATACCTCATTGTTCACTGCCCAACTTTCTGTCATGGCCTCTAGTATTTCTCAATTTGACAGTTTCGATGCTGAAATGGATAAAGTTAATGGAAGTAATGGCATGGAGAGAATGGAATCTACATAGAATTGCCAAACACCAACTTTTGTTGAACTGGTAATCGTGCACATGCAACGCACGTCGTGACCAAAATTTCTGATAATTTCTGTTGTACGATCAATGGCTGCTTGACTTGAGACGCAGTTTATATTCATCGGATAGATTATGCCATTAGATATCGCCTTTTGCACAGTTGCACTTGATTTGGTGAAAGCATGAGTTGATTTAATGTCGGTCCAATTGGGTCAAACTAGTTTATGTCGTACGAACATAACTTTCCATGTGGTTTAGCAAATCATGAATGACGCGAACTGAAAAGTAGACTGCATACATATCGTAGCGTAGTTAATGTGAGTTCTGAATGGCCTGGCCAGTGTTTATTCCGAATGGTTGTGGCCATGGCACTGTTGGTTGGTGGACACTTTGTTGCTTTGAGGGTTGAAACCTATGCAGGATTCAGTCAGATGGTACAGAACATATTAAGATCGCCAGTGTACACACATGCACATATAAATATGCCCAACAAAGATCGTGATAGCTTTTATGAGAGGGTTTTGATGGTTCAGTGTACTTTATATGCTAATCGCCCTGCATCCGTCCTGTCTCGCAAAGCAACTGCATGCAGCTACCATGAAAGCAAGACGGACGTTTTCATCTCTGAAGGAAGGCGTTTGTTTTTGCTGAAGGTAAGTTTAACATCGTATTCTTAAAGCCTCAAGGGTACTAGTGAATCAGTGAACGTGCATATTGTTAAGTACTAACGAAAGAGAGCAAGTTTGGAAGTTTCAACGATACAATGAAGAAAGCCCTTCAACACACATTACAAACACGCAACCTACATCAAGCAAGATTATACCTTCATCACGCATAAAATTTTAAAAGCAACTCGTTTGGAACCACAAGCTCAGGAGGGATAGACAGAAATGGCAGAGAGGAGATGGGTGGTAGAGATGAGCATGACACAGACAATATGCAGAGAAGCGCCTTGCAGGCGAAAGTCTTGCAAGGTCAAGAAGAGGCGTTCCTTGGAGCAGGCGGGGGAGTAGAAGAAGGGAGCTCAGGGAGGATAGAGCCATTGCTAAGATCAGCACGACGCGTCGTGGCAGTGCGCCATAGGCTTGGGCGTCGTCTTCTTCTTCTTCTTCTTCTCCAATGAGCTCACGAGCAGCCCGACCATGGAGGAGGACATCATCATCATCATCATCATCAGCAGCAGCAGCAGCAGCCAAGAACCAGCCGGGGAGCCAGCTGCTGGGACAACAGCAATGGCGTTGCTGATCTCCATTGCAAAGCTAGGACGCTATCTAGCTAGAGGGAGGAAAGCCAGCAAATGTGTGTGATGAGATATTAACTCTGTGGAGAAGAAGGCCATGAACGAGTCCTTTTTATAGCAGAAAAGGGACATGAGCACATAGCTTAGTGCTGTGAACTGTGAAGAGTGTGTTCGGAGATGTACGTGGAGAGAGCGGGTGGTCGCAATTAATGGAGAGAGGTGCAAAATGGTGGGAGCGCAGGGGGGGCGTCCGTGGCGAGGACGACGATGCCCGAAAGGATGAAACACACGACTTTATGACGAGACGCTGCAGCTGTAGCAATCGATCGATGGAGGGGTAGTAGTCAATACTCAATACTCAATACTACTACGATGCATGTGACGGTCGAGATGGCGACGACGCATGTGTTCCCCTCCGCAGCGGGCGAACCGGAGTTTGTGCCATGCAGTAACGATGGCCTTGGGTCGCGTCGTGATCGGCCATGATGGGCTTCAATTCCGGCTTGGGTTCTGTACAACGAGACTGTGGAGAAAGGGGGACTAGTACGTCGTCTCTGATGTTTGCGACGGCGACGCGGTGATCGATCCGATATCTCAGGTACGGACTACGTGTGCGGGTGCGTGGTTTTCACATGAGAGATTAACGGCTCTAGCCGATCGAGGCACAGGCACAGCACAGTAGGATCTTGTTCAGCGGTTTAGGGGATCGAGCTTAAGGCTGCGTTCAAGTCTGCTTATGTTGTTGGATTAAGTTTCAGATTATTGTGACACGCTTTTCAAACTGTTAAACGACGTATTTTGTGCGAAAATTTTCTATATGAAAGTCGTTCTAAAATATCAAATAAATTTATTTTTTAAGTTTGCAATAATTAAAACTCAATTAATTACAAGTTAATGTCATCTCGTTTTACATGAAACACTTAATTTTTATCTTAAGGAAATTTAAACACCACCTAAAGCTTGCAGTGGCTGAGTGGCTTGTGATGGTAGTAAGAGTGGCAAACGGTTGAGGTGTCTCACGAGTCTCTTCCTATAGAGATTTTGTTTTTTTTTCTTTTATTTGTAACCTGTTTGGATTTTTACTCAGGCTTATATGAAATACAATTAGCAATTATCATGCCGATTTAGTTTCTTAAAAAAAAATTGCAGTGTGGCTGTGACGACTCTGTACGAGTACATAACGGCAACTGCACGCACGTTGGTTGTCCAGTGATACAAGTACCACTAGTGGCAGGCACGATTGTTGGTCTCTACTATGCTACTACCCGCTAGCTCGTCAGGGCTGTACGTACTGCGTATCAGCGCCTCAGAGCATCGCATCTCTCTTCGCCCCATAGCCCATACTCACGCGACACACAGAAAGGCAGAGCTCTCGCTAGCTTTTGCTGCGACCCCAAGAATGACCATTCAGCCGCTCTCAGGCGTGCGCGTCGCGTGCGTGCACCGGTGGCGCCGCACGCATGCATGCGTAGTAGTAGCGGATACAACAGCGAGCGTGTGAATTCGCCGAGACGTACAGCGAGCTACCTGCCGGCGATGGCGATGGAGTTGATCGAGTTGCTCGCTGCTTGAAAGCGAGGTGCGCCACGTTAAGCTGGGCTCCTCGCTGGCTGCGTGACTGCGTCGCTCTGCAATTCAATGCGTGCCTGGGTCTTCGTTACTCCTCGCATTCACTGCTGCGATCGATCGATGGTCTGCGCAGGCAACGCTGCGATCGACGGCCCGCTTTTGTTGTGCTGTGCAGCCTCCGAGTCGGTTGCCCGCTTCGGTGTAACGCGCGGGGATCGTCGTCTTCAGTGCCGGATGGGCACAAGCCGCGGTGCACGCATGCCCTTTCGCTGTCATGTTCTTTAGTGCTAGCTGCTAGCCTGCTACGGCACTAGCGCCGTGTACTACTACTACTACGCAACAAGGCAGTGATCAATGGGAAAACTCTGATCAATGTGCCGGCCGGTATGTGCGTAGGCTCAGAGAAGTGCAAATATTCGTTATTTCGTCGTGTTTGGCCAACCTTTCTTTGCATGTACTTTTGCTGCCAAGCTAAAATGTCGTTTGAGATGGCGTACGTAGGAACAAAAAATCTACCACCATTAGATAATCAAAACTTAATTTGAGTGATCGGCAGAGAAGGGGCCGGTTAGTTGCATTATGAATCATGGAGGAAACAATTAAAACTTAAAAATTAACAAGCTCCAATCGATAAGATGCATGACAGACTTCACAGCTGTTATATGACTGAAGTGATCGTAGTTAATCCTGAATATTTCGTTTCATCAGCTGATTCATGCATGGGCGCACGTCGCTCGATCGACATGTAGCGCGTCGGCGGCGTCGCCTCGCCGGCCGGTCAATTCCGACGGTGAGGCGGCGACGGCGGCGTCTCGTGCGCCTTGCAGATGGCGGTGGGCGCCGCGAGCATGTGGGTCAGCGCCGTGACCCACCTCTTGTACACGCCGTAGTCGTCGGCGCGGAGCTCCACCTTGCCCTTGCTCGTCGTGACCTCGATCAGGTACGTCGCGTCCTCGTCGCGGCTCGGCTTCTCCGGCGCGCACGGTTGCACGTCGAGGATCACACCTGCTCGTTTCACGCAAAGATCAAAAGAGAACAAAAAGAAATGAACGGAAATGGCGGTGGCATGGTCGACTGATGCGTTCGATTCTTACTCTCTTTGGCGTTGGAGAACGCCATGACCAGGTTCATCTTCTTGATCCGCATGACCACCTTGCCGCCCTTGGTCGCCGCCGCGGACACCGTGTGCAGCTTCCACTTCCCTGCATGGAAGAAGAGAACACATCGATGCAGAGACGCCGCGATCGTAGTTGTTGTGTTCGGCCATTTGTGGAGACGAGGAGATGAGCTCCGGCGGCTTACCGTCCGGCATGGCGACGAACATCTCGTCTCCCTTGGCGAGCGCCGCCTTGGACCTCGCGTAGTTGAAGTCGAAGTCGAGGTCGTCCTGGTACAGCGCGGAGCTCGCCTGGTCCGTCCTCTCGTTCTGGCTGCCGCCGCCGCCGCCACGACGTCCTCGCAGAGCCGCCGCGCCACGCAGTGCTGTCAAGATCAGAGTTATCTCCGGAGAGTTATTTGCGGGGTGTCCGTGGAGGAAGAAGGACGGTCAGTGATCAGAGGCATACAGGTAGCGGCGGCCGCGGTGAGCGTGATGACGTTGCTGGCGTCCGTAGCGGCCACGGCGGCGTTGACGGCCGCCGCGACCTGGTCGCGCGTGGCGCCCGCGGCCTCGGCCACCTTCGCGCACTGCGCCGCGACGAGTGCGGCCGCGGACGCCACCGCGGTCTCCTTCATCGACGCCGCCGGCGTGGAGTTCTCCGCCGCGATCGCGGCGAGCGCGGCCGCGACGCCAGCGACGGACACCGCGGCGTGAACCTCGGCCTTGTGCAGGCGCGCCTCCTCCTTGCGCTTCTGCTTCCGCTCCTTGACCCACTTCTTGAGCGAGATGCCGCTCCATGGCGCCATCTTGCGCGGGAGCTGCACGCAAGTTCAAATCTTTAAGCTCGAACAGAACCATCACCAATGGCAAATATATTTCACCATTTCGATTTCTTGCATAACATGGAAAGTTGGAATCAATCTGTGATCCTCTTCTTGAGTGAAATTGGAAGAGAAACTTGGAAAGAACCGTGGCAGCATTCTGGCTTCTGCAATTTCGTGATCCGTTCCATTTGCAACACGATCCTGTTTTCTTTCCTAAAACATGGTAATAAAACTGTGGCCTTTCACTCACCCATTTCTTCTTGAGATCATAATCCAGCTCTGGGTGAATTGCCTTCTGAAGCCATATCCATGACTGAAAAAAAAAAGGACCAGATCAACACGAAAACAAAACATTTTAGATCAGGCTAAAGGAAGATTGCATGTACACGGATACATGAGCAACGCATTTCATGAAATGTGTACCTTCAGATCATCATATTTCCATTGCGTCGTGCTGAAACCGCTACTGTCGACAACCAAACTACGATCATTCTTCTGCAAACCACCCAAAGATATAGTGTATTATGAACTTCAATTCCCATCTTCCGAGTAATCGATCTACCGACAAATATTTGCTACAGTACTGAAGTACTAACACTTACTGGCAACAGGTCTCTCCTATCATTGTCAGGCGCCATGACCGGGTTCTCCACCAGCGCCATTGAGCAATCCATCGGTCCCGTCTGAAGAACTCGGATAGCCGAGCTGCACCACGTGCTCGAGAGAAGGTCCATCGGCTCCGAGGGCGGCTCCTCACAGGCAATCAGGCTCCTGTCAGGCTCCATGGCCAATGCAGAAGCCAAGATAGTCCCCTTAGAAGCAACTGGTAAAATGCAAAGGACCAGAGATTTATACAGATCAGTGCTCTGATCTCTCTGGTGGTTGTGGTTGTGCTTGTGCAGGTGCAGGTGCAGCCTCTCTATTTCTGATGCTCACCTGCAGCCTAGCAGGAACCAGATCCTTGATCAAATCACTAGGATAGCTCCAACCACTTCAGGCCAACTTTTAGCTGTAAAAAAAACTTAAACAAGACAGGTGTCACAGAGAAAGAGATTTGTTTAAACATCTAAACACCAATTAAACAAGCTTAGTAGTGGCTTTTTTGGAGGAATAAGAGTGGGGTGGATCATTAGCTTCATCTATGCTTTAGGTGCACACAAAGAGGATGGAATCAAAATGGGGACCTCGAAGCCTTTTCAGTAGAAAACTAATTAGCGGCATGACCGTCCTAAAAACATTCGAGGAGGTTTGAGCATGCACTTTTAAGTGCTGGAATTTTATTTTTTTTTCTGCCACTACAAAGAAGTGATATCTCAGGGTTTGATGCAACGATTCCTAAATATTTTATCGCCGATTAAAATCTCCTAAAGGCAAATGCTTCTGTGGGAGAACATGAGGTGTTGGGCTGCCACTAGTGCAATAGAAAAATTAGGGGCAGCAGGATGAGGGTGTCATGCATACGATGTTGTGGAACTTTCTTAGCATCATTGGCTCATTGCCATGCGTGCAGTACTGCGATGTTGGAGCAAAGAGACGTACACACTTCATGGGTCGTAGATTGTATAGCTGTAGTGTAGTATCCCGTAGCGGCATAGCGCGAGAATCTAGCGGATGTTCAGTGAACTGGAGTTCAGACAATCAGAACTTATGCTTTGGGGAACTGTAGGTAGAGTGATACTGCCAAGGGGTCTCCATTTCATGTACCTGTCGCTGCCATGATAATTGTTTGTTACCAACAAACTCCTGCGTAGGTAATGTAAAAATTCAGATACTGAGTTCAGAACTTCAGAAGTAGTATATGCCTTGGACTGTTAAATTTTGACATATCACTACAATAAGGCATCAGTTCACCAAGTCGAGTTTAGCAGAGTAATCCAGTGTTACAAAATTTTGGCTATTTGGTGGATCATTAGCCCCCCAACCTCCAGAAATACCAGCATGATGTGCAGTAGGAATTGTGTTTCAAAATGATCCAAACCCAGAACCAATTGCCACTGATTGGGAATAGTTGAGCTACTCCCAAATAATGCTTCTTCCAGATTACAGCGAGAGCTGCAGCTTCCTAGTGCTGGCTGATGCAATTATCAAATTCTAAAGCAAAAATCAGTGACTTCAATCCTCAGCCTAAGCGCATGCGTTACGGAGATTTTTTTTTTCACATATTGAGGCCTCAAGAGAATTTCAGCTGAAGCCTCTTATCCATTGTTTATTCTAATCCTCATGTGTAGGCCTTTAATCCTGTCTGCTCATCATTCACCCTTTGAAAATACCTTCGGACAGATTTTATATGTTACGGCGAGTCCCTTTTGATCATGGATAGGAGTCTGATCGCTGCACTTTTGAATGTAAAGTTTGCCGCTGCAGATTCATGCAGTCTCTTTCACAGGGAAATGCAGGGAAGCCGAAATCATGTTAATTAATTTGTCGGTCTGCAGTTTTTGTCAAGAGTTTTACTAGCTTTTGTGAGGATGAAAAATGAAAAGCAAATTCCAGCAGCATTGCAGCAAGCCGTGCTAACCTTGATGTCCAGGCAGCCCTGCTTGTTGTAGACATTTCTAGTACTAGTTGGTTTCTGCTGGACATTTTGACCGTTCCCCTCAGTCCCCAGCTAGCTGAGCTGTTCTCATTTCAGATGCTATATACTGAAGAAGGAAGTGGCATGGAAATCACTCAATAGAGTAGCAATTTTGAAATAACCAGCTGGGGCAAGACCAATCTCAAAAAGAATTGAGCCAAACTCCAACTTGACTAACAGAATTCAGAAATACCGTGGTTGCTTCTATTCTCGAAAATTTACTAAAACTTCCACAAATTAAGGAAGGATTATATCATGAGTTCATGACTGACTATTCCCTTCAAAAGGGCACAGATCAAAATTGTCAAGATCCACTAATTGTACACAATCCAGGAATTACAGACACCTGTTTCTGCCATCTCTACATTTATCTAGTGGAATGGCTCTGAAATTATATCATCCTAGCATTTTAAAGCTAAACTATCTCTCCATCAACAATGAAATGCCTCATGAGAACAATTTCTTTCACGAGATTCCTGTAGGTGAATGGTCGGACAGCAGCTCTCAGAAAGTGCCTGGGAGCCTTACTCTTGCGCTTGTCTTTCGCACTTCTGCCCCTTGGACTCTCCTGCTGCTCATCCTCATCCTCGGTCTGCTCCTGCTCTATAACCATTGTGTTTGCACGGGCCATTCTCAATTCCATCTCTTTCTCCTGTTGCATCTGTCGCCTGTTATACTCATTTGACGCTTCGATGCTTGTCTTGACCAACTTCTCCATTTTATCAGAACTTTTCATCGCCTGCTTCCATTGCTCATCCCAGTACTTCTCACTCTCATCATCACTTTCTACTTCTTCTGTTTCCACCTCTTCGCTGACATCGATAACTTCGTCATCATCATAACCAGGTTCTTCATCATCATCGGTATCACCACCCTCATCAAACCCATCATCCTCAACCCAATCAATAACCTCAGTTCCACTCTCATCACCACCCTCAGTGTCACTCTCGTTCTCATCAGGTGCATCGCATCCAAGCTCCATCTCCTCCAACTTCACCTTCCATTCTTTGGTGTATGGATGGAGCAGTTCCATGGGATGGTTTGTGAGCAGGAACTCAAGGCACCGTGATTTGTCAGTGTCGCTCAGCTTCGAGTAAGCATTGACAACATCATCAACATAAGCCTTTGGACTCGCCTTCACTATCCTGCAGAGTCCACTGAAGTAGGTAGTGCGAATGGTCTGGCCATCATGCTCGAGGTCGAACAAGAACTGGTTCTCCGTCGCGGGATCGACCAATGGGCGGAGCTGGCTGTAGAAATCCTTCTGCGGCTCGAACCGCGACTGGTACAGTGGCCGCTTAACATATATGATGTCTGGGCGCGTCCATGCCGCACACCGGGTGATCAGCTCGCGCGTTGGGTTGCCAAGCCGCCCCATGAGGTTCCATTTGTCAAGCCGCTGCTCCTCGCTGGCCTGGATAGCGACCTCCGCGGAGAGCGTCCACTGCTCCCAGGGGAGCTCGTCGGGGCGCCACCTAGGGTGTCGCACGAAGACCCAGTAGTACCGGAACCCGACGGCGGCGTCGAGCTCGTTGAGGCGGTTGGAGAACTGATTGGACATGTCGAACTGCTCGACGCGGTCCCACTCGTCGTGGTCGGAGACCTCGGACATGAGGGAGACGCGGTCGTCGGAGAAGCGGCCGCGGATGGGCGGGCCGACGACGATGCCGCGCCAGGAGTAGGGCCCGTATCGGCCGAACCTGTACCAGTCGTGCCGGTGGCGGAGGCGCGGGTCGTCGGGCCCATCCATGAAGCGGACGGAGCGGTCGTACCCGAGGCCGATCATCTCCAGCTCGGCGTCGGTGAAGGCGTCGGCCTGGTTCTCCTTGGCGGCGCGCCGCTTCCTCCGGTAGAAGGCGTTCTCGCCGAGGCGGCGGCTGCGGATGCGGGCGCGGGACTTGGCCTCGCGCCGCACGTCGCCGCTGCCCTCGATGCGGCCCCCCGAGGGCTTCCTGTGCTTCTTGCTGCGGCCGGCGCGGGCCACGGTGGAGTGTTCCTCGGGCGGCTCCATCCGCGGCGGGGTCGGAGAGGCGGGGAAGGAAGCGGCGGCATCGGCGGCGGAGGCATGGATGGTGATGGAGTTGCGCCTGGGTCTGGAGGCGGCGGGAGATGGCGGCGCGAGGCGGGACGGGGAGACAGTGGCGAGGAGGAGGGGGTGGACGAGGCGGAGGCCGGAGTAGTGGGGGTTGCGGCGGAGGAGGCGAGGAGATTGCGGGGGTTTGGGGTAGAGGAGGGTGGCCGAGCCGGACGCGGACGCGAACGCGGACGCCATGGCTGGCTGGCTCCGGCTGGGGCTTCGGCCTTCGGGTTTAGCTGGGGTTGGGGATTTTTCTCTCACTACTCCACTGGCCCTGCGTGTGTAAGAGACGGTGGAGACAATTGAGGCCCATGGGCCGGCCTTGCTTGGCACTACGTGGCCCGGCCCAATTTGGACTGGTTGTTTGTAACCCCAAATTGTCAACGGTTGGTTAAATGCATCCATGCTATTATAAATTTGCATGTTTTGAAAAATACCATCACAATTCACCTACCTAATTGGAAGGATGCCATTACAATTTTTCCAATATCTGAAATATGCCATTTTCTACGCCCCAAAGGTTGTTGGACCCACATATAGACCATTGTATTTTCGTATAGTCTAAAATACCCTTGCCTACACCTCGCTGACATGTGGGCCATGTCTTCCATCTCTTCTCTCCCACAGGCCACAGAGAGCAAGGCATAGAGCCACCCACCTCTGGCCAACCGCACGCCCTGTCACCCCCCTCCCCACCCGCGTCGTGACTACCTGTCGAACCACGTTGCCCAGGCCACCTACGCCATTAACCCCTTCCTCGAGCTCCAACGCCGCCGCGCCGAGCTCCGTCATCACCTGCCCGAGCTCGCACATTGCTTTCCTCCTTCCCGGCGCGATGGACGATGCGGCATAGAGGGCAGATACGGCGGCCGTCTCCATCCCCACCTTGGGGAGCTCGTCGACAACATCAAGCTTCGCCACCGTCGCCAACCTAAGCTCCATCCCCCATCACCAAGCTCAAGTCTGGATCTGGGAAAGTGGAGCGAGATCAGCGAGGGGGGAGAGGAGGTGCGAGAGGAGCCAGAGCGAGGTGGTCACGGGCAGATGCCAACACGCCGTTGGCGGAGCAGGTGTGGGTGCGGGGGAGGGGAGGTGGCTTGCGACGATGCCGGACTTCATGGCGGCGGCGTCTACAGTGGGTGGAGGGAGGGTGGCGTAGAGCACGGAATCCAGTGCGGTGGTCGCTGTTGCCGTTCCCGGTCGACATCCATGCTTGCCTCTTCGGGGGAAACTGCATCTGCTAGTCGCCGTTACCACTCCCCGTCGCCATCCTCCTCCACTTCCTCGTCCTCGCCGCCACTATCGATAATGGCGCGCCCAACGCGTTTGCCTCAGCCATTGCGCTCGGCGGGGCCGGTAGCCCGATAGGTTGCCACAGGCGAGGCTCGCGACAATCCTTTTTGCCGATGCACTCGTCGTTGGGGCCGTCACACTCATCCTCATCGCCGCTTTGGAATAAGTTCACCGGAGGTCCCTCAAATTGACACCGAGGTTTTTTAAGGTCCCTAAACTAGAATACCAGAAATGTGTACCCCTAAAATTACTAAATCCGTCTGACGAAGGTCCCTCGGCAGTATTGACTCAGTTTTTGCCCGGTTGTGCTGACGTGTCGCGCTGTGGGACCCACTGGTCAGTCCGCCGTTGGGGAGTTAATAGACGGGGTTAACGCTCTGTCCTCGCCGTTTCCAGGCGTTGGCGCGACATTTTCCTCTTCTCGAGCTGAAACCCTAGCTTAGGGCGGCGGCGGCGGCGTAAGCGGCGGCGGCGGCGGGGGCAACAGGAGAGGTGAGGCTAGGCGATGGCGAGTAATTGCAGTGACCGGTCGTCGGGGTCGTCGCATCCCAGCAGTCGTGCTCCCATCCCGGCGCGAGTTGGGCCCTATGATTATCAGCCGGCGGTGATGTGCCGGTGTGGTGCGAAGGCGGCGCTGTGGATTTCCTGGAGCGTGGACAACCCAGGTCGACGGTACTACCGATGCCGCAATCGGGTGAGTGATGTAGATTTCTTTTGCTTGCTTGTTTTTTGTTTGAGCTGGCAGTATGGTTGGGTGATTTGGGATGTAAAGTTTTCAGGGCGCCGGCTGTGATTTTTTTGACTGGTATGAGCCCGCAACAAGCAGTTTTTCGAGGGAGTTGTTGAATGACCTTCGTGAAGCCGTGCTATCGCTAAGGAGGGAGAAGAATGAGTTGCAACGTTGTGTTGAAGAACTGAGGCTGAAGGTAGAAGAGCAGTGCCTAGAATTAGGTGTAGCAATGAATGAAGTGGCACAATTGAGGCTTGTGGCAGCTGATAATGAAGCTAACATGGCGGCTATGAGGGCAAGTAACAGTAGGCTAGAGAAATATAGAGTTTGGCTTGTACTGATGTTGTTGGGATGCATGTTTGTGTTGTTTGCTGTGTTTTTAGTTCAGATATGAGGTGCAATGTGTAAATCTATGTGCCAAAATGCTGGTAGCTGAAAGCATTTTGCTGTATTTTGCTAAGAATTTAAGTGAATTTAAGCAATGTGGTTGGATGAATTGTGATTGCTATTCAGTAATGACACTGATATTGCATATATTTGACTGAATATCAACTATTGCAGTGACAGAGTATTGGTAACTTTGCACATAAATTACAGCATAACAAATTGATAAGAGTCAGTTCATTTGTTGAAAGATAATTTGAGCAAAGTCACTCAATTTAGATGATAACAATCCACATAGCTTAGCTGGCTTATGTCTGCCAGAACAAGCACACATCACAGCATAGTTGGCAAGTAGTCTGCCAAATTACAGAAACTAAACAGATAGGTAAAGTTGGCTAAGAGTCTACCAAATTACACAAAAGGCACAGAACATTGCATAGTTAGCTTCATATGGCATCACAGCTTGTCAGTTTCCCATGGGGGAATCAGCATCAGTGGACCTGCAGCTGTTTTCTTGGGCTTGGTACTGGATGGTTCTTGAGCTTGCACATGAACACTTGCTTTCCCAGAAGTGATCCTCACTGAAGCAGAAGAAGAACATTGAGAGTGTGGCACTATGGCCTGAAGGTTCACACTGGCTGAACCACCACTTTCAGTTGCCACCCTAGCACTGGCTGCAACCTTCACAACTGAACTGTTTTTGTGTGGTGACTGGAAGGAAAAGAAACAAGTGTTGTTGGCAAATGAATGTTACTTTCAAAAGTTTAATTGAATGAGGACTGCCTGACATACCTTTTTTGTAGGAGATGTTCTCTTCCTAGTGTGACAAGCAGATGTGCTAGTGCTGAGCTCAGCTGCCTTTCTTTTCCTGCTTTGTGTGTTGCTCCCAGAAGTGTTTGACAACCCTAAGTTGTTATTTGCAGTGACTGTATTTCCTGGAGCCGATGTTGCAGCTCCAGGTGTGCTAACACCTGCCCCACTGTGCTTGTGACAGCCCCTGCTGTTGTGACCAGGTTGCTTGCATGATCTGCACATGATAATTGTGCCAAATTTGGAAGCTTTGGTAGGTTTAGCTGGCTCATTAGGCTCCCTTCTCCTTTCAGTCTTTGGCCTTCCTGGCATCTTTATGTATCCTGGGGCATTTAGAGGCTCTCTAGGATCATCTGGCCAACTAGTCATGCCCTGTACTGGCTGCAGGCAATGGGCATAGGTTTTTTTGAAAGATGCCACTGAGTAGCATGGAGCAACCCACCCATCTAGTGTGTTGGTCCTATAGTAGATGCAGGCAATTGCATGAGGACATGGCAAACCTGACAATTGCCAATATCTACATGAGCACTCCTTCATATCTAGGTTAACTATGAACCTATGCTCATTATGCTTGACTTCAAAACTGTCAGCCCCATTGCATATAGCATGGCAGAATGCAGATTCAGCAATGTATACATTAAGTTTTTTAAGTATACCAGGGCAAATGACAGTACTCCATCTATCAGAACATTTTCTTTGATCATGGATCCTAACCATTACTTTCCTTCTAATGGTTTCAAGCATTGTTATGATAGGAAAGAATCTAGCCTCAAGAATCCATCTGTTGAAAGATTCACAAATGTTGTTATCAACAGAGTCACAATTAGATCCTAACCTGAACCAAGCCCTACTCCAATGTTCTGGGTGTGTGTTCAGTATTGCTTGAGCTCCAGCAGGGGTCAGTTGGGCCAGCTTTGCTCTAGCCAAATTGAAAAGCATTCTGCATGATGCTTTGGCACACTTCCAGAATTTTTTTTGAAACTCTTTGTCATTGAAGTGCCTCTTCCAATTGGCATAGATATGCCTGGCACAGTTCCTGTGCTCAGCTTCAGGAGCCCACTTAGAGACAGCATTAATTATTCCCTGCATTTGACAGTAACATGCATTGTTTAATGACAGAATTACTAGAAAAGAATAGCAAACAGAGGTTTAGGAGCATTACCTTTTGCTGGTCAGAGATGAAGACCCATCCACTTCCATCACCAACCTTCAGATCACTGCACAGCAAGTCACAAAACCAATCCCATTCTTCATTGTTCTCTTTATATACCACAGCCCAAGCTATTGGGTACATCTGATTATTGGCATCCCTCCCTATAGCACACAATAGCTCTCCATTTGTAGATCCCTTGAAAAAGCAACCATCAAGCTCAATTACCTTCCTGCAACCAGCCATAAACCCTTTCTTGCATCCATCAAGGCAAATATAAATTCTTTTGAACACAGGTGGTTCAATACCTATCACTCTGTTGATGACCACAGTGCTACCAGGGTTGGTCCTAAGCAGTTCTTCCTGATAATTGTAAAGCTTCTGGTACTGGCCCTTGGTCACATCAAATGCCTTCTGCATCACAAGTCTTTTGGCCCTCTTAAGCTTGGAAATTGATGCATCAGCAAACATCTCTTCTTGAACTATTGCTTTCATATGGGATAGTGGCCAACCAGGGTTAGCAACTATGAACTTGTCATATTTTTCTGCTATCCTAACAGATGAAACATGTCTACTATCCCTCCTTGGTGGGCATGCATGCATACTGTCATAAGTGGCAATCTGCCAACTATCACTTCTTGTAGTCTTGGACAGCAAACACACCCAAGGACAGCTAGCCCAATCACACTTTGCCCTCACCCTCTTGTGATCATCTTTAATAAAATTAATCACTTTCTTTTCAGCCAGGGCATATTTTATAATGGCCATCTTGAACTGATGCTTGGAGCTGAACTTCATTCCTAGCTCAAAAACAGGAACCCCTGGCTGCTTCTTAAACTTTGGGAACTTGCCCTTCCTTCTGACAAGCTCACCATCACTGCCAACCTCATCATATGAGTCTTCATCATCACTATCTGCATACGGGGTGTCGTTGCCATCTTCTGGACCTCCAGCAGTTCTAGCTGACTGACTTTTAAACCCCTCAAACACAACCTCATCCAGCTCATGAACCTTTCCAGCTCTCATCTTCCTCTTTAACTCTTTGTAGTGTCTTTCTATCTCCCCAGCCTCTTCATCATCCTCAGAAGGGCAATCATCTCCTCCTACATAATCACTATCATCCCCACTGTCAGAAGGCAGGACAGTGTTTATGGGTGACCTTTCCCTATAAATGACAATCCTCCTGTCGTCCACTTCCATTGCTTTAACTTCACCAGCACCCACAACAGCTTTGCCCTTATCTTTGACTTTCACCTTTCTGTCCCCATCCTTGTCCTCATCTCCCTCTTCCTCTGATTCTTCATCCAAATCCAGCTCCATTTCAGCCTCATAATCACTGTCTTCATCTTCATCAACATCAATTACAACGGGCTCCTCAGCATACACCTCAGCCACACCACCCTCACTTATACAGTCAGACATGAACCCACACACCTTATCATCCATCAACAACCGCATTCCTGTCCCTAATTCTTCCCCAGGAAATAACCAATGCAGTAATGTCCCATCTACAAATTTGTGGTGATCTTTTAGGTGTCCAAAAAGTTCAGGTAATGACACTTTATCCCTGTCTATGTATGACATTGCTTCTCTCCCCCCACAATACAACTTCTGTCTCCCTTTATTGACAAATTCCCCATTGAAATGGAACCTAACTACTAGAGTGCCCAAGGGATCCATGCTGCCAGCTCTGAAAAAATAAAAAAATAAGCACTTTACTACTGTACTATTACAACTACACTACATCCAGATCCCTAATACCTAGTTAACACCTAACACCGATTAAAAAAGGACCACCCCAACACTAACCCACACAGATTCACATGGGCATACAAAAGCATTACTACACCTAGTGCATGAGGGATAATATACTACTTCACCTCTACACCGAATCCCAGACAAAAAACGAATCTACCACATTTTAAAATCTTCCCCGAAAATCAACACAGTACCAGCTACAATAGCACGCAATGTCGAGCCAAAAAGGTACTAACCGGGGTGGAATCCGCCGCGCGTTTCGACGAACACGATGCCCGTCGCCGGCGCCACGGCCAGCTCGCCGCCGCCGACAATCCCGCAGTCGCCTTCAAGTCGCCTCCTGGTCGCCGCTCAGCTAGGGTTCGAGCAAGGGAGAGAGAATGTCGCGCCAACGCCTGGAAACGGCGAGGACAGAGCGTTAACCCCGTCTATTAACTCCCCAACGGCGGACTGACCAGTGGGTCCCACAACGCGACACGTCAGCACAACCGGGCAAAAACTGAGTCAATACTGCCGAGGGACCTTCGTCGGACGGATTTAGTAATTTTAGGGGTAAACATTTCTGGTATTCTAGTTTAGGGACCTTAAAAAATCTCGGTGTCAATTTGAGGGACCTCCGGTGAACTTATTCCTCGCCGCTTTCGGTAGAGATGGATAGCAGGAGGTAGAAGAAAGCGGCCATATGTCAGTGAGTGGAGAGAAGAGATGTAGAAGGGCATTTTGGACTATACGAAAATATAGTAGCCTGCACGTGGGTCCAATGGGCTCCTAGGTGTAGAAAATGGAGAATTGTAATGACATCCTTTCAATTATGCAAATTGTAATGGTATTTTTTAAAACAGTTAAATTTATAATGACATGAATCTAATTAGGCTGTGTTCGGCTCCATCCATTCCCAGCGCGCACATTCCCAGCGCGCGCAGTGAACACGGAAAACAGAACGATCCATTAGCGCGTGATTAATTAAGTATTAGCTAAATTTTTTTTCAAAAATGGATTAATTTGATTTTTTTAAGCAACTTTTGTATAGAAACTTTTTGCAAAAAATTGTACCGTGTAGTAGTTTGAAAAGCGTGCATGGAAGAAAAGTACTGTGCGCGTTCCCAGCCCCTCAGCCGAGCACAGCCTTAATCTAATGGGGAATCGCTGGTTTCCCTCTCGGTGAACTGGCGAAGTTTTGTATGCATTTTGTAGTTACTGATTACTTTGTTTGGCAAAAGCTCGATCAGCTCTAGATTTTCTTTTCGTAAGAAAAAGTCACAGGTACAGGTATCTCTGAATGTCAATTGTCAAGATGTGTTTGGGTTTTTTTTTGTGGAGTACTTTGGTTTTGCCACTATGTTGGCCGTGAGACAATAGATAGATTGACACTACAAGCGGATGCACTGTTCCGACGATAGGAATTTGGAATTCCTATGAGTTTTACACAAATCTCACGAGGAAAAGAAAGTCCAATCCACATCTGCACCTGGAGATTTCATTTCACTCATAGTCTTAACAAACAAAGGCACCCAACCAAACACATCAAAATCTAGGCTACAAAAAGGACGCAACGAATAAGAATCGGTACCTAAGTGTGAGTAAGAAAGATAAGTACACTAACACACCAACGGCGACATCGAAACGGATATGGCGCAATAAAGAAAGACGGCCTAACCTCCTTCCTGTCCTCCGCGCCGTCGCATCGCCTCTAATGGCGACACAGTTACAACCAACAAATCAAGCAAAGACATGCATGAACAGAATCTTAATGCGAATCGATGCAACAGCTGATTACTGATTAGTAAAATTACAATTTCAGATTAGCAGCAGTTCGCGACGATAATATACATGCAAGGATGGGAGGATGAGAGAAGAGACGAGGAGGAGCTTGGAAGTCCGGAATCGCTTCCGTGTAATAATCATACAATTGATTAATGCTACAGAGAGCATTTCCCGCGCGCGCGCGCGAAATGCATGCAACAAAATTACGGCCCAACGGGGAAGAAGGGCTAGTGTACACCGGGGCTTTGGTTTGGCGATGGCACCCCACCGATCGATCCGATCAGAAGGTCGGCACGACGCCGTCGACGCCGTAGTCGGCGTCGGAGCCACCTGGCGCCATGAGCGCGGCGACCGCGGCCGCGGCGGAGGAGTACATCTCCTCGTCCTCGCCGTCCGCTTCGGCGTCCGCGCCGCCCTTGGTGCGCTTGGCGAAGCGGCCCTTGATGCGCGGCCGCGTCTCCGCGTACGCCTTGCGGGACGCGTACCGGATGGTCTTCTCGAACCGCCGGCTCTTGCGCTTCTCCCTGTACCGCATCAACCGCGCCTCCCGCTCCCGCCCCTTGCTCACCACCGGCATCGGGGCGCCGCCCGCCGCCGCGTCCGGCACCACCGCCGCCTCCGAGGATGATACCTGCGTCGTGTCACGAGAGCATCCATCTCGTCTTAGGACACACTCTGAATTGCTCATCGAGATTCAAGAACTCTGAGTTGCTTGCTTACGCTGTGGTTCATGGAGTGGTCGGAGTAGAAGAGCTTGCCACCGGTGATGTCGAGCTCGGGCGGACCGTTCTGGACGCCGATGGCCTTGATGTCGTCCATGGAGCGCGCGAAGTCGAGGTCGAGGTAAGGGTCGGAGTCGGCGTAGAACACGTCAGTTGCACCGACGGCGCCATCTTTCTGCCCGTGGTCGGGCTCGGGGAGGAGCCACGACGCGGCCTCGGCGTCGTTGCTCCCATCGTCGTCGGCCGCCGCGCCGCCGTTGGCACCGGCCCCGGCCGGGCCCGACGAGGCGAAGGGCTTGGGCGCGTCGGCCAGCGCGCCGAAGAAGGGCGCGACGGGGAGCCGCTCGTGGCGGCGCGCGAGCGGGTTGGCGGAGTGGATGTCGGCGTCGCAGGTGGCGCAGAGCGCGGCGGCGTCGGCCCTGCACGTGACGGCCGCTGGGGCGTGCTCGCAGACCTCGCAGAGCCACACCCGCGCGTGGCGCGACCCGGGCTCGTGCGCCCGCGCGTCGCACCCAGCGCAGAGGAACGCCGCGTCGGCGCGGCAGAACAGCCGCGCCGCCTCGCCGCCGCACGCGTCGCACGCCCTCGCCGCCAGGCCCCAGTACGCCCCTCCCACCACCGCCGACTTGTCGTCCCCCTCCATGACCACACCCCGCCCACCGCACACTCCCCCTCACTCACTCTCACTCGCGCGCGCTAGCGGCGTCCGAGAGAAGGCGAGACGAGGCGAATCTCAGCCAAGCTTTCGGCAACCTCTCCCCCTTCCCAGGCTGCGGATTTGAGCTCCGTGCGGCCCGGTGGCGCTCGGGTTTTCGACGCGGGCGCGCGACGTGGACGCGCTCCCAGCCACGGAAGTCCCTGTCCCGGCGGACCGGGGCCTGTTTGTTCGCCAGTGCCGCCGCGCGGCTCGGCTCGACTCCGACGGGGCTGGGTCGCCTTCTCGCTTGGATGCGCGCGGCGCGTCCCAGTCTCGCGGGGAAAGGCGGCAAACGTGCTCGTCGTTGTTACACGGCAAGGGGCGGGATGCGACGACGACGGCTGCATGCGTCGCTCCAATTCGTCGCCGCGGTGGGGCCCAGCACGGGGAACAGGTGTCGTCCCCGGGTTGGCTCGCACGATCTCTCCCTTATCTCTTCTTCGGCTCGGGAGAGCGACGCGAGCCAAGGGACCCGCGACCGCGGCGAGGCATGGTAGGCTTGTTCTAGAGACGCGACGCGAAGTTCGTCATGAGAAAGGAGACGATTATCGGTATCATGTTCGTCTCTGATTCATCTGCGAGAAGCAGTTTGATTCTCCGTTCGTTATAGATTCAGTTATACAGAGATCTTTGAAAGGATAACTCTACCATATTTTGGGCAGAATTTGCACCGGTGCCGTTCATTTTACCCTCGCTGGCCGTTCGTAAGACCAAAATTTCCTCTTGAGTTATGATGAATTCATCTAGGACGATCTATCGATCTCATCGCTCATAGCGTACCATTAGCTAATTAACACCAAACGCACGCATGGATGACTCTGAGGTCCGAGTCCTAAAGGACGCCATCCCATCCACCAGACCACCATCATACAAAACTTGTGTGTTTGTTTTCTCTGTTGAATCATATATCATCGCCTTGGGCTGTCGATTGTATGATTCACGCCTTTGCATTTGTTGGAGGAAGATAATGGACATACATACCTTTGCTGTTTAATGTGTTAAAGGGGTCCATTTTGGCTTGTTTCCAAACGCTGTCTGATAGAGTGATAAGAACTGAACATGTTGCATGTGTATCGTTTGGAAGGTTTTGTGATGCCTTGGTTGAAATGAAACCATGTTGACTGGTTCGAGTGATAGTGTTCCGTACGGGTACTGCGTGCTTAATTTTGTATTTTTAGCGGTCAAGCTCAACCATATATGTACTAGACAAACTTTTTTTTCTCTACCTGATAGACCTCAAATTGATGCTATCTTTTTAAGAAGTACAATACAAACTAGACGCTCATAACACGTGCACACTCACAAATCACACACACGCACACCCTATTCCTATGAGCACCTCCGAAAAACTGTGTCGATATATCTTAAAGTTAATAAAGTTACCATGAGCTCGTCGCTGTCAATGGGTACGTCATCTACAACTGAAAAAATAATTAGCCGTAAATGCACGTACCTGTGTCAAATCCAGGATTTGAATCCGGGTGAACCGGTTTCACCACAAGAAACCTAACCGATTGAACTTACTTGCAAGCCAAAAAGTTAGAAACCGAAACAAACATATGGCCTTTTCATCTGGTATTTTCTAAAGCTATAAGCACTCTTAGGTTGCGTTCGTTTGGTAGGCAAAGAGAGAAGATTCCTCTCGTTCTCCGCGCGCACGCTTCCCGAACTATTAAACGGTGCGTTTTTTTAAAAAAAATATATACGAAAGTTATTTTAAAAAATCATATTAATCTATTTTTTTAACTTTAAAATAATTAATAATTAATTAATCATATGTTAATGACTCACCTCGTTTTACGTATATTCTCAATCTTCTCCTTTCTCCTTCTCTCAAACACTCTCTTATACTATTAACCCGAAAATTATGTTTGAATCACTTTTTTTTTCTTATGTAAGTTATACGCTCTCATCATTTAGCCTTTAGCTTATACTTATGTTTGAATCGTTTATACATAAGCGAAAGTTTGAATTTTAAAACTTAATTTTAATTTGTTTATCATGATTTAGTTATTTTTAAATAAAAAACATGTATAACAGTTTTACTCGTGAACTATTTTTTTATCATTATTAAGCCGTTTCGCTTATAAGTGAAATGATGTCATGCGACTGATACTTAAGACTACTTAAACCATCGAAACCATAAAAACCAAAATATTAGTTTAAAAGCCTAAACCAAAATGAAATGAACCAAGTCTCAAGTCCAATCTTTCCTTACAAAGCCTCTCAATAACACACAAAAACTTTTTAGCAACCGGAACCCTTTAGTGAAAAAGAACTTCGATCTCTCGTAGTCATAGAGACACATAAAGACGAAGATAAAGATAAAAATAAAGATAAAGTGTTTCACGTAAAACAAGGTGACATTAACGTGCGATTAAGTGAGTTTTAATTATTACAAACTTAAAAAATGAATTAATCTGATATTTTAGAGCAACTTTCATATTAAAAATTTTCGCACAAAACGTACCGTTTGAAAGTTTGAAAATGATGCCACGATAATCTTTATTGAGTTTAGACAGGGCCATACACGTCAGTGTACTTGAGATTTACCATTGATAAAATTCGCTCCTAACAATTTGCTCAATATAATAAATTTCGGGCCCACGTGACAGCGGGGGATTATTAGTGGCATATCCTACCTTCGCCTCACGACTCACGAGGGCATATTTCGTAATTATTACGAAATTCCCCTTAAGAAAACCCCGAGCTGTCCCCGCCATCCTCGTAAAACCCTAACACCTTCTCCCCCAAACTCGCTAGAGACATGGCCGCCGCCGCCGCCGCCTCCCTCGACGAGGCCAAAGCCAAGGATGTTCTCCGCCAGGTTTGCGATTCCTACCCCGTTCCCCGATCCTGCCCGTTCTGGCCCCTCAAATTTTGGGGGAAATTTTCGGATCGAAGTTGCTTAGCGTTCTCTTGTTCTGCACCGCAGGTGGAGTTCTACTTCAGCGACAGCAACCTCCCCCGCGACAACTTCCTGCGGAAGACAGTCGAGGAGAGCGAGGATGGCTGTAAGGATTCGTCTCCTTACCTTTTGTTGATCCTGTCAGTGTGTGATTCTGGACATCTGGTGCTAAGTCTGGTGTTGTTTTTGGGTGGGTTGGTGGCAGTGGTGAGCTTGGCGCTCATCTGCTCCTTCTCGCGGATGAAGAAGCACCTAGGTTTGGACGCGGACGTGAAGCAGGACACCATGCCGGAGGAGACGGTGCTCGCCGTTGCCGAGGTGCTGCGGCGTTCCTCGGCCCTCCGTGTCACCGAGGATGGTAAGGAAGTTATTTTCTCACATACGCGTACCATTATACAGTCGAAGTTCATGTTTTGGCAGCAAAAGAGGCTTAACTTCATTTTGTTTCGATTTTTTAGAGTGAAATTTGTAGCTCATTTAATAACGTCAGCTTAAATTCCAATAACAGGTGGTTTTTTTTTGCCCCCCTTAACTGTTTTTTATTTTGACAGGGAAGAAAGTTGGTAGATCAATTGAGTTGTCGAAACTGGATGAGATCATGGAGCAAGTGGACTCTAGGACAACTGCTGCATCACCATTTCCTTACAATGTAAAGCTGGAAGATGTTCATTCTTTCTTTACTCAGTATGGCAAGGTATGTATGACTATAGCATTTAGTAGCAAAGCAAATATCACATATGGTCTGCAAAACTGTTAAGAGATTCAAAGTTGATAGGGTAGTCAAGAATTCAGCAAACCCCCTAACAACATTGGGCATGCACGAATCTTGGAATTTAAATGATGATGTCATGATGATGATGATGATGATGCTATGCTGCATCTGAACTGTTTGCATCACAGGTGAACAGTGTGAGGCTACCTCGACATATTGCCGACAAAAGACACTTCTGCGGCACTGCTTTAGTCGAATTTTCAGAAGAAGAGGAAGCAAATGCTGTATTAAAGAATACTCTTGTTTTTGCAGGGGCAGATCTAGAAATAAAACCAAAGTAAGCCAACTACCAGCTCAAGCTTCTTTCCTCGTACAATAATACTGATTAGTTAGAGATGTCTGTCTCCATGCTTTGGGCAAATTATTCTTTTCTTTTTTGAAATGCGCAATTTCTTATTTAGCTATTTTACATTTTATGTTTCTAGAGTAATTATCAGTTGATGATTGCAACTTGCTTAGCTGCAATATGTCCTGTTGTTTCTTCATCATATTTAATAAATGTTAACTAAACCAGTTCCTCATTTCACATGGTTGAATATTTTTATTATCTGAATATCATTCTGATAACCATCACGCAATCCTTAAAAAAATGAAGGAAAGAATTCGATGCTGAAAGAGAGGCTAAGAAAGAAGCTTATGAGAAGTTGCAACCTACTAAGAATGGTCACGATGAGGGGTAAATATTTCTTCACTAACAACTTTAGAAATGGTTTTTTTAATTTCCTTGAGTTGACGATAACCGGGTCATAAAAATTGGTTATAGATATCCAAAAGGTCTAATTGTGGCCTTCAAGCTTAAGAGAATTCAAGTTTATGGTGGCACGGCAGAAAATGGTGGGGACAAAGAGGGTGAAACTGATGATGCCAATAAATCAGGAACAGGGCATGATGAGAAAATCCCTGAGAACAGTGATATCAAGGAAGAGTTGTCAGATGATGTTGAGAAGTCAAAAGAGGCAGCTGCTCAATCTGTTAAGAAAGGAGAAAGTCCTTCAGAAAATGCGGATGATCCAATTTCAAGGGAAGATTTTAAAGAAGAATTTGGCAAATTCGGCACAGTGCGGGTAACTTTTTCAATAATTGATGATGTTTGTTTTTAATATTGGTTCACCAGGAGTAACCTGAGGTTTGTGTCTGGTGTGCATTGCATAAAATGTCCAGAATATATAGGTTGCATATTTTATTTGGTCCAACTATTGTTTGCTGCAGATAGTGAGACTGTTATGATGCATAAAACTAAGCTTAGCTTGTTAGTTTTTTAATGAGAAGTGC
This sequence comes from Oryza officinalis, assembly GCA_008326285.1. Lineage (NCBI taxonomy): Eukaryota > Viridiplantae > Streptophyta > Magnoliopsida > Poales > Poaceae > Oryza > Oryza officinalis. The sequence continues at coordinate 27,275,390 of BDMV01000004.1, read as the reverse complement.
TCGTTGGCTTCAAGACGGAGTCATACAGTCATGTGATCACAATAGCATGCTGTTATGTTATATTTATTCAGGCTATTTTTGTAGAATTTGGTAAATGATAGCAATACTTAGTTCAATGTCAATCATATTACCTTTGTGCTAATTGGACAAACCATTAATCTAGTCAATCATGTAGAGCTACAGTGAGATGATCCAATAGTTGGAGTTCTTATCTTGCTGCCTTTTGTAAGCACATATTTGTCTCGACAGAAGGCAGGAGGGACATAATGCTTCATCTTGTAAAGACATCTATCATGCTTTTATGCAATTCTGTATCTTTGCTTTCTAATTTCTACAAGTAAACATAATTTCTTTTATCAGACAGCTTCTGCTGATTCAAAACTCTTTCCTTTTTGTTGTTCCATTTTCCCCCCTTGAAGTACGTGGACTTCAGCATAGGGGAGGATTCAGGATACATTCGGTTCGAGGATTCTAAGGCAGCTGAAAAGGCCCGTGCACTTGCAGCTATTTCAGATGAAGGTGGTATGATTATGAAGGACCATCTTGTTACTTTGGAACCTGTGTCTGGTAAGAACTGCAGTTTCTTTCAGTTAATTATTTTTGTTAGCTTTTGTTGAACTGAGTAACTAAATCAACCGCAAAATTGATGCCTTATAGTATCCTCTGGTGGTCTTGTTTTACCTGTAATTGATATGTGATGATATTGTTGGCATTCCTGCTTTAGGTGTATTTAGATGTACTGTTTTTATGCAACCATGAGTTTTAGGCAGAATCTGTTTTAGATATATTGATGCTTGACTTTAGAAAACTGCTAACGATCCATCAAATTGGTATAGAAAGAGCAGAACAGTTCAGCAGATTTGAATGCTATGTTTTATCACTATTCTGATGATCTACTGTTCCATTCATTCAGGTCAAGCTGAGAAGGATTATTGGAGTGCGATAAAGGGCGGTCAAGGAAAATATAGAGACAATAGAAGTAACAGGGGAAGGTATTACATTTTCCCTCCGAATCATTCTTCCTGTCTGTTTGCTCTGTTAGAGCTGATCCTCTTAAATATCGTAATGCCACCTAGAATGAATCTTAGGAGTGAGCTGAAACTTAAAATAGAAGTTGAAGCCTAAGCACACAAGAATGCCAACACATATATTTGGAATTATATTATCATGGAACTGGAAGTAATGTTGTTTATCTGTCAGTAGGATTGCCATCCCCTATTACTCACCAGCTACAAACCTATGGTTTCTTTTTTCAAATATATACTAAACAGTGCTACAGGCATGTCATGCAATGCAACCTCATGTAGTATATATACCGTATACACTTTGTTCCATGCATTGATAAGCTGTTGGCAGAAGATAATACTGGTTGCTTTGAGTGAACTTTTCTAGGGACTGGAAGAATAACAGGGGTGGGAGGCACTTCGGTGGGAAGAGGGGTCGCCACTCGGACGGCCATGAAAGGGCTTCTAATAAAGCTCGCAAAGTCGATGCTGCTGCTTAAAGGCCTCGTTGTCTGATACTAGTAACCTCAGCTTATGAGCTCCAGTGAGGAACGGGAATGTTAGCTCCGTTGCTTACTTCCACAACTTTGGAAGCAAACTTTTTGTGATGTGTTTCTTGTCGTGAGCTATGGCTTTTTGGAAGTAAGAAACGGTGAACTCATGATGAAACGGAAAATTTTGTTCGGTCAAAGCTTGGAATGAATCCTTTAGATGTATCTGATATTCTGATACTTCCGTCATCTGAATATCTGATACATCGAGACAACTGACAATGAGTGTTATAATTTGTACCGCTGTCTCGCGCTACTACGATACTGTTCTTTTTTAGTTGATTTCAAGTTTTCCACATCCACGAGACGAGATGTTTGTCAGAAATTCAAAAAAAATTCTGATTTTCACGCGATCGCTCGATGAATCCATGCTCAATTGAACGGGTTTTGCTAACTCGCTCATTCGCGTCAGCTCTGTCGCTGGCGTGCCTGCCAGCTGGCCTCTAGCCGTGTTTTATTTTTTTTCTTTTGCGATTTTTTTCCGAATTTTTCACACGCGTTTTTTTATTTCAAATGTATTCTATAATTTAAATCTTTCACTTCAAATTTTAAAATATTTTATTGAAAACTTTCAACTAAAATTTAAAACTTTTATCTCAAAATTCGAAACTTTCAACTCAAATTTGAAAATTTTCAAATCAAAATTCAAAACTTGAACAAATCTTGAGTTAAAAGTTTTCAAATCTTGACTTGAAAGTTTTCAAATTTTGATTTGAAAGTTTTTAAATCTGAGTTGAAAAATTTTCAAATCTTGACTTGAAAGTTTTCAGATCTGGGTTGAAAGTTTTCAAAAGTTGACTTAAAAGTTTTGAAAAGTTGACTTGAAAGTTTTAAAATTTAAGTTGAAAATTTAAAATTGAGGTGAATGTTTTCAAATATGAATTGAAAGTTTAAAATTTTGCGTTGAAAGTTTTAAATTTAGAGACGAATGTTAAAAATTGAGTTAGAAAGTTTCAAATTTTAGATGTAGTTTTTAAAATTTTAAATTCAATTTGATTTTTTTAAAAAATAGCACAACCGTTTGCTAGTAAAAATGATAATGTTAATAACGGGGCTAATTACTAGGGAAAAAAATTACGATATCATACGTACTCACCCGCTAATCACGACGTTAATTACGTGTTAATTATGGCGCTAATCATGTGTTAATTACGTGTAGGGTAATTAGCGGAACGCAAATTTTGTGCGTGGGCCATGGGCCTGCCCGTCCGAAACGCGTGCGAGTCGGCTCGCCAGCGCGTACGCGCGTAACAGCAAATTACCTGTCCGAATGCCGAACTGGCTGGGCCGAGGCGATACAAGTATTACAACCCACAGGTACAAAAATAATTTTAACGCTACTTACCGGTCGGCTCCAAAATATATACGCACGCAGTGTGACGATTTCAACATCCTGATCAATCAGAGCTCTTAATCTTAATTGCTCCAGAGTTCGTTTAGAATTGAGAAAAGAATCTATACAGGAGTAGTCCACCTATTCGGACTCGCAACAGTGGAAAATAAGAAAAGAGGAACCTTGAGGTATCTGATGTTTGTGTGGTTCGGAGAAGGAAGTTGTCACTCATGCTCTAATGTCCTCAAGGTACTTCTCGATGGCCATGCAAAGCACTGATAACATATCGACTGCCGTCGACGGCAACTGTGCAGGTTCGTCTTGGATTCTCGATCAAATTGAGTTGGTGTCTGAGGATGAACGTGCTAGGTTCCTAATGGTGTTGTGGTGTGTTTGGTATGTTCATAATGAAATCACCCATGGAAAACCACGCCTCGCCCGTCGAGACATCGAAAAGATTCATAGAAAGTTACATCAAATCATTGCTTTGTTTTAAGAAAAAACCAACATCAAATTGTTGTTAGAAGTCAAGCAACGCCCTCAAGCTAATTCGGTAACAGGAGAACATATTAAACCCTACAATATGATGAAGACTGTCAAGACAAAGCCCATAGAAGGTTGGTTCCTGCTGAGGAGAAAACACAGGTAAGATGGATGAAACTAAATGTCGATAGCTCCTATGATACACACGATGAGAAGGGCGGTATTGGTGCTGTCCTCAGAAATAGCTCTGAAAAAGTTATCTTTGTGCATGCGGACATGTTGATCGGAGTAGTGAGGGTTCTAGAAACGGAGCTCATGGTATGTAAGGAGGGCATTGCCCTGGCGCTTCAGTGGACACTCCTGTCTCTTGCCCATCATCATGGAGACAGATTGCTTGGTGATGGTGCAACGGATCTAAACAATAGAGGAAATGTCAGAGCTAGTTTATTTAGTTAGGGAGGTTGGAGACCCGATGATAGAAAATAGAGAGGTTATAATCAAGAAAGTTCATCGTAGCCAAAGTTGTATCAGACATGTTTTAGCTAATAGAGTCCGGTGTGAGTCTTTATCAAGCTTCTGCTGATAACAGTTATAATTTCATCTCACAACTAATAGTTTTTTCTCCCCGAAAAAAATCACTATTAGTTGTTTTCGATCTGGACTCGTTATCCAAGTTAATGTACACTATCAAAATGTAGTCCCATTTTTCATGTTTTTCGATTAACGTTATATTCTCTCTGTCCCAAAATATAAAAGACTTTGATTGAATAAGACAAATTCTAATACTACAAATTTAAGGAGCAATTGCAAATTTTAGGGATGGAGGGAGTAATTGTTAGGGCCAATTGTAAATTTTCCACCGGTTTAAATCATTATTGTAAGATTTCTATTAAAAAAAATAAAAAAAACATCTCTAAAATTATCATTAACGTCCTCACAAAATTTAAAAAATCATTGCCAAATTTACAAATGCCCCTCTTTTTAGACATCCAAACGAATCGTGGGTTTCCTTTCACCAACAACTGGGCCCGAGGGAAACGCCGGGACGTCATCCGCAGAGCAGAGCAGCCACCAGCCAGATCTTCCCCCGACTTCCCGGGCCGTCTCCTCCACTGCAC
>BDMV01000004.1:27141254-27270893 GCA_008326285.1 Oryza officinalis | reverse complement strand
CGGCGATGGCGGCTGCCCCCGCGACGACGACATCCGCGGCCGCGAGGCCCTCCTCCTCCTCCTCCTTCTCGCGGCTATCCGACGCTCCTCTGCGCGCTGCCACCGTCTCCTTCCTTTCGTCCCGTACGCGCCGTCGGACAACTAAATTCTCTCGCTCGCTGCTCCATCTGAGTCTTACTCGTCCTGAATTTTTTTCCTCTCTGTATCTTATCTACTTCCGCGCAGCACGGCCGGCTGCGTTGGCTGCAGGCGCTCGGGCCTCGCGGGTTAGCCCCGTCGTGGTCGCCGTCGCCGCCGCCGGGGGGCACCAGCGGCTTATGGGGTCGTTGACCAACAACCAGGGGCTCAGGTTTGGAGTGGTGAGTGAGTGTGTCCTACACTTTTATATGACTGTAGATTGGGCTAACTTTGAGTTGACGCGGCTGCACATAAGACATTGCTCGTGCCCAATTTCTAACTGATACGTGAAGTTTGATTGTGTGTTTCTGTGCTTGACATAAGACATTGCTCCTGCCCAATTTCTAACTGATTCGTGAAGTTTGATTGTGTGTTTCTGTGCTTGACATAAGACATTGCTCCGGCCCAATTTCTAACTGATTCGTGAAGTTTGATTGTGTGTTTCTGTGCTTGACATAAGACATTGCTCCTGCCCAATTCCTAACTGATTACTGAAGTTTCATTGTGTGTTTCTGTGCTTGACATAAGACATTGCTCCTGCCCAATTCCTAACTGATTACTGAAGTTTCATTGTGATAGAGTCTGAAACTCCTCACCGGAGGACCGTGCAGGCCCCCCTTTGCCGGTTCGGCCGAGGGCGCGAGGTGCAATTCCTTGCCCCGGATCTGTGGGATTTTCAGCGAGAAAAAACGTGAGAACACAGGCGATTAGACAGGTTCGGACCGTTGGGAAGCGTAATACCCTACTCCTGTGTTCTAGTAGATCTAAGAGTATGATGGGATCCAAAGACCATCCAGCCTCTAGCCAGCCAGTCTTAGTCCGATGCCCTCTTTCCTAGGTCTGGGCCTCCTTTTATATGGCAAGGGGCTACCACATGGGTCACGAGCTGCCTAAGAAAGAATACATTTTTTTACATTTAGAGCTATCCTATCGCCGGAAGCAGTCTCTGACAGACGCCGTAGCACGCCCCTGCTCAGCCAGTCGACTCATCCAGGGGATGCCCGATTCAACTTTCATAAAATGGCCGGCGACCTCTGCGTCTCGCCTGCAATGGAATCGGGAAAGCATCTGACCGGGGCTGACATACCAACTCCGGGAGTTGGCACGCCAACTCCGGCTGAGAGACGAGAGACAGAGGGCTCTCATCATTCCGACGGGACGGGGCGAGGCGTGCAGCAGGCCGCCTGGCGCCACCTAACCCGCGATCTGACCGGTCTGTGACCGGTCACTCACCGTGACCGGTCACGGACCGGATACGCACGCGCCACGCCGCATTAAATGCGGCGTAGTGCGCTCGTCTGAACCGCCATAAATGTGGTCACGTGATCGTGGCACCAAAACCACAGGGGGTAGGGGCGCCCCAGGCCTCAGGGCAAAAACGGGAGCGGCCCGACCCCGGGGGGAAACCGGGAGGGCAGCCGCCACGTCACCCTCGGGCCCGACCCCTCCGGGGGAACGGGCCACGTGGATCCCTGTGGCCGCCCTTCCCTTTGGTCTCGATACCCCCGGTCCCATGTCACCGACACATTGTGTGTCTCTGTGCTTCACTGTAAAGTTTCTTTCCCCCAGCTGAACTCTTGATTTTTTTTGTTTTGTGGATAAAGCTGTAACATTCGGGGTGTTTGGTCTCTCAAAAGATGTTGCTTTACTGAAAGGTCGCTGCTTTCACGTTTCTCAACACCATTTTTACTCAACTGCCTAATTCTGTTGTTGTTTATTGTTGTCCTACAGGTTGTGGCACGGTTCAATGAGATTGTCACCAACTTGCTACTGCAAGGAGCTCTTGAGACCTTTGAGCGATATTCCGTCAAAAAAGAAAATATAACAGTATGCATCTCTCTTGTTCTGAGTAAATTTCTATTCCAAAAAGATTGGAGTAACCCTGTGCCATTGAAATCTCATATCATTGTTTGAGCACTTTTCTTAACTAGTCTTGAACATCATTGTTTGAGGCATTCAAACAAAATTGTTTTGTTACCCTTGTTCCCGATGTTAAGGTAAAAGATGCTTTTGTCATGAAGTATTGACCATGCATAGCACTCTTGTTGGATGATTTACCTACTTTGTAGGGTTAATATATGTTTCATGTCTATCCACCTGTTCCTTTCTTATTTCATTGTTCACAAGTACTATTCTGAAGTAAAAATGTAATGCAGTTTTTCTAGGCCCATTAATTATTTTCTTTTTGTTGCATCCTTGACTATGTATGGACTACATGTTATTAGCGCGTTTCATGGATTTGTAATTGGGAATAACCTTTTGATGTATGAGATGAACTTCATACATGTAGCATTCAAAAGTAGAGGTTCACCAATGCTAGCATGATATGCACTTAAGCTGTGACCTTTGTTGCATATCTGACATATAAAGTGATCTACAAAACATATAAATTCACTTTATCCATGATTGGTAAACAGCCTTTGTATTGCATAGTTGTTTAAGTTTCTGAAAAGTTTCAGAAACTTTTGGTGCACATTGCCTCACACTAATTCAAATGATTGTTTAGGTTGTAAGTGTTCCTGGCAGTTTTGAGATTCCTGTTGCAGCACAAAAGCTTGGGAAGTCCGGAAAGTTTGATGCAATTTTGTGCATTGGCGCTGTGGTAAATTTTTTGCTTTTATGTTCATATTACCATACAGCATGGCTCCAAGATAGTGTCTAGGTTATTTCCAGACACATCATAATTATCTAGTTCAGATACTATACAGCCTGGTGCAGTGTGCCAAATAATGAGTTCTGAAATGTTTATGTAACTCATATTTTACAGTGTGTCTTTTAAACAATGCCAATCATATGTCTAATTTACACTGGACAAAAATCCAATAAGGAGCTTTATAATTAACAAAAAGTCTAGATGATAATACTAAGTCATTAAGTATTCCCCTTAAAGTCTAGATGACAGTGCTCTTGGCATGATAATATATTAATACCTTTGTATCTATTTGTTGTAAACCCTTAGTTATCAGTAGTTGGTGCGATACAATTACAGAGGTCTTCATTATGCCAATTTGCAGATTAGAGGTGACACAACCCACTACGATGCTGTTGCAAACTCTGCTGCATCAGGTGTACTGTCTGCTGGATTGTCTGCTGGTATGTTGCTTTCATCTCTTAGCCTCCTTGGGTAGAGTGCCTGTAGGAATCTAATTCTGTAAGTTTTTGTTTTCAGCTGGGGTTATTCTCAGTGGAACTTATGGCAGATTATTTATTATTTCTTTATTGTTGCACAGAGATCCCATGCATATTTGGTGTACTGACATGTGATGACATGGACCAGGTAATTCATCATTCTTTAACATGTATCTTACCAAAGTTTCTATTATTCCATATTCAATTTATAACTGATGGTTCTTCAAGTAGTTATTCTGTAGTACTTTTGAACAATAGTAATTTGAGAAGCAAGGAATTTTGGAAGTTTGTAACCTAAAATGCAGCTGTTCATGTTTCCAAACCAAGTTAACTCTAATGGAAGATGCATCACCACTTTGGCGTGCTGTCATGTTGTTGGTGTGAATATTTAGTTAAATGAACCTGAATCGACTCGACATAGGTGGACTAATGATGCAAGACTATCATACATGCTTGCTGATAAAATCGTCATGCGTACTGTACACATCTTTCCTGATTGTCCGACCACCCTTGAGAAGTCACGGGCTCTTTATCTACTTATTAACTAAGTCTCTCTACTAACAAAGTTCATGCCACATCAAACCTTTACAGGCTCTAAATCGTGCTGGTGGCAAGGCTGGAAACAAGGGTGCTGAAGCCGCTCTAACTGCAGTGAGTACCATTTCTTGACAAGTCAGATAGAAACCTGGATTCATTTTCACCGTAACAAACTATCTTTCCTGTAGATCGAGATGGCCTCGCTGTTCCAGCATCACCTGGCCTGACCGTCGGGGCTGCTGATTTCATCGGGACGGCAAAGTTTTGGCTGCTAGAGATTTTTGCCGTTTGCTGGCATCTTGAGCCATTTTCCATTGTCCCCAACTGGTTGATCGGGATGCTGGTTGTGTTTTTACCGCTGTTTCTTTTTGTTGATTATTTGTAAGACTGAAGAGGTCTCGCTAGCCAGCTAAGCTGTTCAACTGCTGTATCTCAGAAACATGAGACCATGAAATGAATAAACGTCAGTACGTCACCAAGTACTTTGATTCGTCCATGAATAAAAAGCAGGATTTCTGCTCTTGTGGATAACTCTGCAGTGAGTTTCTTTTCTTTCTTTTTATGACAAAACCGTTGCCTTGTTTTGCCTGGTAAGCACTAATCAGTGTGTCCCTTCCCTCTCCCCATTGTTGGCTTGTGTGTGACTTGGGGAGCATTGGCACATTTGGTCGAACGCCTAGCGAGCGTCCGTGTCCACTGCTTCTGGTTCAATGAATCCCCCACAAAACCTTGTGGTTTCCGTGCACAGCTCCGACCACCGAATACGATGCGGTGATGGGAGGGGAGCGCGGGTGATTCCACGCGCTGGTGGGAAGATAGCCGCAAGCCAGAACCCCGCGAGCCCAAATTCAAACCGACGCCACGAGGCAACCGGCTCGGGACGGCAGCCGTAGCCAGCCACCGCTCCCGATCTCGCCGCCGACGCCCGCCGCCGTCGCGTAGTTTGCTTCAGGTCGTCGCGCGCTGCTGGTGTCCTTCACGGTCGGGGTCGCCTCCCGATCCCAACCCCGCCGCTGGTGTCCCTCCCATCCCTAACGATGATGGGGGGCTCCTCCGTGAGGGATGGAACTCTGTCTCACGGCGATTTCGTTGCCTCATCAAAGGCTCTGATCGAGAAGTGGAAAGAGATCGATGTTGACGACGCACTTCCCGACTGGGGATGGAAGCCTTGCTGCAAGATGGGGGTTCCATCTGAGGTTGTGCTCTGTGATGATGACCGAGTTTGATTACTGTTCTTTTTTTTCTTAATATTATAAATGGCGATCGTTGATCTTCTTGTTCTTGCTTGCTCTGTTTGCAGGAAGAGGGCTATCTGGCTCTTGAAGGAGCATACCGTAGTCATGGAGGAAGCCAGGTCAGTACTTCCCTCGCGAATTTACATGTGTTATGAGTAGTGTGAGCTTGCAAATTACTAGTGTTGACTTAAAATTATTCTCCAGGAGCAAACTGAGGGTGGTGATAACTTCGATGATGCAGACATTGTCAGGGATGATACTTGGGTAAATTTGTAGTATACGTTATTATATTGTTCAATTTATATTTCCGTTAACTTCTTATTTCTCACATATGTTCAGTACTTCTACTTGCAGGTCCAGAGCTGTAGCAGCAATCTTCATATTTACAATTACCATGTTGTGTACAGCTTTTCTTACAAGGTTCCAGTGCTATACTTTCAGGGTCATCAGTCTGGTATGCATATTTCAGGATGCAATCGAATGTTTTCTTTCTTCCTGTCCTGTTTGGCATATGATCTCTGCAACATTTTCCTAGGTGGCCAGCTGCTAACTCTAGATGAGATTGAAGAGGGCCTTCCTTCTCACTCACTCAAATTATTAGGCGAATCAAGGTGGACGTTTATTACTCGAGAGGTACGAGTGGTTACACACTTCTTTTGACTAATAGTAAAACTTTTTGTTGGAAATTTTTTCCTCCCTGAACTAAATAAAAATTTGAAATGTTCTTGCACCCCTGCAGGAGCATCCCCATTTTAATAGGCCATGGTTCACTTTGCATCCCTGTGGAACCAGTGACTGTATGAAGTTACTTCTTGAAGGAATGCAAGACAAGGATCAACAAGTGCGATACTTACCAGCATGGCTATCTGTGGTTGGCCAGGCAATAGGATTGAAAATCCCACTTGAGCTTCATTGCAATTCATAGCTTCACCTTTTTTTCAGTCTGTAATAATAGGGGCTGCCTGGCTGAAAGCCTGAAAGGAAAGCGCTCACCTTTTATTTCGGTGTATAGGTCGGCAAATATTTCTTGTAATGCTTCACTCGATTATTTGCCTAGTGTAGTGTTGCAATGTCTAATTTCATCGCATCTGCTCAGCTGCAGATTTGACATATTTCCTTGATTTTTCTTATGAACATGCAAATGAATGATTTTACGCCCTTTTATCTATTAATTTCGTCCACAATTTACTTTTGGAAGAATCATTCAAACTGATTGCTCGGAAATTGACGAAAATTCGATGATATGATGGCCTCCTGCTAGAAGTCACCGCTCAGCTGATGCTCTACAAACATGGCAGATATGCAAAATCAAAGCTTAAGCAGTAACACACTTGAAACAACATTCTTAATCTATTACATCCATTCGGTGTAATTTATTTATAACTGCCACAGAATGTTTTAGCAGCTCACAGCAAACTCTCTCCTTGCAGTTTTCAGGGCTCGGATGCCTTCTTTGACCCTGAAGCATTCTTCTTCACCAGAACGTAGTTCTGGCGGGTGACTGGGTTCATGGCGACTGGCTTCCCTGCAACACGAGGCCATGCGTTGAGCTTCTCGTCGGTCACCTTCCCCCATTCCTTGTCTGCCACCGTGCGAGGAGTTGTGCCTGGTTCCAGGAGATGCAACAGGTGAAATAAATACCTTCTCTGTGCTGTAGCAAAACTGAGATGAATATGTGAATTCAGAATTTCAGATGAACTGACCTCCTAAAACCTTTTTGTCGGCGAAGTAAACGTCGCAAACATAAGCAAAGGCAAAGGATGTCGTCACTAATCCGATGATGTACTTGGTCGCCATGGCTCTGCAAAAATGGTTCCGCATGCTTCCTTACGTCAGAACAATTGTAATAGTAGATATACTCCTACACGAGTGTATTTGACACGATTGCCACAACTGACGGTTCTGTTCCTACATTAGTCCATTGTGATTTTTTGAGCAGCGGAACTATATAGTCCACTGATTTATGAGCAGAATAAAAGGTGGCATGTTGCCATGTTGGACCATCTCGTTGGCTAATGCCTCTGGAATCATGACCTTCTTCCAAAACACAGTACACATCCAACAGAAATCCATTACAACAAAAGATAGTTATTTAAAAAGGGCACAAAGAAGTAAAGAATATTAAAACTGCTAGTATAAGCCAAGGTTTCCTTTACTGCCGGGTGTGGTAAACGGTAAGAACCCAGTAACCCCGAGTTAAAAAAGTAATTGATTTTAGGTAATTTTTCTCCTGTTTTTCACTGTTTGTCACGGTAATTGTTATGGTATAAGCTAAAAAATAAAACTCCCTCCCCTAAAAACAGTAACGTAAACCATGGTATAGCTAAAAAATAAACCCATGACACAGGAAACAATATAAGCAAAAATTTTAATAGAAGATAGACCGTCCTATTTGAAATGGCTCACTTGGATGTAAAGGATAAAATTAGATAGATCTTCCCTAAAAGTGAATTCGAGCGATTTATGACTTAAGTTAGATAGGTTGTAAGATATTCATACAAGGAATGGATCTACAATAGTTGGCGTCAATAAATAGCTATCATATAGAAGATGAACCATAAATTAAGCATGACAAGTGTAGTATGACACTGGTGTTTTAAATTTCTAGATCCGTCCAAATTCGTAACACAAAATGGCTGAAAAAAAACTTTGAATGCATACCACCTAAATACCAAACCATGTGTGTTGGAGAAACTTATTTCTCCAAACTAACTGTATTAAGAGAGTCGCATAAGGTACCAAACTCCCCACACAATCATTATCACTCACCCAACCCACAAAAACATGTATATACACATAACAAGTTAAAATCAAGAACACTTCTACCAAGAAGTGTGCAAACAATAAAAAAATAGGAACGGAATCATGACCTTACCTAGAAACTATAGAGCTAGATGGATTGGTGGTAGTGGAGTTGCAGGTCCTAGAATGCAAGATGAAAAGGTTAAACCGAGAACACGATGTGCACCTTGTGTTGGAAGGCTGGCTTCAATGCTTTTCATAAGAAGAAACACATAACGGACACCTGCAACATCACACCTCATGCGAGGAGCTTAATTTTGTGAGTACTCATATGGCATGGAAAACATGTGGCATGGGACAAGATGGAGCATCATAAAGAAGGGGTGCCCACTAAACAATACTGTATCTTCCAAATCCGTCGTGTAAAGTTTTGTCTTTTGCCACAAAACCGAAACCCATTTAACTATTTTCCCCTATTTTTTTGTTTTATCTATTCCTTTAGTTGTAGGTTTACTTTTGCCATTTTGGCTGAATTCCATCTATTAGCGAGCCAACACATATGCATAAAGTCAATTGAATGTTTGTGGTAACATATTTTTTGCAACTGTTTATTGTGGTATTTAAATTCTAATTGCGGAAATAGAATATCAAAGAACCATTACAAATTTTGTAACTGATTGAGATATTATTTTATCCATTGGCTAGGGGATTCACGTATGTAGAAATAAGTAGTAGTGAGATAAGGAAAAAATGACTGCACAAATGATTGTATTAAAACTATTGAACATCAAAGATCGCTAAAAAACATAAGACAAATCCATAACAACCAATTAATAAACTCAAAGTATGTTTTGGAAATGAAGTCAGTAGGAAAAAAAAAGAATTATAGGTAGCAGCTAGATGCTTTTTTGTCGCTTAAACTTGTTGGGCTATAGCTCACAACTGCTTTTGGCTATTATCTATATTTTTTTAGTTCCTACCTACTTCAGTTTTAAGGCAAGCCATGGAGAAAGTAGTGTGTATATCCTCATTTAGTTAAGATACCTTATATTCTTAATTCCAGGTTCACTATGTCACACTCAAATTCATATATAAATGTTAAAAAAAAGTTACAAATTGAACTAGCCACTGTACATGTCTCATTTCAAAATGTACTAATGCTATATAGCTCAAATTCCTCGGGTCTTAGCCAAATCAGGCTACATTTCACGTACTGAAGCAAAACGAAGTTAAACATAATAAACAAGTAAAATAATCAACCAAACAAAGAGGGAAGAGGAGAAAAGCTAAACATGACTTCTCACGGCAAGTTTTCTACCCCCTCCAAACTCTGAACTCGTGTAATTCCTTGTATCACTTAGAAATAAAAATTTAGGTGGGGAATCTCCCCTCAGCTAAAAATTGATCACATTTTTGGGAAATTGCAAGGTTTCATATGCAATTTTTGTTTTTGAAGTTTGCTTGAAAATTTGTGGATATCATGATTTTGATTTTTTTATTAGAGAAGGGTATTTTTTTACCCGGTATTTACATCCAACCAGATATATATAGCCATTTAAATTAGGAACTTAGCCCCTCAAATAACCCAATCTGAAATTTATTCCTATGAAGATTTGAACTCAGGACCTTGAGATGCTACTCAGGTCACTGCAATCACTAGGTTACATGCCCTTTCACATCATGTTTTTTATGGGCATCATATTTTGGTTATCCATCGAGGTTGTAAACCGCGAGTGCTAGGAGCCATGTAAAGCCACCACAGTGCTAGGAGCCAGGGCCAGAGAAGGAGGTAGGAGCAGGTTCACTGAGGGAGATACTCCACTGCTCCACACTTGTTGGCGAGGGCGCTTGTTGACGAGGAGGTGAAGGCACTTTCTATTTGTTAGGAGGGAGAGACAAGGTGATGACCAAGGAGCGGTTGGTTTGTGGATTAGATTTGCCCATTAGGTCGGTGAATTTTTTTATTTATTTATTTTTTTTTAAAAAGTTTTGTAAAAATATACTTCTCCTGTCTTACGGTAGGATGAGATATTTAAATTGTCCTACGGTAGGACGGGCTATGAGACGTGGCACACAGCGAGAGGAGCGCGCCATGGCAATTTTATAGGTGGCCCATTCTCGCCCTCCTGTAGGACAATTTATGATCGGTAGGGGGCTGTCTATAAAATTGCACGGCGCACACCATGCATCACCAAACGGGAGGGTGAGAAGGAGCCACCTGCAAAATTAAATCTCCCTACGGGAGAGTGAGAAGGAGCCACCTGCAAAATTGCCACGATACGTCCCTCCCGTCTTGTAGCACGTCACATAGCCCGTCCTATCGTAAGGTGATTTATATGTAGGACAGAAGAAGCATATTTTTGCAAAACTTTGAAACGATAATTTGTTTTTATAAATCTTTTTAAAAATAAGTAAATAATAAAAATATTCTTAGGTTGAAATGGTTGGATAGTTTGGCCGGCCCACTAAAATGTCCATAAAAATTCATCATCTCACTAGGTTCACATTGATGCCCAAAATGAAATTGCAACCCTGCTTGAATACCTATTTAACAGACCATTTTAGAGTACCAATGGGCTGGACCTGGACCGAATAACATTATATGGCTCTACCACCGGTTGACATTGTCACATCTAATGTGTTCTTTTCTGTTGAATGGAACGGGTGAATAGATGAATGATTTGTCATAATTATTAGAGATTACTGATGAACGAATTAATTATCACAAAGTTAAAAGTTTGTTTTAAAAAGGTATTATAAGAAATTCATATATACATAACGTTTTTTCTTAAAAAATACTATCTAGAAATTCGGAAAACGTGCACGGTATCCATTTCATTCCATTCATTGAAAAAGAACAAACAAATCTGTGAAAAAAATCATGGCACCAACACAAGTTACACAGCACATTGCCTGGCATTGTCGTCTTCTACCTTTCCCCCCAAATCACAAGGAAAACGGGTTCTCAAGCCACAGACCCACAGGCGTTCTCTCGATCATAGCAGTTGGTACTGTCGGTGACGAAATTTTTTTTTCCCACACAACATACGCTTGCCGTTCTTGCCGATTTTGTCGGTGTCTGAATTTCCTAGTGTCCACGGCTGGCGCTAACAACTCGATGACAATAGTTTTCTTTGGCCCCTGGCCAGTGGCATGTCACCTTCTCTCGCTCCTTCCACAGCTCCAATCAAATCCATTTCTATATTCACTAGTACTACGTACCAACTACTACCAAAGCCAGCAACTCGGTCCTGGTTGATTGAGCGCTCTTACATTTTTACATTTCAGAATACTGGCATCCTAAGCTTCTCTGAATTTGCAGGTTGCTTCTGAATTTTTCTCAGCAAGTTAGCCACACCTCCGGAGCCTCCTGTCATCTCATAACACACACTGTTCTCTTTAAGATGTGATCAGATGTATTCTCCCGACACTTTAAATTAAAGTACAAAATAAAACTCACGAAAAATCTCACAGTTTCAGGACGTAGTTGCACAATGGTTTCCGGTGAAAGGTCATGTACAACCATGAGCCATCGCTTTGGTGACAGAAGGATGGCTAGCCAATTGCAACACGAAATGATCAAGGAGGATACGCACATCTAGTCTACTTAATCATAAAAGGTTTCAACGATCCGTATATAATTGGTGCCAACCTCTTGCCAGGCTTGAACATGCTAACACCATGTGAATAAAAAATTCATGGGAGTAGGAAGAAAACCAACTCCCTCCATGTGTTCCTCCCATCTTTGACTCCAGCGATCGACCGACACACATCGCGGGATGGTTGTTGAGCTTGCAAACTGCTGTAAACTTAACCCGGCCATGAGAGGCAGTCAAGCAGAGGCTCCCCTAAATCGTTAGCGTGTCAAAGAAAACTCTTTCTTACTGGACTATTTCATGTTCAGATTTCAGACTGAAAATTCAGGTGCGCAGCATAGACAGACAACAAGCTCTTTTCTTGTTGATTTTGATTGCTCACTGATCAAACTCAAGTCTTGACGATACCATATTTACAGATACAGGAGTAAAAATTCAGGAGAACGGCTAACACAAAAAAATTTAAGATTGACACAAGGAATTTAGTCTGGTTTCACCAGCTGTGGAGAGGTGATACTGAAAGCGATTAACGATCAGACGCATTCGAACAGACAGACAGAACAGATTGTTCTGAAATCCACATGTCAGCACGCATGACAAACGCTGCCGGGGGGGGGGGGGGGGGGGGGGGGGGCGCAGGTGATCACTACTGGTGAGGAGCTTCCTAGCCGGCTCTGCATCCTGACAGCAAAATGGGGATTGTTCTTTTGTTCCTGTGCAGCATGGATAGCAAAAATAGTGTACCCCACCACCACCACTCTCATGCTGCATGGAGCAGAATATGCCTTCACCAAACACACACATGGAAAGCAATGCTTTTTCCTCTGTTTTTTTTCCTCCTTCTGATGCTCGGATTGGAGCTGTCAGGGAGTCGAGTAAACCATCGCTGTAGGCCTGTAGCCATGCATCTAGCTGGCCTGAACTCCCCCGTGAACGTCGCAATCCAGAAGTCATGAGTCAGTCTGTACTGGACAGATCCCAATGGCACCTCTAACGAAACTCAGTTAAAAAAAAGGCGGCTGGAATTGATGGCATGGCGTCACAAAGGAAGGAAGCAGGCGAACCGAAAATGCATCAGATGGAGCACAAACATGCGGTGGTTACATTTCAGTCTTTCAGATATACAAGTTTGAAAAGTTGCGTTTGGTTTGGTTTGATATTTCGTTTAAATCTAAAATTCGCAAAACCATTTGGACATCTCGAAGAAACGTATTACTCCGTACTACCTACCCTACGTTGGTAAAATCGTTTATATACGCGCACTGGAGTATTCCCCTTCAAAACGAAGTTGCCGCGCCACGCCACCCGCTTACACAGTTACACCGGCACAGTGTCACACACACGCGCGCGCGGGGTCCGGGTGCGCCACCCAAGTCAACCACCGCCCGCCCCCCTAAAAACGCCCCACCCAAAGCCACCGCACCTCGCCTCCCGTGTGTCCCCCTCCCGCGACTCGCCACCGCCCAAGAATAGCACCCGCGTTTCATGCGCTGATCGATCGATCGAGAGCAGCCAGCCCACCGCCGGCCGCCGCAGCAGCCGCCATGTACTCGGCGAACCACTGGGGCGGGTCGTTCGAGATCGCCGCGGACGGCGCGGCGGAGGACGACCACAGCCGCAACATGGACCTGGACAGGGGGGCGCTGTCTGCGCGGCAGCACCAGCTGGACGAGACGCAGCAGAGCTGGCTGCTCGGCCCGCCGGAGGCCAAGAAGAAGGACAAGTACGTCGACCTCGGCTGCGTCGTCGTCAAGCGCAAGCTCCTCTGGTGGGTCCTCTGGACCCTCCTCGCCGCCTTCATCCTCATCGGCCTCCCCATCATCATCGCCAAGTCCATCCCCAAGAAGAAGCCACACGCCCCTCCCCCCGACCAGTACACCGACGCCCTCCACAAGGCGCTCCTCTTCTTCAACGCCCAGAAATGTGAGTCCTCCATCACACCAACGCTAAAAAAATCATTTTCTCCTTGTGATATCATCTTCAATTTGTGCGTTAGTTAACTAGGATGAAAACCTTTGACAAAGCAACAATCTTTTGACTTCGATCGGTAGAGATCTCTCATCGCATTTGCCATTTGAGTTAGCGCTTCGGAATCTGCAGACGGATTTGCTCAAATGAGGAGAAATACGTTGCCTTACATTTCATTGCTGAGCTTTGAACTTTTTATCCGTGATGCGTGATCTTTGCTGCATGATTATGTGTTGATCCTGAGTAGAGAGGATCGAGCAAGTACAAATCTACAGGCGAGTAGTAGTACTACTACTTAGTATTAATCAGTTCAGTTGAGCTGTGTACAACCGCAACCCCACAAATGGAATGTTCTTTCTGTACTGTTCATAGTCCCTACAGCTTTGCAGAAAGTGACACTCTGATGTGGAGAGAAATCTCCCAAAAATCCAGCTGTGCTTTGGCTTGGAGTCTTGGCAATTTGGCATAGCACGCACGTTCGCGCACATGTAGGACAGCCAATTGATCCATTCTTTAACGCAGCACGAAGTACTCCTCTGCAATACTAGTGTACCTGTAGATCTCGCCGCATGATCGGTTTCTGGATCTTGACAGATACTCTGCACTTGTAGATCTTGATCTTATACTACTATGTAGCACTGTCCAAATCACACGTACACGATATAAACAGTATGCTAGTCATCTGATTCTGATTTCCATGCTCAAAATTCAGTTTTGGAACGTGCACTGATCAATGCAGCTCTTCTTTTTTCTGACGAACATTTTTGGCCATTGTCTCATTCTCTGCTCTGACAGCCGGCCGGCTCCCGAAGAACAACGGCATCAAATGGCGCGGCAACTCCG
Organism: Oryza officinalis; assembly: GCA_008326285.1. Lineage (NCBI taxonomy): Eukaryota > Viridiplantae > Streptophyta > Magnoliopsida > Poales > Poaceae > Oryza > Oryza officinalis. The sequence continues at coordinate 27,256,666 of BDMV01000004.1, read as the reverse complement.
GCCTGTCGGACGGCTCCGATCTGACGGACGTCAAGGGCGGGCTCGTCGGCGGCTACTACGACGCCGGCGACAACATCAAGTTCCACTTCCCCCTGGCCTTCTCCATGACCATGCTCAGCTGGTCAGTGATCGAGTACAGCGCCAAGTACAAGGCGGTAGGGGAGTATGACCATGTGAGGGAGCTCATCAAGTGGGGCACCGACTACCTGCTCCTCACCTTCAACTCCTCTGCTTCCACCATTGACAAAATCTACAGCCAGGTACTTGCTCAAAATCCCAATCGTGAATATTTCATTATGAATCTTGGAAGAAATATTGATCTGTGAAAATTTTGGTGCACTGTTACTATCTTGGTTCTTTTCTACTGTAATCATAGCTGGGAGACTGTAGAATTTCTAAATGCAGAGAAGCATACTGTTTCTTACTACAGCAGTAAAGTGGGTTTCTGAAATAAGGTTTCGTCGTAGGGAGCAACCGGTCAGTTTTGTCCATTACACGTCGAACAATCTATTCCGTCAGTAATTGATTGGCACGCCTAACAACCTTTGACTCTTATCACATGAGCTCCAATAGAATAAGGTTCAACACCCAATCATCTGCATGTGGCTGAAATAATATAATAAAACTTAGGAGTGGTCGTCTGGTCGATCTGTTTCAATCTCTCAGAACTACATTTTGGCATACAATCAAAGATGCAGTGGTAAAACTTTGATTCACATTTTCTCACACTTGGTTGATCCACCAGCAATAGTTACAGATTTACAGTAGTACCAGTATATATTCAGTGAAAAAAATGATGTCAAGTCAAGCATTGGTCTGACCGGTGCATGCATGCTCCTGCAGGTGGGCATTGCCAAGATCAACGGCACCCAGCCGGACGACCACTACTGCTGGAACCGGCCGGAGGACATGGCGTACCCACGCCCCGTCCAGACGGCCAGCTCGGCGCCGGACCTCGGCGGCGAGATGGCGGCGGCGCTCGCGGCGGCCTCCATCGTGTTCCGTGACAACGCCGCCTACTCCAAGAAGCTCGTCAACGGCGCGGCCGCCGTGTACAAGTTCGCGCGCAGCAGCCGCCGCACCCCGTACTCCCGTGGCAACCAGTACATCGAGTACTACTACAACTCCACCGGCTACTGGGACGAGTACATGTGGAGCGCCGCGTGGATGTATTACGCCACGGGGAACACCACCTACATCACCTTCGCCACCGACCCGCGGCTGCCCAAGAACGCCAAGGCCTTCTACAGCATCCTCGACTTCTCCGTCTTCAGCTGGGACAACAAGCTCCCCGGCGCCGAGCTGCTGCTGTCGCGGCTCCGCATGTTCCTCAACCCCGGATACCCCTACGAGGAGTCGCTCATCGGATACCACAACACCACCAGCATGAACATGTGCATGTACTTCCCGCGCTTCGGCGCCTTCAACTTCACCAAGGGCGGGCTCGCGCAGTTCAACCACGGGAGGGGCCAGTCGCTGCAGTACGCCGTCGCAAACTCCTTTCTCGCCGCACTCTACGCCGACTACATGGAGTCCGTCAACGTCCCCGGCTGGTACTGCGGGCCCAACTTCATGACCGTCGACGACCTCCGCTCCTTCGCCAGGTCTCAGGTACGTGTAATCGACGATCGATCACAAATTCACAATGCATGCATCGATTGGAAGTTGCTTTGCTAACGACGACGATGTGCAGGTGAACTACATCCTCGGGGATAACCCGAAGAAGATGAGCTACGTGGTGGGGTACGGCAAGAAGTACCCGCGGCGGCTGCACCACCGAGGGGCGTCGACGCCGCACAACGGCATCAAGTACTCGTGCACCGGCGGGTACAAGTGGAGGAACGCCAAGGGGGCCGACCCGAACCTGCTTGTCGGCGCCATGGTCGGTGGCCCGGACAAGAACGACCAGTTCAAGGACGCGCGCCTCACCTACGCGCAGAACGAGCCGACGTTGGTGGGCAACGCCGGCCTCGTGGCCGCACTCGTGGCCCTCACCAACAGCGGCCGCGGCGCGGGCGTCACTGCCGTCGACAAGAACACCATGTTCTCCGCCGTGCCGCCGATGTTCCCGGCCACGCCGCCGCCGCCGTCCAAGTGGAAGCCGTGAGAGAGATCCAACCGGGCCGGCCAAGTACATCGCCGTGCCTAGTGGTTCCGAAGGTGTTTTGATTAGATCAACGAGGGGTTTCGGTTCGTTTGGTCATACAGTTTTTGGTGATCACGCAATTCTTTTGTATTATACACGTTAACTTCGGCAAATCGATACTGTGGATGATGGAATGCTTTATGCATGACCTGTAGATGAAAGATGTTTTCTTCATAAATTATGATCACGGTGGATGAATCAACAGATGTGATTTACAATTAGGCTGCAAACAAGTTGAGTTAATTAGGGTAACCACCGATAACAGTTTTTTCCTTTTAAAAAAATTAAAAAAAAAAAAGAGTTCTCCTCAAATCTCAACCATATATTGACGTCAGTCAAGGCAATAGTACTCGTAGAAATTAGTCTCGCTCCCGAGGCCGCTGCCAGCCGATCCGAAATTGCAGCGGCCCGTGCTGTTTTCAAGGCCTCCACTTCCTCAATGTCACGGTGGGTCGCGGCTCGTGTCAACATTTTATGTCGTACGGGCTGACTGGGCCGGCCGCTTTAAAGCTACTCCGGACGGCCCAGAAAATTTTGGGCTGCTTCCGTGCGTGACATCTCCACACGTAGCTGAGGAATTTCATAGCAAATTAATTTGTCGTGGTAGATCCTCTAATAACAATAGTCGTGGTAGAAGAAAACTGCGCAGCATCATAAATCGTGCGATTAATTCTCATGGGGAGTATTAAAAAACTGTCGCAAAACTTTTTAGTGAAAAATTTCCAAACGTAACTATAGTATAATAATGTATAATTACACTATAACAGTATTATAATTACATTGTAATTATGATATAACTTATATAAAACTTATATTTAACTATAATTTGGTTGGCTAGCTCTAAAATCTTACGCATAACAAATATGAAAATTTCTTTCAAATATTTTCTTTCATGTACAAATCTCGAGGTGATTCAATGGTCACAAATCTAAAAGTTTTGAGAGAAAAAATTTACGAAAGTTTTTTAAATTTCGTTCACGTGTCTTGTATGCGAAAACTTATGCAACAATCCAGCACTAGTTCTACCTGGCTACCTGTTGACGCGTCCAAGGTCTGGAGTCTCTGGACGGATAAAGCAACGGAGCAGCGGCGAGCCACACGGCACAGCAACACACGACCTCGGAGTTCCGGGCGTGTAGATCGGATGTGTGAGCGTCGCGCCATGTGCGGCTAGGCTGATACAACACGAATCAAACAGCCTGGGCTCCATCTCCCGTGTGCGGCATGCATCGCGCGTTCCGAACTTTCCGAAAGCTGGCGTTCTCCTCCACCGATTTACTTTGAGTCACGGTCGGTACTCGGTCGTCAGTCGTCACGCTCGGCCGTGTCGCGTCGCATCCGCCAGCGAGGACACCGTGCGCGACCGCGCACGTGTGGGAGAATGCAAAGTTGGGCGCTGGTGCACGCGCAACCAGACGCCTGTAGTGACGACATCTGGATCACGCTGGAAAAAGCAAGAGAGATATCCCAATCTAACAAGTTGCTGCAGCGAAAAATAGACCCAACAGGCCAACATGACCCCGTAAATTAAGTCACGTTCTAGAGACACATTACGTCAAGCCGTCAACCGTCAACGTGTTACACGGCAACGTCTCTAGACGTTCAGGCGAACCTGGTACACTTGTACGACGTGGACGTGTTCATACCATCCGAAATGTTCATAAAATGGTGTTCATTCGTTATTTGCATGTTTAAGTTATAAATTTTTTAAAAAAAATTAAAAAGATATATTAATATATGATATATTATTTCACAAACATATAACTTAAAATTTAACTTTTATATGTCGCAAAAAACAAATTAAACTATAACTAGTTAATGTATATTTACAGTCAAATTTATTTTTTCGTTGTGACATATAAAAGTTGAATTTTAATTTGAATGTTTGTGGAGTAATATATCATATGTTAATACATCTTTTAATTTTTTTTTAAATTTTTTATAACTATTTAAATAACATACAAATAATGATGATATGATGTTACTCGAGAGTTTAAAATTAACTCTCCAAAACGGATCCCTTCTGTGGTCCCCTATATAATGCGGGGCAATGCCACCCAACCCAATCTTCACATTGCAGAAGAATCTCGACGAGCAAAGGACCCGCACCGGCCGCAGACGGAGAGTTTCGAGAGCAGCGAGATCTGAAATTTGGAGAGATCAAGATGGCAGCGACGAACAAGAAGATCGTGCTGAGGAACCACGTGACGGGGTTCCCCAAGGAGTCCGACATGGAGCTCGTCGCGGCGGGCGCCGCGCCGGCCAGGGTGCCCGAGGGCACGGACGGCGCCGTCCTCGTGAAGAACCTGTACCTGTCTTGCGACCCCTACATGCGCGGCCGCATGTCCAAGAACGACGAATCTTACGTCGACGCTTTCGTCGTCGGCGAGGTATGCTCTCTGAATTCTGATCGTCGCTACCGGGTGCAAACGTGCATGGTGTGAACCATCTGATCTTCAGTTTGATTTAATTTTGTAAATAATCGCATACTTTTTCATGGGGAAATTAAAAGTCTGTTAATTTCTTGGTCTGATGATGCTCGTGATGTGTACTGTGTACAGCCTATCACCGGCTATGGCGTCGGCAAGGTGGTGGACTCGAGCTACCCGGGGTTCAAAGCCGGCGACTTCGTGTGGGGGATGACGGGATGGGAGGAGTACAGCCTCATCAAGAATCCCAGCAGGGCCCTCTTCGCCATCCGCCATCCCGACCTGCCGCTCTCCTACTACACCGGCCTCCTCGGTACGAACCGTGACGCGATTGATTAGCAGATCAGCATCCATGGCCGGCCGCTGACGCTTACGTGTCTCTCGTTCGATAATAATCTTTTCAGGCATGGCCGGCTTCACGGCGTACGTCGGGTTCCACGAGATAGGCGCGCCCAAGGAAGGCGAGAGGGTGTTCGTCTCCGCCGCGTCGGGCGCCGTCGGGCAGCTGGTGGGGCAGTTCGCCAAGCTCATGGGCTGCTACGTCGTCGGGAGCGCTGGCTCCGACGACAAGGTGAGGCTGCTCAGGGAGAAATTCGGCTTCGACGACGCCTTCAACTACAAGAAGGAGGAGGACCTGAGCGTGGCGCTGAAGCGGTGCTTCCCGGAGGGGATCGACATCTACTTCGAGAACGTGGGCGGCGCGATGCTGGACGCCGTGCTGCTCAACATGCGGGTGCGCGGCCGCGTCGCCGCCTGCGGGATGATCTCGCAGTACAACCTGGACCGCCCCGACCCCGTCCACAACCTGACGGCCGTCGTCACGAAGCGGCTCCGGATCGAGGGGTTCATCGTGTCCGACCACTACGCCAAGTACAGGGAGTACGAGGAGAAGGCCGCGCGGTACGTCAAGGAAGGGAAGATAACGTACGTGGAGGACGTCGCGGAAGGGCTGGAGAACGCGCCGGCAGCGCTCATCGGGCTCTTTTCCGGCCGCAACGTCGGCAAGCAGGTGGTCGTCGTCGCCAGGGAGTAGCCGCGAGATGCGTAGTTGTACGTGTAACGGTGTAAGGCCGTGTGGTCACACTAGCACTGCGTGTGGTATAGGGTATCGTGCATTGTCCTGATGCTGTGTTTAGATGTGTCAAGCTGAATGCGCTGGATTTTGTATCTTGAACATCAACACCGGTATGTTTTAATTAACAAGTGTTAGTTGTGTTGAATACACAGTGAGACAAGGTTAAAATGATTTGGCTCTATTGCTCACGAGAACGCCAGGTCGGTCTGATGTTCAAGATACAAAATCGCAAGGTTACATCTTCTGCATGTCATTGATCCCTTCCCGTGCCAAATCATTTTGTTGACAGCAGCCAAATCAACGTTTCCAGCAGTTGGTTCGTTCCGCACACACTCCACTCCACCCGCTGCCTCCTCCTCCCTTCCTTCCCTCTCCCTGCAAAACCGCGAGCGCCCTGCGGCTCTCTGCTCCCCACTCCCCCACTCCTCCCGCGGAGCCCTTCGCCCACGGCGGATCCCACGCACGCGCGACGCGACGCGACGGGTTCCACCGCGCGGCCGATCCGCCGCCAGAGCCCCGGTGAGCGCGCACGTCCCCTCCCCCCCTCCACTCCCTTCTCAGCTTGGCGGCTGGTTGACCGCTGCTGCCATCGTCCCTCCTCCATCCCTTCTCGAGGTGCGACGCCCTTCGTGCTCGGTGGGTAACCTCGCTGTTCTTCCGTTTGGCACTTGGCTGGTGATTTGGCGGGGCAGATCGACCGCCGCAGGAGAGCTCTTGGGCGGCGCGCGAGTGCGCCTGCGGGAGCTTTTGCTTGGCTAATGGCATTTGGATATTTTTTATTGGGGTTTGATTTGTTTGGTGCCGGCGTCCTATATCAGATGTGATTAGTCCTTAGGCCTTATCAGATATCTGAAATCCACGTATGACATGGCTTTAGATGGTTTGGATTGGTGGGCACAGCACATTGACATCATACCAAATATACTGTTAATCAGCTGGCTCTAGTGACGTAAAACAAACACGTACCGGCCAAATAGTTATAACTCGGTTTTTTTTTTCCTTATGATGCTTTAATTATTGTATAAACTTGGTGCTCTAGATGTATAGTCACTTGGCAACCATGAAACTGTTGAAACTCCTTCACAGCCTCACAGGCTAGTGTTTCTGCGAGCACTGCTTTCTAGTTTCATTTTGTAAAGTGCTTTGGAGATGTTGATTCCTGCGAGGACTTCTATGTATGTGGAATATGCATTTACTGGTTGAAGTATTCGTTTCATAAGCTAATTATGGCTAGTGATTTAGCAGCAGTTAGACAATGCTGACTGTCAGACATAAAAACGGAAGGAATTTTGGAATTATTACTGCTGTTTGTAAAAGATTATGACACTATATTTTCTAGGTTGACGAAAAATTTGTCACATTTCATTCTTGTCGCACATAAATGTGTTATTCAGATGCAACAATGCCCATAACTATAGGTTTCTTGTATTTCAGGGTTCTACCCGGAAAGGCATAACCCTGGCATTCTCTTGAGAAAAGGAAGAAGCAACCAAGAATGGCCTCGAGGGCGATCATTAGGAGAAGGAAGTATGCTCTGGAGCATACTAATATCCCTGTTTTATTACGACATTCATCTATTTCTACTTTTGGGCAAGAAAAAGTTGGATGTGAAGTTGAGCAAAGCACTGCATCTCAAAACTCGAGACAATCAAACCATGAGAAGGCACAATACATTTTAAGGAAACAAGGACTTTTGGGCCTTAGTAACGGGTTCCTGTGTCACCCAACTCATGGTGCTTCACTTGCTTCTTATGAATCTAAACCACAGAATTTTGGTTTCCCCTTGGGAGCCAGGTATTTCCTACAGTCAGTACGCCCAACATCAAGCACTGCTGGGCAGCCTAAAGTTGATATTCCGGACGAGCAGAGTGAGAACCTGAAACAGAATCAGGGGAAAAAGGAGGCATCCCCAGAAGAATGTGATCAGGCGGTGGAAGGCTTAAGCACTGCAAAAGCTAAAGCTAAAGCTAAGCTGGTGCAGGAAGTACAAAAGTCTGACCAATCAATCATACAGAAATTTTGGGCAAGACTTCTAGGTATTGGACCTGCTCTGCGTGCTGTTGCTTCAATGAGCAGGTCTCAGTTCCCTTCAGTATATTGAAGTATATTTGCGATTGCTGTCTTGCTCCTTTCCATGGATTATACATTCATATCCAATGTTTTAATTTATATTTATCTTGTGAATCGAAGGGCTGATTGGGCTGCAAAATTGAAGCATTGGAAGGATGAGTTTGTTTCTACACTGCAGCATTATTGGTTGGGAAGTAAGCTGCTGTGGGCAGATGTTAGGATTTCATCAAGATTGTTAGTGAAACTTGCTGGTGGAAAGAGCCTAACAAGAAGAGAGAGGCAACAGCTTACACGCACTACAGCTGATTTGTTTAGGCTTGTACCTTTTGCTGTGTTCATCGTTGTTCCCTTCATGGAATTTTTACTACCAGTCTTCCTCAAGATGTTCCCTAACATGTTGCCATCGACTTTCCAGGACAAGATGAAGGAAGAGGTACTGACCAAGATATGTTATGATATCTTGCCACTGTATTTGCTAAATACAAACAGATTAACTCAGGTCAACATTTTTTTTGCTATGTGCAGGAGGCATTAAAAAGGAAATTGAAAGCAAGGATGGAATATGCAAGATTTTTACAAGATACTGCAAAAGAAATGGCAAAGGAAGTGCAAATGTCACGTAGTGGAGAAATGAAACAGACAGCTGAAGATCTGGATGAATTTTTGAACAAGGTTTCGGGTTCATACATGTTTTGTTTGTTACTTCAAGTTGAATACATAGATCATTAAGTGTTTGTTTTATTGATTTCGTAGTAATCTATTCTTAACTTTGTAACTAGGTTAGGAAAGGTGGACATGTCTCAAATGAAGAAATTTTGAGCTTTGCAAAGCTGTTTAATGATGAACTTACTTTGGATAACATGAACAGGTTGATGTTTCTTGAACATCTAGCTTAGCCCTTGGTTTTCACATCTTTCTGATCAGCCCTTTTTTCCCTGCAGAGCACGGTTGGTAAATATGTGTAAATATATGGGGATAAAACCTTTTGGTACAGACCACTACTTGACATTCATGCTTCGGAAGAAATTGCAAGAGTATGCCCGCCAGTTGCTTTCTGATGTAGATGCTGTTTGCACATATAGATGTCAGATAGTCAGATGATGAGAAAAAAAACATGGCAGATGATGTAGAATGATCCTGTTACTAGTCTCCAATTCAACTTGAGAGCTAATTATGTTGCATCTTCAACATTTTATACGTTTTTGTTCTTGACACATCTAGTGCTGTTTTGGCATATTTTACACCTTAGAAGATCGACAGGCAATTCAAAATTTTCCAGAAAGACAAATAGAGATTTAACTTTTGAGCGGTTTTGTAGTTCTCACTGCATCATCTGAAATTGAGAATGGGTCCAGAACAAAATCTTCTCTAGCGTACGGTTGTAAAATAATGGTGCCATGATGAATCACATAGGAACAGTTAATGTTACATCTAAATCAATCCTTCATTTAGGAACAGTTAATGTTACACCAAAATCGATCCTCTTTCAAGTTTAAAAACAGCATAATGTTCTTATGCGAACATTTTTTTGGGTAGTTAACCATAGTAACTCTTTTATATCTTTATTTGCAGAATTAAGAATGATGATAAGATGATCCAGGCTGAGGGCGTGGAGTCTCTTTCTGAGGAGGAGCTTCGACAAGCTTGTCGAGAACGTGGCCATCTTGGTTTGTTGTCAACAGAGGAGATGCAAAATCAGGTTTGTTTGCCTTGAAATTGTTGGTGGGACATCTACATTGATGAGTAGGTAATGGTAGTAAATACAACACATCAGATCCCTGTTGTTGGGTGCTTTTAATATACTTTTATTGTATTTCCAGTTTAAAATAGTTCTGGTATATTCCCTGTGATTTTGTCGTTTTTACTTATGACTAACGCAGATACCTATTGAACTTTTTGTAACCATATATTTTAAGTGTGTTAGTAGAACTGGTACTGTTACTCTATTGAAAGAGAAAAGGTCAGTTGGGCACCATGCTCTGTGCTTCTTTGTCCAATGCTTTGTCTGCTAAATTATTTTAGAAATGCTGTAGAAGATTATTTTAGTTCTCTGTAGTGATTTATGCTGCATTCGGATGTGAGGGTTGGGAACTAATCTCTCCAGCACGCAAAACGGAGCGACTCATTAGCACATGATTAATTAAGTATTAATCCATTTTTTTGAAAAAATGGATTAATATGATTTTTTAAAACAACTTTTGTATAGAAAATTTTTGCAAAAACACACCGTTTATTAGTTTGAGAAGCGTGCGCGCGGAAAACGAGGGAGGTGAGTTGGGAAAGATGGGGGAAGAACACAGCCTTAAGGCACATTTCTTTGCAGGAACTGTATCAGTGTTTCAGCTACGTTAAATTAATATCAAATTATCTAAAAAATGTTTCAGCTATGTAAGAATTTAAACATTTAATTTTAATGTTCAGCTCAGAGACTGGTTGGATTTGTCACTTAATCATTCTGTGCCATCATCTCTTCTAATACTATCAAGGTAATTCTGGTGATAGTTGCCCTTGGGTTCAGTTCATCTATTCAAGTTCTCAGTTGTGTTTGAAAAACTTCCAGAGCTTTTACCATGTCTGGGAAAATGAAGCCCGAGGAGGCTGTTGTAGCAACATTATCTTCTCTGCCAGATGAAGTTGTAGATACTGTTGGGACGGTTCTTCCTTCAGAAGATTCTGTGTCCGACAGGAAGCGAAAATTGGAATTCCTGGAAATGCAGGAAGAACTTATCAAGGTAATGAAACTTTGATTTGATTAAGTTCCGTATCTCATTTAATGTATTTGCCCCTGGGTATGCCTACCTGACACAAATATGTCCTTTTTGGCTGTATCACCAAGTTCCCAGCTGCAATGAAGTATCTACCTTACTCCTAGTTTGAAAGTACTTCTCAAGTTAGATATGAATAAGTTGAATAGAAGTTCAGGGTGACGACCCATAGCTTGTCAACAATTTGTTGTTTTGATCTGATGGTTTTACTTTGAAATACAGAAAAATGATAACTGATATGCTAGCGTCTCAGTTCTGCTTCAACTTTGCCAAACACCCTCTTCATGTATTTGTCACAATTAGATGTATTGGAACTTGAAATTATGGGCATGATAATTTTTTAGTGGGGCAATGCCATTCTGTAGAAAAAGCATGAGATAAAAATGACGAGTCCTATCTTGCATAAATCCTTGGTTATGTTGTTTAGCAATGCAATATAGTTTGATTCTTGATGTGATTAGCTACCAATTTGTGGCTTTCAATATTCCTTGGTTGCCCAAGCCCAATTAATGTGTAAGTATGTAATTCACCTGTGTAACTGTAGTTATAATTAGGTTTTGATGATTTGGCGGATTCTACAAGTTCTTCCAGTTCCTCTATTTGATAATCCAACTATGTTATCAATTATCCGTTGTTGTTTATGCTTCTACATAACGAATGATATTCAGGAAGAGGAGAAAAGGCAAGAGAAAGAAGAGAAGGCAAAACTTGAGGTACCAAAGGCAACTGAAGAAGATGTGGGTTTGAAAGAAATGACTGAGCCTACTGCTAGGGAAGAAGAGGAACTAAAGAAAGCAAAAGTTGAGCATGACAGGAATGAGCAGCTTTGTAATATCAGCCAAGCATTGGCCGTGCTTGCATCTGCTTCTGTATGATCCTTCCTAGCATTAAGCTATATTCATTGCTTTTCTAGAGTAAGCTACATTAAACCATTAATATTCCGTTGCACCTTTTTTCTATCTTGTACTGCAGTCTGTTGCCAAGGAACGTCAAGAGTTTCTGAATCTTGTCAATAAAGAGGTATGAGTTGAAGTTGCAGTTAACATTATGTGCTTTCAGTTTGCATATGTTAATATTGGATGGCCTCCACTCTTGTGGAACACAGATAGAGCTATATAACACCATGCTGGAAAAAGAGGGTACAGAAGGTGAAGAAGAAGCTAGGAGAGCATACAAGGCTGCAAGAGAGGAGTCAGACCATGCTGCAGAGATAGCTGCAGGAGAAAAGGTCTCCTCAGCATTAATAGAGAGGGTAAGGAATTCTTTTCTGCATTTAAACCACTACTTGATCTGCCTCTTTTAAAATTACTTTGAAACATCCGTAATTCAAGATAATCGTGTGATAGTAATTACAAATAGATATCCAACTGCTGAGAAGGTGTGAAAGTAGAGGAACTGATTGCTGGCATCCAAGGCACTCAGCTATGAAACCTGTGTTGGTTGAGAATAATGCCCACACCCACAGGCAAAAGGCAATTTGTGATCAATTATTCAGTCTCTAGTTAGTTTCACTACTGTCTTAGGATCTTAGAAGATTCTCAAATAAAATATACAAATGGCAGAAATCTGCTTTTTGTACTCCAGCTTGATACTAACCTGAATTCAACTAGGTCATCACTAATCAGCGGTTCACTCTTCTGAATTATGAGCTCTAATTCTGGTGTTGCTTTATGTCTGTGTCTCAACTGGCTTCTAGCTTCTTTCTCTATGAATGGTGGTTACAGCCTGCACTTGGCCAATTGCATGTCTTTGTTCTGCATTTACTAATTTAAAGATTTTCCTTGATGGACGTGAATTCTCTATTGTTCTGTTGGATTGATTTCTGTGTGGAATGTGTATTACAGACATTAGATGTGTTGTTTTCTTGTCTTGCTCTTTAGTAAATAGCAACTATTTGTTGACGTACTGTTTCGCTGCATTTCAGGTTGATGCAATGCTTCAGAAATTAGAGAAAGAGATTGATGATGTTGATGCACGAATAGGCAACCGCTGGCAGCTGCTTGATAGGTAAATGCTACCTGCATGTGCGTAAATTGTCATGAATCACTTATCTAAAGGCAGGCTGGGAGGTTGCCTGGTTAGGACTTAGAACAATGTAGGGACATGCTAACCCTATGGTCATTCACAAGCGATTGCAACTGAATTCAGTCAATTTCTCTCCTGCCAACACGTGCATACCTGAGCTCTACAAGAGTTCAATTAAGATGGCTAAAGCATAATAGATCACTAGATCATTGAGGGATAATGGTCTCAATACACGTGTGTAGCTAACCAAGGAACTGGACCTTCCGTTTGTTGGATTTGCCTTGCTCATGAATAACCTGATCTCATTGCAGTGACCGTGATGGCAAAGTTACCCCTGAAGAGGTAGCAGCTGCAGCAAATTATCTCAAAGACACTATAGGGAAGGAAGGCGTGCAAGAGCTTATTAGCAATCTTTCTAAAGACAAAGGTTCCACTCAGCTTCTCTACCTACTGCGCTGAAAGATAAACGTCCATGTTCATCATTTCTGCATCTCTAATCCTTTTTTGTTCTCTTTCTATGCCTAACAGAAGGAAAGATCCTCGTTGAAGACATTGTGAAGCTGGCATCACAAACGGGAGAAAGCAACGAACATGAAGAAACCCCACGGCAATAGGTAGATAGATAAACAGTCGCTTCCGTGGCTGTTGAAGTTACCAGCCCACTCTTTCCCCCGGTAAGCGCATGGCAGTGCGAAAAATGGCAGGACGGTCAATTTTTTTTCCGACTGACTGCCGTGGAGCGAATTATGCGTATAGTTAGGCATCAGTTTTCCATAGGTGAATGGCAACTGAAATTCCAACCTGTTGTGGCTTGCCATTGAAATGGACATGCTGAACTGCCAGATGGGACAATAATTCATGTTCAATCCAAATAATCTGAATAAAGATATAGATATTGAATGTGTTTTGTCTCATGCTACTGGGACAAGTATATGTCTCGATTGCCCCTGGGTCGAGATTGCACAAATTCCTCGATAAAAGTAAGGGAAAAGTTCATTTTACGCCCTTGAACTCTTATGCTTGTCTAAAATATACTCCCAAACTACAGATTGGATATAATACACCTTCAACTATCAATACTGGACACTTTATCCCCTAGAGCTGTTTTGTGGTGGTTTTTGCACACATTGATGACATGTCAGATGCCAAGTCAGCACATCAGATTAAATGGGCCAAGCCCATATTGCGAAGGCAGGGGCGGTTGTTTTGACCTAACTTTTTCGCGAGCGGCGGCAGCGTGGAGCAGCGAGGGCAGCTGCGCTGCGTAGGCAGGGTTGCATGAAGGCCTGCTGGGGATGGCAGCCCGGGGAAGGAGCATCTCCGATAGGCTGCTGCGGTCATCGACGGAAGCCTCTGCGTGCGGTCGTTGGCGGAAGCCACGTGTGCCCGCGGAGATGGCTGAGCAAGGAAGCAGCGCGCTGGAGGAACCGCGCGACGTTGGTGGCGACCCAGAGGTCGGCTTCCTCCGCGAACTTAGCGATGTGCTCGAGTTGCTCGTTTAGGACAGTGAGGATGACCTCTCGGGAGTTCGCTAGCGATAGTAGCAGCCGATGGTCCGCGCCGCTGCTGAACACGCGCGCATGCTTGGTCTGTTTAGACTCAACAATCTTGGCCAACTCTGATGGCGAGTTCTCCGGCGAAGGGATCGTGTTGGCGCCAACAAAAGTCCCTGCTCATCATTGGAGCAGAAAATTCAGTGTAGGATAGGCAAACATAACAGATTATTTCTGAATCTCTGATTACTGACGAAGTGCAGAAAGATAAAAGTTCAGTTGATTCTTCAGTCTACTTAAGCTTGTTAATCCATGTTAGTACTTTCATCAGGCACAACAGGGAGGGCTCCTTTCAGCCGGTCTCGGCCACTGCCTGCGCCGGCGGCAAGAACCTTAGCCACAGCCGCCGCCCCGCTCCTGCTTCTTCGCTGCTTCAAAGAACAACGAACAAGGAGAGAGAGAGCGAATGTGTGTGAGAGAGAACGCAGGCCCACATGCACTGTATTACTTATTTCATCCGACGTGGCTAAGGGCTAACGTGGCATCTGACGTGTTATTCATGTGTGAAAAAAAACACCACAAAACAGCTCAGGGGTAAAGTGTCCAGTATTAACAATTGGGGATGTATTATATCCGGTTTTGTAGTTTACGAGTGTATTTTAGACAAGCATAAGAGTTCGAGCGTGTAAAATGGACATTTCCCTAAAAGTAAATGCAAGTGTAGTGCTTGGCGTTATAAGTGTCCCAATATTTGGGGTTTGCAAAAATTTTCCAGTACAAAAATCACAAAAATCAATATGGCTCTTTGGATGTCATATGAGGAAAGTACGAAAATTTTGGAGAACAACATTCGGAAATAGACTAGGACTGAGAGATAACCTAAGGCTGTATTTTTTCCTCAACTTTCTCAACTTTTACTCCCTCTTTTTTTACGCACACGTTTCTTAAACTGTTAGACGGTGTATTTTTTACAAAAATTTTCTGTAGAAAAGTTGTTATAAAAAATCAAATTAATTCATTTTTCAAGTTTTTTAAGCTAATATTTAATTAATCATGTGTTAATGAACTATTTCGAAGATAAAAAGTTCTCAACCATACATAACTAACACAACCCTAAGTGGAGAAACTGAGTGTTTGCTTCCTCCCTCTAGAATGGCAAAGAGGATATTGCTGCAGTAATTTTGGGAGCAAACTACTGTTTCGTTCCAAAGTTAGTACATGAGAAAATTTCATACACATCGTATATCGATCTTTTTATCGATGTGAAATATAAAGTAAAATATACTGACAGTTCTTAATTTTATACTTCCTCCATCTCATTTTGATCATCCTATATGATTTCTGAGATCTTTCCAAAATGATCATCATCTTAACAAGTGTCTCTTCATTTATTTGTGCAATGAGTAAATATACATCATTGAATATGTTGCATGCACTCAACCAAGATTAATTTTTATTGATGCAATGTCATACAATATTTAAAACATAAGCAAAGAACACGAAGCGATGAAACATCTTAATTGATGAAGATTAATTTGAGAATGATAAATATTTTGGAGTTCCTGGTCTTGATGTTTTTTCTTAGGAGATAATCAAACTAAAATGAAGTGACTACTATCTTGGTATGATTTGGGTCCTTAAACTTTGAAAATGCGACCCTATTTGAGACCCCAATCCTGTCAAATGTTTCATGCAATGTCCCAAAAAGATCCCGCTAAGCACCCAAGGTCAATCCTAACCGTCCATCGTACATCGGACGGCGTCGCGCGGCTTCCAGCACGGCTGCAGTGGAGCCGTTTTCCCCCATCGCATCGCATCCCCTCCGCCCCCACCTCTCCTTATCACCATCGCAATTCGCCGGCCATTACTCCCCCTCTCCTCTCCACTCCCCTCCTCTTCCTCCGCTCCCCAATCTGGTCTCGCCCTTCGCCGCACGAGGGGAGATAGAGAGAGAGCGCGCGCGAAGAATCAACGACGACGACGAGGAGGAGGAGGAGGAGGGGGAGAGGGGAAGAGGCGCCATGGGGAAGAACCAGGCTTACAAGGCGATGCAGCGGGCGCGGCTGGGCTCGTCCTCCGGCGCCCCGGGCGCCACCGACTCCCCCGAAGACGGCATGGTCGGTCCCCTTCCTTAGGCCTCACCTCCCTCTTGCAGATCTTGGTTTCGTCTTCCTCCCCTTTCCAAGGCCTCCATACTTGTATCGATTGCTTGTTCCTATTGAGATCTGTGATTAGGTGTAGGCTGCATTACCATGGAATCTTGCTGCTAGGAGAGTAGTAGTAGTAGGAGCTGGAGAAGATTTGGAAAAAAAATTATCATGGGGCTTTTACTAACGAGGGCCGTCGCAGACGGACGGTTCATTTCATTCTCCAGAGTGGCATGCGGCGCGGTTGGCCAGCCTGAACAAGACGCACACCGTCACGTGGGAGGAGTTCAAGAAGAAGCAGAAGGTACACAGTCCACCACTTTGCTCGGTTACTACTGTTAGTTTTGATCAGCTGGTTTATTCTCAAGTTCTTTTTGTGTGTGCAAACCCGCGGACCATGGTAGTGCAGATGTACTCTTGTTGCTCCAACCATGTGTAGTGTTGGTGATACTGATTGTTCATTTTTGTGTGTTGATGCGCTGTATGATGGTCTGATGCAGGATGGTCGTTAGTTAATGAAAGATATGCTTAGTTGTTCTCTCCCAGATAACACTCCTAATGTGATGAGTAAATTTCATTGTAACCTTGTATGTATCTGCTAGTTCAATTTGGAACACTGGTTTTACCTTTACTAGCACATGTAGCGGCAAATAAATTTCTGAATTGTATAATATTGGAAGATTTGTCAACCTGAACTTCAAGAAGCTTATTCTTGTCCTGGTTGATGCATTGACAAAGTGCGTAGACTTTCTAGCTGTGGTTTACTGTTACAAACTTGAGCTAACATTTGGAGTGAAAGAGTTGGAGCACATGGCGTTACGCGATCAGTTTTGTACGCATAAACCATCTCTAGGGAGCTCTCATATTTCCGTCTTATACTTGATTTGGTTACTTGGCTAATGATATCAAATTGCATCTCTTTTATGGTTATTGGCCATCAGGTTCTTATGGATGGCGCTTGCACTAATTCCAAAGAGATCAACCTAGATCTTTCTGATATTGCTCAGGATTATTTTTTGCAAATGAATTGTGGTTTTCTGCATTGAACCCCCACAATGTTGCAGCACATAATCCTAAGCCTTCTTGTACTTATGCAGAGATTGATTTGTGATTACAGCTGTTTATTATCAGTACTTGTACAGTAGCTCATGCTGCTCTTTGCCCTAATAGGAAGATGAGTTAAAGAGGGGTGAAATGGAAGCTGACAAAGATAAAATGATGAGAGAATATAGGGCTCAACTGGATGCTGAAAGGGCACAAAAGCTAGCTCTTGGAAGAAACCACTCAAGGTCAAAGTCATCATCTTCTAAGAAAGGTAACCGTGTAATTTAGCAGTTCAGTCGCCAGTTTCTTACATATGTTGTATTTGTCAAGTGTTTCTGCTGAATAAATTTTAAATACAGAGAAGAAGGATAAAGATGCAAAGAAACGGAGTAAAAAGAGGAGAAAGGTAATACCATTAACTTTAGAATATTTTTGTTGTAGCTACATCATTTTTTGATAGTTTAGCATGAATTGAAGTCAACTTTAGTTGTCCCATTGATTTACTACAAGAGATGAACTGATGAAATAAAACCGCTACAAATTCCAGCATAGAAGTTCATCAGAGTCAAGTTCCAGTTCATCGTCGGAATCGTCAAGCAGTGATGATGAGGATAGGGATTCGAGAAAGTCCAGGTCACGGTCCAGATCAAAGAGGACGAAAAAGGATAAGAAGCACAGGTCAAGATCCAAGCACAGGGGCAGTGATAGTGAGGAGGAAGGACCTGTGCGGCTCTCTAAATTCTTTGGGAACCCAAAGAAATAGATGAATACCGGGAGGCCTGCAGCCAGAAGACCTCGTCGCATAATCTCTCTTGAGCTATGAATTGATGGTTGTAGACTGTATCATTAAGCTCTAATTACTGTGTTAAGGTGGGAAAAACCGATTACTGTATTACATCTCAAGAATGTTAAATCAATTTGACGGTTCGCCATTTGAATACGAATTCATTGTAACATTGTGGTACGTGACAAGGGAGATATGCTGGCACTTAATAGCATTAAAAGTTTTAATTGCATCGGTTCATTTTGAATTCAAATACCGTTTGAATTGTCTGTGTTTCCTCTCTGAAGGCTCTAATGTCCAGATATTGCAGCAGTACAGGCTATAAGTGAGAAAAGGAAGAGTTCTACCTTAGTTTGATTTGGATTTTGAATCTCGGCTCACTGCCTAACCTGAACACGATTTACATATGTTCCATTGGGTTTGCAGTAACAACCGGTTAAATATATCAAAATAAATCTCAGACTAAACACAAGTTTCACATGTTCCATTGGTTTGCAGTAACAACCGGTTACATCTATCAAAATAAATCTAGCATGCAAGACACAAAAGTTTCACATCTTTTATAATGTATCAAAATAAAATCTCACATGCAAGACACAAAAGTTATCTCCTAGAGGTAACAGTAACGTCTTCCATTAGTAAAAGTAAAAAAAATCTCACATGTCATCACAAAAGTCTGGGTGGTGTAGTTGGTTATCACGTTAGTCTCACACACTAAAGGTCCCCAGTTCGAACCTGGGCTCAGACATTTCTTTTTTATAATTTAAAACATTCAATTTTCCACTTTTGCTTCGCTTTTGCTTTTTATAATTTTAATTGTTTTTGTTTTTGTTTTTGTTTTTTCACAATTTGAATTGTTCTCTACTAATTTGAACATTCCATTTTCCACTTTTCTCCTAATTTGAAACATCTATTTTTCCACTTTTGCTTTTTATAATTTAAATCATTTTTATTTTCCTTTTTTTCACAATTTGAATTGTTCTCTCTGTTTTTCGTTTTTACAATTGGAAACATTCATTTTTCACCTTTTATTTTTATAGCTTGAATAATCATTTTTGTTTTTTTCACAATTTGAATTGTTCACTTTTTTATTTTACAATTTGAAACATTCATTTTCCACTTTTGGTTTTTATAATTTCAATCAGTTTTATTTTTATTTTTTTACAATTTGAATCGTTCTCTCCTTTTTTTTCTCTTTTTACAATTTGAAACATTCATTTTCACCTTTTCTTTTTATAATTTGGATCGTTTTTATTTTTCTTTGTTCATGATTTGAATTGTTCTCTCCTTTTTTATATAATTTGGAACTTTCATTTTTCACCATTTATTTTTTTACAATTTGAATGCTTTTATCAGGAGCATGAAAACATATTTTTGTTCTCTCCCACAATTTGCAACATTTTTCATTTTTGTTCTCCCCCTTTTCTTTACGATTTGCTCTCCTTTTAAAACAATTTGAACGCTTTATCAGGGGCATGAAACACATGGTTTTAATACATTTTTGACATCAAAACATGGTTTCGCAGCAACAATCAAATTAACTTGTGGTCTAAAGAGGCCATGGACTGGCCGATTAGGCCCAGGCGCCAAGTCCAAATGCAAATGGTAAGGCGATGCATTTTTCTACTGAATTTTCTGAGAAGTGATTGATATCATCATCAGTGTGGATTTATGCATGCCAAGGAGCATGGCAAGTTGCTACAAGCTTAGAAGTTAATATGTCAAAACGAACATGTTAATAGGAAAAAAATTCAATCTTTATCTTTATCTTTACCTACTTAAAAAATTCATAGCGTTTTTGTCGTCCCACTTGATCTACCGACTCTAAAAATAAAAACAGAAAATTAAAAATATAATCTAACTTGCCGTCAATTTTTTCTCAGTTTGCTCCCTCGCCAGATCGATCCTTCCCCGTATCGTGCCCGAATCCCTCTTCCTCCAAAGATCCAACCCTGAAAATCGGAAATAGGAAATCAGAAATAGATCGCTTCCTCCCCAGACCTAGTGATCATTTTTTTCATTTCATATAAAAAATAGGAGCACAAAAACAAACATTGGTGAATGTATAAAATATGATGACGACCTCCTAATCACTAACGCACATCGGCACACGGCTACTTCTTTCGCGAGACGTTTCTAGCGCTGAAGCAGCTCCTCACTGATGCCCATAGGCCACAGCCCACGATGCGATGCAACTCGCCTGGCTGTCGCGCTGCACGTATGACACCGATCCGATCGCGATATCTCTTGCTTGGCCCTTCACATTGCATGACCTCCTAATGTTCTTCCGCCGCATGCATTATTATTCGTCTCTAGCAAAGCCGTGCTAGCCGAGGCCACAAGCCCACGATCGTGCGTGCGGCATTGACCACATCCGCCTCCATCTTCTGCGGGATTGCATCTGCACATCATCTTCCTCCCTCTCGTTGTAAAAGTCATTGACATATCCCCCGACCGCGGCATTTATCACAAAGGTCGCGGCTGTGTTAGTTTGTTGGGTGGCACACCGCACACCTCCTGCAGTGGAGACTACGTGATTACTGCCTATAAGTTTGGAGCAGGTACAAAAGAGACTTCTTTGGATGGATGCATCAATGATGAAGATGGAGCTCCTCAGCGAGGAGATGCGAGTGTCAGGCTAGCTTTGAGGAGTGCATTGTGGTGGCGAAGAGGCAAAGGCAGCGGAGGCGTCTGCGCGCGAGTGCGAGCAAGTGTACCGGACACTCTTGAATGAGAGGGTGTTTCTGTTCACGCCTCAACGTATTGACTTCTGATGTTGTCCTTTTGATCCTGCTATGATGACCTTTCTGGTGGGTAATTAATTCATGAAATATCAGTGACAAAGACAATGTAGATTTGTTCACATCATTGCTAAAAAGATTATTTTTAGTAGGTTGTGTTCATAATGTATAGACATCGTTTCACAATGGAATAAAATTGTATGTAGGTGAGATATATAGTACGTGCGCTACTCAGTAAAATTTAGTAATTAGTTTTTAAATAAAATGTTTACATATAAATATATTCATAATAATGTATTTTTATAATGGTTGATACCTATTATAAAAATTAAAGATCATAGGATTTTTGACCGTCGTTTGATGCGTTTTCATCCTTGGCACATATCGCTCTCCTTTTTTAGATCGGATTGGGCTTAGCCCGTAGTGACTTGAGCACCACGTTTCTTTGAGGAAAGGCATCGTGACGTCATCTGTCCTGGCCTCCGTGACCTCCATCCGAGGAAAGACGGAGCGAGATGCAGATATGCTCACATGTGCCCATGAGTAGAGTGTGATGTGCAGCCACCCTAGCTCTGCCTTCCTCCCTGCCACGCAACTCCGACAATATAGCCAACGGCGGTGCCATCGACGAGTATGATAATCCAAAACCACCTTAAGGATAATATAGACGGTATGGCAAAGTTCTAAAAGGTTGAATGTCCGGTTTTAAAATTTAGGGTACTAAACAGACTTCTATTTAGACTTTTTCTTTCCTCACGGCTAGCTCAAGCCCATGTCTAAGTGCAGCGATGCACGATGAAACTCATCATCATGCCAGCCTACTCTACATAGCCCAACACTAACTTACCATTGTAGCAGGTGTTTTGCGATCTTAATCGAGTGTTTGAATAACCTATCAAAGTTATCGTCTGTTTTGTTTTCACCCGTTGCAACGCAAGGGTATTTTTGCTAATCTATATAATGTACATCTAGATAACGTACCGAGGGTGGTGATAATAAATGGCTGCTCGAAGCTAACCCAGAAGCAGTTTTGATAAGATTAACATGGCAAATGGAAGATCCAACCTACGCAAAGAGCTAACTGTAAAACTTTGTACTCTCATGCTATCAGCTACAAAAGCAATATTGATCGCCAGTTGATCGACCATCAGCTACAGAGCAATATTAAACGCCAGTTGATCGACTCGACCATCAGCTACAGAGTAATATTAATCGCCAGTTTATCGACGTGCTATGTGGACTCTTCTAACTCTTCTCCAAATCGATCCAGCCTTGACACCTCTGCATCATAATCACGGATCTGAGCATGGTTTATAGAACCGTCATCTTCACTCGCCTGGATTTGATTCCCACCAAACCTGCGAAGGAATAAATCAAGAACAATTGATAAAACAAATGATCCACAAATTATAATTCTTAGATAGGTAGAAAAGCAAGCATGCACATTTCCAACACCCAAGAGTACTATCCTACTCAAAGCACTCTCATTCAAACAAATAGTTTCTGTGAATATCTAAAATTGATATTACTTAGGCATTTGGCAAACTCAAGGTTTATGCAGATTAAACACACACTATTTTACTGGAACATCAATGCATCAGAAACAAAGGTGAGCTAACTGATATTATGTTGAAGCCTACCATCTTCCATTCATCTTCTCTATGCATTTGATACCATCTTTCCGGTCTTTGAATTTCACCAAAATAACACCCTCTGGATGATTTTCACAGACCTGCAAGCAGAAACATGTGCATTAAACGTAATTGGATGGTTGAAAAGGACAAAAGCAATTTCCTGGTGGTTAGGGCCAGTTCACTGAGTTTATAGATAGTCAACAATAATATGAAAACTTAAAAAGGATTTTAACAGGAACCAGTTTTTCAGCCAAGTTAAACTTGTGATAAACGAAAGGCCCTGACAACCCAAATTTCTGACCAGGTTCAACTCAATGTGTTGTGACGGAAGTCCTACCAGGCCTGGAATGGTAACAGTAGCCCCGTAGAGAAAGGCTCTCGAGTTATTTAAGAGCCATAAGAGTGTTTACATATACATGTGTTGGGCATTCAATTCGTTGCATAGTGTAAACAAGCTACCATATATGGATGGCCCCATGAAATCCAGAGCACTGGCCCATGCCAAGGTAGATCACCTTAGCTACTCAGCATGCCTCACTCATCAATTGAGTAGCCTTTTTCCATCCTGATTTCTGTAAGGCCTTTTAATAGAGAGCATTTCTCATGCCAATAGCAGCCTTTCTGTAGAATGCAGATGCAATTACCTTCTATGCATTTAGTCATAGTGTTGTACAGAAGCTAAACTCCAAAAGTGATCAGATAGAAAACCATATCAGAAATTGCAGCTAGGAACTACTGCATTCCATGTTGCTATCAGGACTAGATGAAAAAGGAAGCAGCTAAAAGGAAGTCCGGTAAGCATTTGGAGTTAAATTACAACAGAGTTATACATGCATAATGCATCCAAAACATGCTACACACAAGCAGTTCCACATTTTACACTCCAGCTCTTGTATGATGGCAAGACGAACAAAGAAAGACGAAGTTAATGATTACCTTGACATTATCAACTGGACCAAGCTTCATGCATTCTTCTCTAACATCTGCCTCAAGCTCAGGAAGAAGAGTTTCATCGGCCTGAAATGATCAAGATTTTCTTCCTCAATCCAAATAAGACAAAAGAAGTTGCTACGAATAATGAAATCCATGGGACTAATCAAACAATTAAAGAAATTGTATCAGAAGGGCACACTTCTGGCATACGTCAAGATGCTTCAGCTACTTACTCGCAATTCAGCAGGAGTGAACATATGCCGCAAAATAACTGTAGTTGGAATTGTCACCTTCTTGTCATCATGTCCACCTAACAGCAGAAAAGTGTTACAATACAAAGAAATAAAGCAAGTTAATCATTCAAAGCTCATGTTCGGCTGATGCTATTTTCCTTGCATGACTACCAAAGCAAGTGCTCATTATACAATGGCATAATGCTTAATCGACACCCTGAATACAAAAACAGTTTCTTCTGTTCTGTAACATAATGCTTTGTGCCTCTCTTCAGTACTCCTTTTCTTCATAAAATGAAAAGGTTAAAAAAAATGATGCAAACAAGCAGTGGGCTTCCAAGGCTCAGACGATAAGTTGATATTTTATTTACACATAACTACATACATAACTAGTCTGAAATCTGAAGCATGAAAAACATTTTACGTAGACTACAATTGGTGCATCCACATTGAATATTGACAACCAAAACCCATCACAGAGTGTAATTTGCAACACATCACAAATTCAAAATAACCATAAATCCATAATGACAAGAAAGACCAAGAGAAAATAGAATTTACCCCATCCAAGAATTTTATCCTCAACTTTCTTGTTTTTCCTTTTCTTTTGCTTATCTGTCTTCTTAGAAATGAAAATATCACCTGAAGCAGATTGACAACATCAGTAACATCTTCTGTATAGCTTGTCTGTTTCTGACTAATCCATGAACTTACCTTTCTGCTCAAATTTGGCCTGGCTAACAGACATTAGAGTCTTACCACCAGGGCGAAATGATGTCCCATCCAACAATTGAATTGCTAGAGCTACAGAAGGCTCCTGAATCATAGAAAACCAAAGAACGCACATGATAAACAAGCATAACAAGAGCTTCTAATCTGATGAGCTTTACAAGGGACTACCTTGAGGTAGGTCACTAGCGCATCACCTTTCTTTCTGCCTGTTTCTCTGTCAGTATAGATTTTTACTCGGGGTGTTCTTGTCTCCGGGTCCTATGTTACCAAAAATTTAGAGGTGAAACGATCAGAAGTGAAGAACAGTCTGCATCAAAATCCAAGAGTAGAAGTTGCCTCTGCAATTCAGAGAAATAAATATACCTCCTTTATAATTCCACATTTGGAAAATACCTCCACAATCTGCAAAAGAAATTCACAATCAGAACCAGGCACTGTTTACATAATCATGAATGTGTTAAATAGGTCATTCAAAACATACAACGTGCTTTTAAAGATATAAGCAACTTACCTCCTCAGCTGTGACATCATCAGGCAAACCAGTAACGTAGACATGTGTGTTAACTTTGAGATCAAACCAACTGTCTGGAGGTTTGTTAGCTTCCTATATATATATATATATAAAGTTAACAGTTTCAAAGAATTAGCTTATGCAAAACTAGTCAAGAACTTAGACATGTATATACCTTCTTATCAGCTGGCTTCTCAGAAGACTTCCGCTTCTTATCTGCTCTCTTTTCTACTTGCATTGGCTCTTTGATTTCAATTTCGGCAGAAACATTGTTTTCTTCTAATGTGGTTGAACCAGAAATATCTGGTGCTTGGAAAACTTCTTCCTCGTGTGCAAAAGTCATGTCTTCAACTTCATAGTTGTCATTTTTGCATGCTAGGTCATCCTGCGGAAGGAACAGAAGAAGTCATATTAACTTTCAAATGCTGATGACACAAGAAACTAGATTAACTTATAAATACTGGTAAGCAAGATTATTAAACAAGATGAAGAAGGGAAAGCATTTATATCTTGAAAGGAATAACTGCTCCTGCAATATGGATTCTTTTTTAAAAACTATCTACGCTATAGCACAAGCATTGACAGTATTAACACCAGGAGCAACCAAGAAGAAACAAATGTGACTCCCTGATGAACCACAATTTAGACCAGTATTAATTAGAACAAAACACAATATCGAATTAACATACCAGGCAAAATCATAACTACCAAAAACAAAAGTCAGAGTAAATAAACCTCACACCAGGAGGTTGGCAGCACTTACTTGAGGAACCCATGCCCTCAGGACACGATCCCACTTGTAAACAGTGCCATCATCATCAGTAAATTCGTCCTCGCCATCTGGTGGGGTTGCTGGCCGGTTATCAGGATGATCAGCCCCATGTTCTTGGTTTACGTCATTATCTGCAGCCTTGTCTTTCAAGGCTTCTCCCTCTGCCTCAGCTTCTATAACCTCCTTTTGAAATTTATCGAAATCATCTTCAATTCCTGGAGCATCAGAAAGATTTAAAAAAAATGTCAGGAGATCACGTCAAGTGTACTCTGTATTATTTCCTTAAAACAGAAGGTAGAAAAATCAGTAACCTTCATCAGGTTGATCCTTCTTTGTGACCACCGCAAGTAGGTCAGGAATCGATGACAATGGCATCCATTCACTCCTCCCTTCTGCCCAGAGCATTGTGCTCTCACTGATGTACCCGTTAGCAAAATGTTCTGCGAATGGAGCAAAATTTCACATGTACAGACCACAACAAAGATAGGAAATGAAACATTCTTCCAGATTAATCACGGTCATCTTCAGAAGGAAAAACGAGAGAGTAATAGGTTAACTGCGAAGATATTTGGCCACACAAACATGAACAATTTTTCGCATGACCTTAACCCTAGCTCCAACAACCTGCCTGAACGAACAGCTCCTCCAATATGCACCAACTGCCTCCAAGTACGAAACTATATGGAATAGTGGTGACCACGCAACCAACAGAAAAACAACTAACTGGTTTTCCCGTGATATGACAAACACACTCCACATCTCACCTCAAATTGCAGACTCATACTGTTGATCAGCTACTAACATTACACCCAAATCCATGGGAACATCCATTCACAGCTCAAAACGGTAAACTGCCATCTCATTGTAACACGCCCCAATCCAACAGTACCCCAAAGCTAGGATTCGCGTCGCCTCACTACATGTTCAACTTCATGACTAGTCGATAATACACAGAGCAAACGCCAGGTAAGGGCTAGGGGAGCCTTGCAGATTGGAGCAAGGCTCCGAAAAGTTTAGAGTTTTTACGAGAAGGGGGGGCACGCCCCCATTTGCACTAGTCGATAGGGCGGAAAGGAAGTGGATGTCCAGGAGAAGAGGAGGATACCTCGCAGCTCGGAGAGCGCGTAGGGACCGACATGCTCCTGGTTCGGGCCGAGCACGTACCAGCCCACCTCGCCGCCGCCCTCCATGGATCCGCCGCGCGGGAGAATGGGGGCTGGGCGGAGAGATTCCTGCTTCGTCGGCGCCGCCGCTCGCCGGCGCGAGGTTGTGTACGACGCGGCGACCGGAGAAGAAGGGGGGAATTTGGGGGGCGCGGTTTGGGTGCTGGGGTTTCCAGAATGATCCGAGACCAGGGTCGGCTTTGCGGCTTCTGCCCTCCGAGGGAAGCCGCTGTCCGTCCGATGAAGAGTACATGGTTGAGATCGGTTCGATCTCGCATATCTAAAGCGATTGAACACTTCCAGGCAGCAGTTTACTTAAACTTTGCTGAATTTTTACCGATTTCTTCTTTAATTAATGTTAATTTACAGGATTTTAGAGTTGCGGTGAGGATCTAGGATTGGGCCAGGCGGTGGGCCAGCGCGCTGCTTATTAGGCCAACAAGAGAATTGCATGGTGAAAATATATGAAAAAGTTCACTTTACATCCCTTAATTATGGGTCAAGTTTCATTTATATCCCTCATCCATGAAACCGGGTATTGAGCATCCCCCAACTTTTAAAACGAATATAGATCTAGACCTCTTGGCAGTAATGGGTCGAGTTTCATTTATATCCCTCATCCATAAAATTGGGCATAGAGCATCCCCTAACTTTTAAAACCAATATAGATCTAGACCCTTGACAGTATTGACAAAAGGTTTTAGCTTACGTGACGCTTACGTGGCACTAAATTAGAAAGAAAATAAGGTAGCCCCACATGTCAGTGAAACATTTCATCACTTCCTCCTTCTCTGCCTCTTCTCCTGAGAAGGTGATAAACCTTAAGCTCCACTCGATACGTTCACGGCTTTGATTGGTCCGATCTTTCAGTGAGTTAATGATAACTACGATTTAGAAGAAAC
The DNA here is from genome assembly GCA_008326285.1 of Oryza officinalis. NCBI lineage: Eukaryota > Viridiplantae > Streptophyta > Magnoliopsida > Poales > Poaceae > Oryza > Oryza officinalis. The sequence goes on along the minus strand of BDMV01000004.1, from coordinate 27,229,067 downwards.
ATTGACGACCCGACTACAACCGTACGAGACATTCTTGTATTGCGCCTTAGTGATCGATATGCCTCTCTGTGGGTTGTTGATCTTGGCGGTGCAGATCAACCTTATTTCTGCAAACAAATCGAAGAAACAAGTAAGAACAAGATAAAAGCAATCTTGAATTACAAATATAAATTGAATACACACGATAAGTTAGGGTTTTGTAATGAGAAAAACAGAGATCTAACCGATCACGACTTTACTCGGAAAAGTAGCAGTGGCTAAACTTTAATCTAAACAAAACCCAAAAAACTCTGAAGGGATACCTAGCTATTTAAGAAGGTGAAAGGATGACCAAGGAGTCCTTAGTGTCGTGCTCCACCAGATTGGGATGCACCCATATGGGCTCCACTTGGGCCGGGGTCCCAGATGAAGTTACAAGCCCATATGTCCATTATATGTGACACAACAACTTGTTTCTGTGGTTGCGGCCAATTGATATAGAATTTGGAGATGAGGTTGGATAGTTGGAAAGAACACTCTGAGAGCTTTCCATTAAGTACTCATGGACCCAAAACAGAGCTTGTATGCACATTTGGTGACCGTTTAAACCCAGCAGTGTAACATGAGGCTGAATTGGATTTCAGAACTTGTGCAGCTTAATCTTGATGTCTACCAGGTCAGCTATGATGTGAGCAATGGTTGTATTAATAGCAACCATGGTCACATCATGAGGATTCAGCGTCTCAGCGATGGTGGCTCCCAGAATCTCGACAGCCCATTTGAGGGAGGCGACAACGACAGTTGGAGGCCGTAAATCCCCCCCCCCCCCACACACACACACCCCAAATCCCTCCCCTCTCCTTCAAATCAGGGTGTGCGGCTTGGCGGTGCCACTCCTCCTCCGACAACCATAGCCATCGAAGTCGAAGCCCAACAAGAGTGACAGCGTTTGCATCGTCTTTCAAACTGCAAGGATCAAAATTACACTGGTTTTGATAGTTCGGGGCCAGTTTTGCTGTTTAGGGATGCGAATGAAACTTGTATAACTTTTTTGGTTTTTCACACGACACTTTGCTTTTTATGTATGAATCTAACTATCACAAAACTTTTCATATTTGTTGCAGCTACAGCACAACTTGCTTCCTTAACAACATGAATTGTGTATTGTACCATTATAACATGTTATAATGTGGAGAACTTACAAGACCATGCATGCTTCTCATAACCATAAAGAAGCTCAGAGAATTATAAAATCATTCATAAGAAAGAGAAGAAAAAAGAAGTGAACTGTAAATTAATTCTTCTCTTTACTCCGAATTAGTGAGATTAGTCTATGTTTTGAATGAAGCCATTACACTTCTAAGTGGTACACCCTCCATTCCGCATGATAAAAAATTATAGTTTTGTTTTAAGTCAAATTTCTTTAATTTTGGTTAAACTTATAGGAAAATAATCAACATCTATAAAACCAAATAGATACACTATCCATATTTCATGGTAGATAGTGAGGTATTGTCACGCCAAGAAATTTAACCAAATTTTCAGACTATTCTGTGTATAAACTCCTATCCAGAAATCAAGTCAAGGTACACAAAACGACAAATTAATATGCAGATCCAAACATAAATAAAGCGTAAATACTTATAGAAGAGGCACTTAGTCCTCAGATCGAAAAGAAAGCAGCAGCAGCGGAAAAAGAGATGATCCTAGCGGGGCTTTAGCTTCATTCCACAAGCAAAAACTCAATTGGGATATAAGCCTTAGTCCTCTAACTTTATCTTTAGCTCAGAAGCACTACACTTCTGAAAAGTGAAAATAGCAAGGCTGAGTACAACCACCGTACTCAGCAAGCCACACCAACGATGCAGACGTGCAAAGGGAGACAAAGGAAAGTTTGCGGCTATTTGCATAAAGACAGTTGTAAATATTTATAGTTTAAAATAGTAAAACCGTTGATTAATTACGTCAAGATTAAATCTCCACTGAACAACGCTACATCATGTTGAACAGGCCCAACCAAACCACCCGAACTACTCCAGTCCATTGAGTCAAGTTAATTAATAGTGTGATACTAATCACAATGAAGCTGATCGATCGCCCATAACCGCGGGCATGTCTATTCGAATAGTTTTACTCTGGTCAGAAGTGTAAAATTGTACCCAAAAGACACAATCCACCGTCATGTTACCGTGCCCGGCCGGACATGTCACCATGGCAAGTGATTGTGACAAGACCCTTCGCATAACTCTCCCTAACCAATCGCACCACACTTCAGGTTTCGCACCTACCCTTAAATCCAAGGTAGCCAGCCCCCCTTATGTCGTAGTGAATTCGGCAGTCGATCAACCGGTACAACCCCAGCCGACCCAACTCCATCACTCCCACCCTCGCCTGGATACGTCAGAAAGAGAAAAGCTACACTACAAGCCCAATTGTTGCCCATTCTTGCTTGTGGTAAGCACGGTAAGTCTTCCAGGGTTTCCCGCGAATCGGTCCTTAATTGTCATGGGTGCGACAAACAAAACCATGCACCTGTTAACGACCAAATTTGGTAAATCAAATATCAGATCTGAAGATAAGATCGAAGCGGATTTGGAGGAAGCTGGCGGTTACCAAAACAGAGCAAGAATCGGCTGGTGACCGGATCGGCTACGGTGTCTATCGACTGGTGACCGAATCGGCTATTGTGACATCGGCTGAGACAGAGTCGGACAGGGATAGCCGATGTAGCCGATTCCGACGAGAGGATAACGGAGTCTTTGTCGGGTTCGGTTGATGAGCTTCATGAGGATTCCCACGTACGGATTGGGTCCGAAGAAGGGAATTGTATCTATTAATTAGGATATAATGTTAGTTTCCTATTAGATATTGTCGATTAGAGTTTGTATTAGGGAATTATCCTTAGTATGAGTTGTAATAGAAGTAAGAGTCGTGTCCGACAAGGACAGATTGTGTAATTCTGGGTATAAATTGAACCCAGGACTGTGTAATAATTAACAGACAATACAACAACTTCGGCGCATCGCCACCTTTACTTTTTCATCGTTTCTTCGACGAGTTCTTGCTTTCGAGTTGGGCTGCATCGGTTTCGATCTCCAGCAAGAGGTAAAACTTGTTATGGCGGCTTGCGCTCTCGGGATTAGTGCTTCCATCTTTATGACACTCTAATCCTGGTTGCGTGAATCGTCGAGTTATCATATATATTGTATAATCTAGATTGATATCAGCATATAACTCAGATTTGGTTAATCACTGTTCTACAGAGAACTAGCCGATAGAGTTATATATTGATGCTGGTTTAGATTATACAATATATCTACCATCTTGAAAAGGTTTTCATCGACTTGATCATTTAGGCATTGTGTTTCTTTACATATTTGGTGCTGCATCAGTTAGGTTTGACCTACCAGATCATGTTTAGAACCATAGTCCCTAGCCTGTCTATGATTGCTAATAGAGATAGCGTCGGGGTTTCAGCCGACCTTACCTGGTTTAATTGTCTTGTTATCTTGGCATATTAAATCTGCCCTTTATATCGAGATATTAACTTAATAAAATATATTGAGCTTGTTGTCAAATCTGGTTAGGATCATCTTAACACTAGTTTGACGGTTTGTTTAATATATTTTGTTCATGGTAATATCTCTGTATAAAGTGGTATCGGAGTACTAGCCGATACACGTTAGATTTGCTTAATCGGCTATGCTGTGAGCTTGTGTAATCTACGCTTCATGATATATTTAGGCATAAGTGATTTATACTGTCTCGGCGCCCTGTCCGATCTATCCCAATCACTTAGTTTAAATATGTTTTGAGACTTAGATTATATCTTGTTGATATCTACAGCCGATTGAGTAGATTTAGCTTTATCTTGCTTTATCTGTTATAGCCGATTTAATGCATCTTGCATCGGCTCAATGCTCAATGATATGTCATCGGTAAACCAGCCGATCGGCTATCATTGGTGGATTTAATTGCACTTTCTTTGTTTCTTATTGGTTGCAGGATCAAACCAATTGGCACGCCCGCATCTCACCAAGCTTTGGACCTGCACTGGAGTTAAGCAGATCTCCCAGGCCAGTGTGTGTTTTTTGCATCAACAGCACCCACAACCCACCATTAAGCCATATTTTAGTTGGATAATTATGACCAATAAAACATGGCCAGATGTCTCGAGCTCGCTGCTCAGCAAGGTACTAAAAGTAGATAATGTAATATCCTATTAAGTGAGCTAGTGGTATTAAGCATGACTAAGCATATCATAATTCTAGCAAAGGCAACATAAGTGACACAAGCTAGTCAAATTATCACATAAGTTTGGTAAAGAATGGATGTCAAGTAATTAAGGCACAAGTGAGCAGACAGGTAAACCCTACTCCTATCTAATTAGCAAAACATGTAATTTTATTTGTAAATGGTAAAACATTTCATATATTAGGTTCAATATGCTCAAGGAGGCATGTGTGACTTGCCTTGCTTCTTCAAAACTCTTTCGAAGAATTTTCCTCGCGAGCGCGATCTTCCAAAATAGCAAAATCCACACGCTGGCACACAAAACAAGGAAAACCACTAATAAAACCAAATAAAAAGTATATGAAAATTAAACAAACATGTAGAGCTTAATTTTAGAAGAATTTTACAAGTTGAATGGCTCAATTTGGAGTTCATATGAATTAGTTTTAAAAGTTTTCTGCCATTTAAATGGATTTCTGAAAATTAATTCGATTTATTGTGTAATTAATATGAATTATGACGTCATCTGGAGAGAGAGAGAGAGAGGTGGCGCCAACAAATGGGCCCCACCTATCGGTGACTCAAAGGGAACGGGTGCACGGTGGACCGGGTCCACGCGCGCACTGTCTGCGGGCGCACCACATGGCGGCGACGACGGATGGGCGAGAGGAGGTGGCGCTGACGTGGCGCCACGACGGCACCGACACGCGGCAGGGTGTGGACCAGGTCCACCAAAGGTGGGCCCCATGTGTCAGCAGCCGACTCATCGTGGACCGAGACCACGAACGTGGTCCACGGGAGCGGGCGGTCCAAATCGGCCCGAGAGCTGATTGGACGGTCGAGAGCGGCCGGGCGGCGCGGCCAGGCAGGCGCACCCGGCGGTGGCCGGCGAGGGACGACGCCCGAGGCCGAGGGGCCACCGGCGGCGAGTATCTGTTGATGCCAAATCCGTACCGCCGATGTGGATTCGGCGCGCGGACACACGAAGTCTTGGGAGATATGCTTAGCTCCAGTGCAGGTCCTAAAATTGATGAAGCGCAGGCGTGCCAGTCAGTTTGATCCTGCCACTGACAAGATATGCAAAACAGCAGAACAGAAGGTCTATCGGCCGATAGGCCGATAGGGCAAAAACGTATCGGCCGATAGACCGATAGCCAAAGCAATCGACCAGCCGATGGGCCGATAGCACAGTCTCAGCCGATGCCGGTACCAGCCGATGTAGTTAGGGTTTCGAACCATCGGCTGTGTACTAAGCAAGCATCTATATAGAGGCGATCGGCTGATGATAACATGATGATATAGCAATGTGATATAGCATAATCCAAATAAATAAAGGATAAACATTGATCTGAAGATTAAAGCACACATCGGCTAGAGGTCCGATGGCATAAACTCTCAATAAGCAGATAAACAATATATACTCTGTTGTCATCGGCCAGATCCAATCTATATGTATAACTCTTAGGCCGATGCAACGTCCAGATAACTCACCGGCTGAAACCCCGATGAAACCCTTATTGGCAATCAACAAGCAGGCTAGAGATTACAGTTCTAATCACGACTTAGTAGGTCAAACCGAACTGATGCAGCATTAAGTATGAAAAGAAACGCAAGATCTAGACAATCAAGCCCTTGACTGATTTTCAGGGTGGTGGATACCTTAGCCAATCTAATCTAGCAAGGTGATTTAGTCAATACCGGCATAAACCCTAAAGTGAATCTCAGCCGATAAGACTAAATCAAGAAATCGAACCAGACTGACTAAGATATATGATAGTAGGTGCTTACGTTGACGAGATCAGAACATTGAAGCCCTAGCCCCGACAGCGCAGGCAGCCGTAACGAGACTTACCCTTCGTGGGAAGGGCATGAACTCGTCGAAGAAAACGAAAGTAAAAAGGTGGCGATGCGCCGAAGTTGTATTGATCGTGAGATGATAATTACATGAACTACGGGCTTACATATTTATACCCATAGGCTAACAAAAATCCTAACAGAATACGACTCAAACTTTCCTAAAGATAAGAAGGAAACTAACAAACTTATCCTAATTAAAAGATACAAGCCGCATCCTCCTCAAATTCGGTCTTCTCTGGATAAGATCTTCCCGAATCTAACAAGAATCCGACTGCTATTGGTGGTTGGTTTGAGATAACCCCCATTGGCCGATGTAGAATTCTAGGCCGATACTAGCTTTGAGCCGATATAGATCCTGGGCCGATGAGAACTTCGGGGCTTACCAAATTCTGGTATTAACAGTATCGACGGCGCGAGAAGGCATGCGGAGGGCGGCAAGAGAGAGGGGAGGTGGAAGCGGATCTCACCGTGCCCGCGTGACAGCGAGGAGGCGGCGGGAGGGCGGTCTGCGGCGAGGAGAGGTGGCGGCAGCGCTCGGGCTGGCGACGAAATCGCTGCTCTGGCAATGGACGGGGAAAGCGGAGCGGTGGCCGGGATTGCCAGCGTGGCGAAGCCGACGGCGGTGGTGGCAAGGCGTGGCGGCGGCGGCGTACGGCCAGAGATGGCCGGCGGCGACGAAGAGAGAGTGAGCGGCGGGGAGCGTGATTTTTGGCTGCGGTGAGCTCGGGAGAGTGGGGAAAAGAGAGAGGGCTCGAGGGAGGGTTTTTATAGCCCGATGGACGACAAGGAGGCCGGAAGAGATGGCAGAGGCGATTGCCGACATGAGCGGGATTCGGTTTGGCTCGACGCCGATTTCGCGGGGAGAGAGGGGGATAAGGTGGAAGAGGTGGGGACGACCGCGTCCACGCACACACGGGAGCGGGAGGCGACCGAAAAAGGCGGTGACGTGAGCGACATCGGCGGTTGCGGGCTCTCCCAGCCAGAGGTTGGGGATGACAGGTGGGGTCGCCGGTCCTACCTGTCGAAGAGAGAGAGGGGAAGCCGATAGGGGGATGTGAAATGGACTTTGACCGGGGGAGGAGGCAAACGGGCCGACGGCCCAAAGAGAAGGGAGGGGAGGCGAGCGGGCCGCAGAGAGTGGAAGGGAGCTGGCCCGGGAGGGAGAGGAGGACGAGCCGAGGAAGGAGGAAAAGCAGACTTTGGGCCGGAAGCGGCCCAAAGTGAAGCAAGGGATTTTAAAATGGTTTTCAATTTATTTAATTGATTAAATGATGTTTGTATTATTAAAATTATTTCTTGAGCTCCTTAAATTCATGGGAAATTTCAAAGAGTACTTTAGGGCATGGAGAATATTACATAATATTTTCAGCCATAATTTTTAAAGAAAATTTTTAATTCCCTCATTAATTTCACTTGTTAAATTGCTTTACAATTTAATATAAATTCTGGAAATGCTTTATTAAATGATTTTTTTAATCCCGAACGAAAATCGGGATGTGACAGGTATGTTTCTATAAACTTGAGTTATGCTAGAAAAGATTGACTTAAGAAAAAAATATAGCGTTATATAATATGTAACAGAGTAATATGAAATATAGAGAGTAGAATTGATGGTGGACAATCTTGTAATAGGAAAGAAAAAACAACTAACTGATGCATGCCATAATATTGCTTGGCGTACGGGGCAAAAACATGCATGAGGCAGGTAGGGTTTGAGCCCCATGTCTGATTTTATAGTCTTTATTGTAATTTTAAAAAATACCATATAATTTGTGAAAATATTTAAACTCATTTTATGCGTGAAGATTTTTTTCTCCGTCACTGTTGGCGTAGAACCATCTTCATTGTCAGTTCGCTGTTTTTTTATTCTTGGAATCTCCTCTTCGAGTATCATCACTGAAGTATTTAAATCTGCTTACTAGACATGCCCTTGAATAGGCCGCCATTCAGATTTCAGAGGAAAAGCACGGGGTCATTATTGCCCCGTTTCTAAAAATCAAATTGCCCATTCACTTTGTTTTTTTCGGGGAGAAAAAAAATGCACACTCACTAGTCGTTTTGCTATCGAAAAACGAAAAAACTCGTGCACTTCCGCCGTAAGAGCAAGGCTACAAGAAAATCCACGTCACCGAACTGTTGAGCAGTAATGGCGGACCCTACCTTTTTTTAATACTTAGCTGCAACGTGGAAGAATGAGATTGTGAAAGGAGCAGCTACAGTGCATTTCGCCTGCTTTTTGCCGGCGTTTCAAGAGTCGCCTGCTTTCTTCTCTCTCATGCCTACGTTCTCTTCCACGTTGGATTTCGTCCGCTCTTCGCCATTTATTATACTTGCGCTAAGCTCAAAGTCATTCGTACCATGCCATGACTTTCAGGAGATTCTTTTGTATTCACGAGATTTTTAAATGGCATCTCACAGGCAACATTTTTTATTTCCACATAAACCGGGAAGTACGAGGAACAAGACGAGCAACCGAAGCTTTACGCTGGGAAAACAAGCTAGCAACGGGAAGATTGCTTCCAGCTTTGCTATCGACAAGTGGGCCCCATGAGAAGATGGGCCCATCCAGCCTGGCTTCGTCCGCAACGGCCGGCCCTTCATCTCTCCGCGCGCGCTTTTCCAACTAGCCGTTGGTGCTCCGCGCCGCGCCCTCCTCGTCTCCCTCCCGTTCCTCCTCAACATCAAACGGTCGGATTCCTCACCGCATTTAAAGCTTCACCGCCTCCTCCACCGCTCCACCACCACCCCACTTCACTCTCCACTACGATCTCCTCTCCTCCTCGCAGTCCACACACGCACAAGCGCCTCCGCCTCGCCTCCTCTCCTCTCCCACTCGGTCGAAGGCGGCAGCAGCAGCAGCGGCAAATGGGCGGCCTCTCCGTGATCGCGCCGCCGGCGGGCGACTCGGCGTCTCCGGCGCACCGCCGCGCGCGCCGCGCGTTCCTGGTGTCCAACTACATGATCCTCGGCGCCGCGTCCGGGTGCGGCTTCCTCACGCTCTCGCTCCGCCTCGTGCCCTCCGTCGACGGCTTCCTCCTCATCCTCCTCCACGCGCTCACCGTCGCCGCCGCAGTCGCCGGGTGCGCCGTCATCGCGGCGCCCGACCCGCCGAGGGGCCGGGTCTACACCACCCACATGGCCGGAACCGTCTTCGTCTCCATACTCCAGGGCGCCGCCGCCGTGCTCGCCTTCTCCCGCACCTCGGAGTTCCTCGCCGACGGCCTCAGGTCCTACGTCCGCGAGGAGGACGGCACCGTCATCCTGAGGATGATCGGCGGGCTTGGCGTCGCCATCTTCTGCCTCGAGTGGATCGCGCTCGCCCTCGCCTTCGTGCTGAGGTACTACGCCTACGTCGACAGGGAGTGCGGCGGCAACCCGCTGCGCCGCAGCGCCAAGGTCGGCGGCGAGGACGGCGCCGGCACCTGGCCATGGCCTTTCCAGGTGTGATCCATCCAATAATGGACTTATGCGAGACAAAGTAGTGGGTGTTTGAGAAGCAGAACTGAGAACTGTGAGTTCTTGGAAGAAAAAAAATAGTACGTTTGATGCATTACTGCATCTGGGGATGGGATATTATTCGTTCATTGGGTTAGATCTGTATTACTGTTATATGATGATTATGTTGTAATGCAACTGGTGTGCATCTATATTATGTGAAATTACAGTTCATCGATCCCCTTTATGATCTAGAATCGAGACGCGGATATGATTATACTGCTTGAGTAACGACAAGTTAACTGTCCTAGTATGATCCCTGAACAGGTTGTGCTGCTGAGTAACGACAAGTTGTGCTGCTTTGTTTTTCTTGCGAGTTTGTTCAGATTTTGTGACCACACACAGTCAGGTTTTGGTACACAATTCCTCCCCCACAAATGGGGGGATTGCGACGGTGATTTCAGATAGCAGCCAACGCCACGCCGCACTGGCTGTGTGCACTTGTAGTACAATTTTCGGGAGAAGGGAGCCTTTCTGACACGCAAAACAAAAACGATGTATTTATTAACACATGATTAATTAAATTTTAGTTAATTTTTTTTTAAAAAAAATGAATTAATATTATTTTTTAAAGCAACTTTTGTATAAAATTATTTTGTAAAAAACACACCATTTAGCGATTTGAAAAGCGTATGCGTGAAAAACGAGATAGATGAGTTGTTAAATTGAACAAAAAGAACTCATCTCTCGTTTTTCGCACGCACATGTTTCAAACTATTAAACAGTACACTTTTTTAATAGTTTTCTATAGAAAAACTACTTTAAAAATCATATTAATCTATTTTTAAAAAAATTTAAGCTAATACTTAATTAATCATGTGTTAATAAGCCACACTGTTTTTCGTGCGGGGAAGTGGAGTAGCATTTACCAACAGATGCCTAAAATTTTATCTTCAAAATTCTGTTTTTAGAGTTCATAATTGGATTTTTAGATGTGAATAGGGTCTCCTCTCCAACAGATATAAAAAAATTAACTCCGAGTAATAAAAAATTTGTCCACCTTGAACTACCAATCGAAACAGAAATCGCTCCCTTTCCTCTCCCACGGAGCAATCCTGCGATCCTCCACAAGTAGCTCTCTCCCTCTCCCTTGAGTGTGTTGGGAGCCGAAACACTCCCTCACTAGTGAAGAGCGAGAAGGACGAAGTATGGGATTCCAATTTTTTGAAAGCTAACTAGGACAACCGTTGGAGACAATGTTTCAACCAAAAACGATTAGAAGGCATATTGGGTATCCGCAGGTGATGCTCAAAGAGTGATCCAAAAATTAAACTCCCAATAATCTTGCATTATAACCATCAAATAAAAATCACCCCTTCTCCAAATCTTACTTAGCTTTGGGTCTAGACGTAAGGAATTTTTTGGAGCAGGTTGAAGTACCTATTAAGATGCTTGTTTTAGACTAAAATTCATTAAATTTAGGAGATGCTCTAAAGGGCCCTAGTTAAGCAACCTAAAAGAACACTCAGTCACGAGTTCGTGTGACATCTTGAACCACGCATCCACACCCAGCACACTGGGTCAATGACTGAGCTATCTCGATTGCCAATTTGACATTCAGCAAACACGGGCAGACCTCCAACTCCCCTGCAGCCACGGCAACCTCTCTGTCCTAGTGCCCTGCATCATTCAGCGACCCTGTCACTGTTTGGAATAACTCACTGTCCTGTCCACACTCCGCCATAAGCAAGAAAGGCAAATTCGTTAAAACTTTCCTTGTTTGACAAACCGTCCTAGCACTATCGAACCACCGAAACCCAGGCAAATTCCTTAAATTTGCCGCGAAACCGTCGATAAAAGATCGCTCCGGTCACCGTGGACCAGCCGTTCCCATCGACATGGACTCCCACCACCACACGCGGACACGCGCATCCCCCGGCTGGAAATTTACCCCGAGCCGTCGTGGATTACGTGCGCTGCATGGCGCCAAAGCGCGCGATCGGTCTCTCTCTCGCTTGATTAAACACCAAAGCTTCGGCCGAGCCGGCGTCAGTGACCACGACTGGGCTCCGTGGACTCGGACTAGTAAACGGCGTGGCCCGCCGCTCGCGCGCGATTGACACGCTCACCTCGTCTTGCCTCTCGCTCCTGTACCTCGTCACACCAACTGACCGGAGTCGCCATGATTGGGGAATCGTTTCGCTGAGAAACGGCCGTGGCAAAACGGCGGGATAGGATCATAGGAAATAGTACTATAAGATAGGATGTGACCAAGCACGGTCGGCGTTAGCGTCCGGCGCGGCATCAGCAGATGAATAAACTATACGCCATCTCCGTCCAGAGAGTGGCCGGTCACTCCCCTATAGACTACGGAGTAGTAACCTATTTGGCTATTTCTAACATAGTGATGCGTTTAATGCGTGTGTATGAGATAGTGATCTGATCTCCACTCGGTGATAAAACTATGATCTGTGGTGGTTAGCAAGTAGTACTTACTGAGTAATTTAACTTCGAGCATGCATGACACGCCGAAACCGCTGGTGTGTAAAGAAAGGGAATCGCTGAAATGGTTCTTGATTCACATGTTTTTTGTATGTATCCGTGGAATTTACTCGATCAACGCCAACAAGGACGCCTCATCCTCTTCTCTTGTTTTCTTCGGGAGTTCCATGAACTTTATCGGCAACTAGATACGTTGGCAGTGAGAGCGAAGCTGAGGATGAGTGAGTTTAGAGAAAGATCAAAGTGATTAAAAAGCCTAATGATAAGTGACAGTTATGGGAGGGTGGCATGGTGGTGATGGCGTCGTCTTGAACTGCGGAGGCGAGAAAGGTGATGGAGGTATGGGTGGATGAACAAGATCGTGGAGGAAGATGATAGTAGGCACGTAACACGTTACAATTGGATTTAACCGCGGGAGGACAAGACGAGGATGAGATGAAGAGCGCAAATGGCAACAAAAGGCAAAAAGGTGATAGATGCCTAGATGGCTAGCGGAAGAACAAAGTGGTGTGATCGAGATGGAAAGGTGTTGAAAGAGAGGGTTACTGGCCGAACCTAGCTAGCTAGGCATGACCGAACTAGGGCAGTGGTGACAAAAATGGTGGGAAAAAAAGTCTTCAAATAATTCTCGTTACCCTTTCTTCCCACGGAAACGAGTCTTATGGCTTGTTTAGATTCAGGGTGTAAAATTTTGACGTGTCACATCGAATATACGGACACACATTTGAAGTATTAAACATAGACTAATAACAAAACAAATTACAGAATCTGTCTGTAAACGGTGAGAAAAATTTATTAAGCCTAATTAATCTGTTATTAGCAAATATTTACTGTAGCACCATATTGTCAGATCATGGAGCAATTAGGCTTAAAAAATTCGTCTCGCAATTTACACGCAATCTGTGTAATTAGTTATTTTTTCATTTATATTTAATATTCCATGCATGTGTCCAAATATTCGATGTGACAGTATGAAAAATTTTGGCGAAGGATCTAAACAAGGCCTAAAACAATAACGATATCGGTACTAACGAAACATTGGAAAATATCGGTAACGGAATCATCATAATAAAGACAAAAACAATGTATCACAAGGGCAAGTTACTGTCATGTTTATATTATAAATTAGGGGAAGGTGTTTTTTTATCCTTTAAGGGGATATCTTTTTTTGTTTTGTGCATGCCACCTAAATGGTCATAAAAAAATTTGAAAAAAAAGATAGATCAATATGAAATATATCACTCCACAAACATCCAAATTAAAATTCAACTGCTATAAGTTGTAACAAAAATAACTAATATAACTGCGATTGTACGATAATTATTTTCAGTTCAATCTGTTTTTTTTTTTGTAACCTGTAGAAGTCGAATTTGGCCTTGCATGTTTGTGAAGTGATATATTTCATATTAATATATGTTATCAGTTTTTTTAAAAAAAATTTGATAATTATTTAGATGACATGTAAGCAACGAGAGAATATCTTCTCAAGAGTTAAAAATCCACGTCCATAAATTAGCATCATATATAGTTATTAGCGAAATTTTGAAGCAGTAAGGAACTAACTTGAAGACTTCGTAATGATATTATAGCATCAACACTGACATCACCCTCGTAACACACAAGGGTCATGATTAAGTTTTTTCTTATTCTGGTGAGTTGTCGGTAATATAGACAATAATTTCTTTAGGAAATTTCTAATGAAAATGATAAACCGTTAAAACGGTGAGAAAAAAAACTAAGTATCGTTTCCTTTTCATTACCAGATAATATGAAATCAAAATAAACAACCGGTACAAAACGAAAACGAAAATGATAGCCAATACAATCCAAAAATTCCATACTGTTTCCACACCTACGTATATGGGCGTATTTGGTTTCCTGCATGGTGCCTGGCTCGCATGCGTGGGTGCAGGGGAGTGTCATTTGGTTGCCTGGACTAGGGTCGGTATATGGTTTCGCGCGTGCAAAACGGCCCTCGGAGCCAAGCCCGCTAGAAACGCAGGAATTGAGCTTCGCTCTTCGCCTGGGTTCCACTCATGCAGGCGTGGGGACGCACGAGTGTAGCCACGGGATGAGCGAATGTAGCAGGCGAGAGGGGATCACGCTCCTGTCACCTCCCTCTCCCTCATTTGCTTGCTCAGCTTCTGCCCCCACTCGTCGCCATCTCCATCGCCGCGACGCCGCCTAGAGCTCCTTGCTGTCATCTTCACCGACTGCGGTGAACCAACGCCTCAATCTTGCTCGGATCCGGTGGCCAAGACCTTGCCGCCCCCTAGATATATCAGAGAGGAGAGCCTCACACTCGAGCTCGAACTGATCAGGGAAGAAGAAGCCAGTGGAAGGAAGGAGGGCCTGAGGAGGATACCATGATCTGGATGTTTGAGGTGTCGCCACCGCCATCATCTTCCTCATCTCCCCGTTCTCGATGGTGCCATCCTCCTCGTCGACTACCGCTGCAGCCGCCTTCACCTCCTTCACGAGCTGCGATTCACCAGCTGGATCCGGCGGCCACGGTTTCAAAACGCCAGATTCGATGGCTTTCAACTCGTGGCCACTGGATCTGGAGGCCACGAATTCCCACAACGATGAGATACGGCGGCGTGCGCCGGGGATGAGCGGTGTCGAGCGGCGATGGAGACGAGGCTTTGAGTCTTTTTTTTCTTCTCTTTTTTCTCATCGGTTAATAAGCCGGTGATTGTGGTACACGTAATTAGAGTTTTTTTCAACCGATGATTAACATCTTATTTATATTATAGTATTACATTCTTTTAAAGAGCTAGGTGTACGCTGTGTTTTTTTTACTAGTTCATGATGATGATATATGAAATACTATGCGAGTTGGTGTGTGAGATGTGTTGTATTGCCCATTAATACTATCCTTTGCATGTCATAAAAATATACTTGATTATATTAGATGCTCATGAATATTTCATGTGATATTGTAGAGGTAATCTCATCCTATCAAATGAAGAGATAACTATACTCAGAGTTCATACAACTAACTAAACAAACTCTTCTGCATCCAGCGTCTTCAGTGCAACCAACCAAACAACATCTAATCATATCTAGCTTCATCACATACGAATAACCAAACGACTGCATGTGTATGCCTTTAGCCAGGCTAGACTCAGCCTAGATTAGAGAGATGGACCAGACTAAAGAGATACGAGCAACCAGACACACCCATAGAGGCAGCACGGGTACGAAGAGAAGTGTTCGGTGATGGTGTCAGCTTGTGAGGTACAGTCTTTCCGTACCAAAATAAATGAGATTTGACATATCCTAATACTTCCTTTGTTCTATAATATATTTTCTTCGTCTCAAAATATAGGGAATTTTGATTGGATGAGACACATCCTAGTACTATGAATATAGCACTAGGATGTGTTTTATTTGACCAAAATCATTCATATTTTGAGACAGAGAGAATATATTATGAGACAAAGAAATAACCTGGGACTGGATGTGACGCTGTACAATGTATCTAGACATGTCTTTCGTCCAGATTTCTTAGTTCTAAAATATAAAAACCTAAAACCGCATTATAGGCCTGTCCAAATGTGTAGTAGTAGAAAATGTTTTATCTGATCATATATTCTTATATTTTGAAACAAAAAATATTATATTTGTTTATTTCGCAACGAAAAGGGTATCTGTGAGACTGTGAAGTACTCCGTATGAAGAAAGTACATAGGTACAGAGAAATTGTTCGCTAGTTTCAGGACTTACTCCGTTTCAAAATAATCTCAACTATATAATATGTTTATTTTGAAAACGGGGATGTAGAAGGAGCAAAGAGATCTAGGACATTGGATACTTGTCTGGAATTAAGGGGGTAAAATGGTCCGACCCCGTGAAAAGCAGGGTTGCTAACAAGTTGATCTAGACCGTCGATTGGTCAATTGCACGGCCCACGGCAGAGCAGGACGCCCTATGGAACTCTCCACAGGACTCCTCCCGGCTCCCCCCACCTCTTCAGCGGCTTGAGCTTGACAGCTCCCTGGTGCATACGCGATACGTCCCGTCAGTTTGACCACCCCGCCTGTATACATATCTCCCCTACCTCGCCCACTGCCGGACGGCCAACGAGCCACCGCCCCCCTCCCCACCACCCGCGCGTGGGCCGGCACGAACACCTCAAGCTTCCTTTCCTTCCTTACCAAATACCAAGCGCCAAGCCAGCCCCGAGCAGAGCAACGAGGAGATCGATCTCTCGCTCCGTCCATTGATGGACTACTCGAGCTCCAAGGAGCTGTCCCCGGCAAGGTGACCATCATCACCCGCTCGCTCGGCTTCTGTCCTGGCGTTCGATTTGACGGGGTTTTCATTTCGTTTGGTTGGGTTGGGTTGGGTTGGGTTGGTGTGGGGGCGTCGTGTACACTTACAGGGCGTGGTGGACGAGGGATACGGTGGCCGTGGTGACCGGCGCGAACAGGGGCATCGGGCACGCGCTGGCGGCGCGGCTCGGGGAGCACGGCATCACCGTGGTGCTCACCGCGCGGGACGCCGAGCGAGGGGAGGCCGCCGCCTCGCAGCTCCGTGCCCGGGGCCTCCACGTCGTCTTCCACCGCCTCGACGTCGCCGACCCTGGCTCCGTGCAGGCCTTCGCCGCCTGGCTCCGCGACGCCATCGGCGGCCTCGACATCCTGGTGAGTCAGCCATTACGTCAAATCAATCCTTCCCCTTCTCCGAGGTTTCCGCTTTGCCCATCAATATCCCGTCTTCTCCACAGTCCAGATGATGGCAACGTATCTTATCGCCAACAGTTTAGGCCACATTCTGCCACTTAATCCTGCACAGTAATCGCTCCGGCCGGCCTCTCGCGATCGCTATAGAACAGTAGCAATTTCGTATGCGCGCTTGGGCAAATTGCGTATTAGGCGGAACGCCCGTCAAGATCGGTTCTTGCGCGGCTGCATTATTGCTCCTCTCGCCATGAGTGCTAGCCTGCTAGGCCCCAAGGGGGCGAGCGGCGCGGCGGGCGACCAACCGAATAAAATTGTCGCGTCGCATCGGGGGTAAAGGAAAGGGCAAATCCGAAGCCGCCGCCACATGCGGGCGATGTCTGGGCCCCCGTCACTGACACGTACCAAACGGCGTCGCATCCGGAATTCCGGTCTCCCTTCCCTCTCCCTCCCGGCGGCGAGGCTGAGGGGGCATGCCGCCGGACAGCGACACGGCCCGTCGGCCCGCAACCTGGTCCAACGTCCAACGTGTTGCGTTTCGTTTCGCTTCCGCCCTGAGCCAACTCGAGCGCTCAAAGAAGTCAGGGTTTTGATAGCTCGCAAATACTTGCTGCGTTTTTTTAAGTATATGATAGCGTTAATTTTACACGTTTGATTATTCATCGTATTAAAAAATAAGTAATTATTATTTATTTTGGTGTGGTTTGTTTTATTTTAAATAAGTATGATTTATATTTTTGCATATTTGCAAAAATTTTTTGAATAATATGAACTAGTATGGTGGCTCACGTAGATTGCGTGGCTAGTATCATTTTATTTTTCTCACATAATAGTTTATATATATTCATATTTGTTAATATTAAAATATATTAAAATGGGACATAATTTTAAATTCTGATCAACCTAACCAATGTGTAATATTTATATTATATAAGCATGATAGTTATTAATTATTTTTTAATTTTGAATTTTAGTTATTTTTAAATTGTATTTCTATATGGACTCTAGACTTCTTTCAGTTATTTCTAGATTGTATTTCTATATGGACTCTAGACTCTTCTCCCAATCTTCCTTATTTATTTAATTTTTAATTTTAGTTATTTCTAAATTGTATTCCTATACAAACTCTAGACTCTTCTCCCAATCTTTCTTATTTTTTAATTTTTAATTTTATTTCTTTCTAAATTGTATTTCTACATGGACTCAAAACTCTACTTTTAATTTTCTTATTTTTAAATACTGACTTTTAATTAGTTCTAAATTTCTGTATGGACTCTAAAATTTTCTTCCAATATTCTTTATTTTTTATTTGTGAATTGCCATTATTTATAATTATATTTTTATATGGACTCTAAACTCATCCATCAATATTCCTTATTTTTCAATTCCGAATTTTAGTTGTTTCTAAATTTTATTCCTATATGGACTCTTGACTTTTCTTCCTATTTTTTAATTTCGAATTTTATTTATTTCTAAATTGTATTTTTATATGGATCTAACCTTGACTTTTAATTTATTATTTTTTAATTCCGAATTTCAATTAGCTCTAAATTGTACTCATTTATGGACTCTTGTCTCCTCTTCTAATATTCCTTATTTTTAATTTCGAAATTTATTTTTTAAATTTTTTTATTTCTATATGGTCTCTAGACTTTTCTTCCTATATTCCTTTTTTTAATTGTTATTTTTAAATTATATTTCTATATGGATCTACCTCGACTTTTATTTTTTTCTTTTTTAATTTCAAGTTTCAATTAGATCTAAATTGTATACCTGTGTGGACTCTAGTCTCCTCTTCTAATATTTTTTATTTTTAATTCCGAATTTTAGTTATTTTTAAATTGTATTTCTATATGGACTCTTTTATTTTCTTTTTTCTTCGATCAATATGAGAATTTCTAGGCCGTGAGAGCGAACGTGGAGGCTCATTTTTCTACTACTTTAATAAGTGAATAGATAATTAAATGTACGTATAAAAATCAAGGATGTCATATACTCATGTTTTGATTTTTTAAGTTATTTTTTAAAATTTTCAAGGTAGTAACATTTTCAACATAAAACAAATAAACTATTAAAATATATTTAATATTGGATTTAATGAAACTAATTTAGTGTTGTAGATGCCATTGATTTTTCTATAAACTTGGTGCTTATAAAAAAATTAAAACGTCAGGAGTATTAAAAACTCATGAGCTCCCACAACCCCGTTTTCACGGTTTAGGTTGCTCCCATACTTTCCCGGAGAATCGATGAAATGAGGGAATCAATCAAAATTATTCAACAGGCTATTTACTACCGCTCGGAATTAGACCATAAAGGAATTTCTATAACATGCCGCTGCAGCAGTTTTGACTACTAGGTGGAGTAACAACTTGCAATCTCGTTGGCCGGTCTTGTTCTTAATTCTGCAAGCTGTTTAATTTTCTTCAAGTCAAGTCCGTCCATTGGTTAATCCGTATTGCCACTTTGTTTGTTAGTTGGATACCTCTCCCTTTCAATCGTTCAAAGTTCAAACCGATACTAGCAGAGGCGTTGGAAGCCATAGCTCCCGGCCTCTGCCCTCTGCAACCTGTGTTTATATATGCTTGGAGCTGCTCCTGTGTAATGCATAATTTACTGAACTTGAGTATGTTACTGCTTACGGTCAGTCTTAACGATAGCTGCCAGAAGAACAAAAGCAAACACATGATCTTCAGGCTGTGCAAACCAAGGCAGATTGGGCCATGGTGAAGCTATGTGACCTGTAATCTCATAGACCAAAATGGTGATCCATACTCCTTACCTGAATACAATGATGGCGTGGTTCATTCATGTTGAGTTGGCACTTTCAGATAACGGGTGTTAGTTTGATCTAATCGATCTCCATCTGTTTGTTGGCACATCCATACCATCAAGTAATCTTAACTGGCATTAAGAGGGTAGCTTTTGTAGAGTACGATGAGGCCTGAGACCTTGTGGAGTGATAGGCATAGCACACCACATAGTGACTAAAGTGCGGTTTAGTGGAGTACATTTCTAGCCTCCTAACATTATAGCTGCAATGAAAGGGAGTTGTTACTATCTGAAGCCTGTTAATTCAGTAGCTCCACTCTGATCCATGATGATGACTTGTTTTTTTCTGCGATGATGAAATAAATTGTATCTGCACATTTTGTTGATGTAGGTGAACAATGCCGCAGTTTCGTTCAATGAAATTGACACTAACTCAGTGGAGCATGCCGAGACGGTCCTTAGAACGAACTTCTATGGGGCCAAGATGCTGACTGAAGCACTCCTGCCACTTTTCCGGCGATCACCAGCCACCAGCCGAATACTGAATATCAGCTCCCAACTTGGCCTACTCAATGTAAGTGCTCAAATGAATATCCATAATTCATGTTAATCTAGTATTGCTTCCTTGTCCATATATCTCGTCACACCCAAGATACTAGATCCAGTTCATGAACTTGTTTGAAACTCTCCTGAAAAAAAAATCTAAGATGCCCCATAGCATGCAAGTGACTAGAGATGGAACCATGCAACTTTTTTACCTTCATTGTTGTGTACCTCATAGATCATCGATGGATAACAATACGAGGAAAATAATTGATGATATTATCTTGAGGAAAATAATATCCGTTGCTTGTCATATTGAAAGATTTTTTTAAGAAAGACTAGCCTCTATTTTTTTTAATAAAGAATAGCTCGTTGTAGCTCAAATTGTTAGGAAAAAGAATTCCATAGTGGTCCCCTTGTACATCATGAGTCACGTTTAAGTGTATGTGCGTTGAAACTTTGAGCCTGTAAATTAACTAATTCTGTTTTAGTATAGTGTCACTGACCTCACCGTTTTTGGATTAAATCAAACTATGTTTTAAAACAACAGTAGTTTTGACATATCAAGAGGCAAGCTTGAGTAGTAGCACACAAATAGCTAGTAGATAAAGACTTCAGACTATGAAGTGTGAATGCACGAGACTAGTGGTGGCTGGTGGACAAAAGATAATTTTCAAGCTTATCTTAAGGCATAATGCATATCTCATCATGAATGTGCTAGCTAATACATTGTCCATGGTCTGTAGGAAATGCATACCCAAATACATGTCATTTTGAAGTCTTTTCTTTCATTATCATTGACTCAGCATAAACTAGAATCCGCAACTTGTTCTTTGTTCTTCTAGCTAAACTCCAAGTTTACAGAAGTTCTTCTGTCTAATTAACTCCCAACTACATTTAAACAGTTGAACAGAAGTTGAAATATGATGATATTTATTTGCAAGTTTGAAAATCACGTCCATCATGCGCAATTTATGTTTCTTGCACAGAGATGAACACTTATACTTTTCCAGTTATAAATGGTTGTATAGGTTGTAAAATCACGTCCATCATGCGCAATTTATGTTTCTTGCGTCGGTCGCTTTTGTCGTCACATGCATATGCTATTACTATATAACTAAAGCTAGAGAGATCTTCTCTCACAAAGGATCTGTATACATGGGCCAAAAAGTTAACAAACGCGAAAAGGGATGAGGATAAGAGGTTTGAAAGCAACGGGAAAAGAGCGAGGAATCTATTGCCTCTTATTTTCTTGATACCTAGTACTCCGTAGTAGTTTATAGCGATGGAAGTTGGTTCAACTTGCAACAGGGCGTCAGCAAGTCAGCATCTGTAGTGCAACGACATCATTAAACCGCTAAACGCAAAATGTGTACACGGCGACTAATTTTGCAAACGAATCTAATCTGCCTTCGAAAGGGAATTTCGGCATGGACGTTTCTCTATCTGCAGCTGATATCCTCACCAAAAAAACTAACAATTCAGAGCTTGGAAGTGATGGACGTATTTGCAGAGCATTTGAGAATCGAAATTTGTTTCTTTCGGTGTGATGGATTGTTCTATGTATTTGTGCTGCAGAAGGTGAGCGACCCGGAGCTGAAGCGGCTGCTCCAGGACGAGGAGAGGCTGACGGAGGCGGAGGTGGAAGGGATGGCGTCGCGGTTCCTGGCGCAGGTGAAGGACGGGACGTGGCGCGAGCAGGGGTGGCCCAAGGTGTGGACCGACTACTCGGTGTCCAAGCTGGCCCTGAACGCGTACGCGCGGGTGCTGGCGCGGCGGCTGCAGGCGCGCGGCGACCGGGTGAGCGTCAACTGCTTCTGCCCTGGGTTCACGCGGACCGACATGACCCGCGGCTGGGGGAAGCGCACCGCGGAGGAGGCTGCCGAGGTCGGGGCGCGCCTCGCGCTGCTCCCGCCCGGCGAGCTCACCACGGGGACCTTCTTCAAGTGGTGCACGCCGCAGCTCTACTCCAAACTCTGACGGCGACGGCGATGGCGACGCGCCGCGCGAGCCGCGCACGAGCATCCGTGTCATGCGGTGCAACTGTAATTGTGCGGACAAGCACCTCGCCGTCCTGTGCCGTGCGGTCTCAGCAACGAAGCCGAAGCGTGGCTTGCTGGGACGTAATTACTGTGTACTCAGATGTGTGATCGTCCAGCTGAATATGTTCAGAATCAGATCCAACATTAGCAAAGCGAAATCGGTAGTGCGGCCACTTTATTCTATCCTCACCTCACCTGTCTATCTGAATTCTGAAGTTTGTTCAGGCAAGAGGAGTCAAAACAGTATGCCAGATGAATTTAGGCCTAGTCTAGTTTAAGACCTGGGCATGCCCGATTGTGGAGCCTGGGCCAACTGGGAAGAAACGAACAATACTCTGAAAGCCCAAAAGATACAGAAGAGCACCTTTTTTAAAGTTGGATGCTAACCATAGGTAGAAGTTATAGCCGATTACTCAAAACCCTATCGACATCGGCTGATATCAACATCGGTTTGTCAGCCGATCGGTTACTTGATCGTCAATTTATATATCTTATCATTTGCAGGATCAAACTGACTGGCACGCTCGCATCTCATCAAAGTTTATGACCTGCACTAGAGCTATAAGTTTATGACCTGCACTAGAGCTAAGCAGATCTCCAAGGCATTCATGTGTTTCGACACGGTTCATGTCAATGCAGATTTGGCACTATCGACTGGACGCAGATTTTTCGTCAACACAATCGCAACCATTTCTTATTTAATATCTTCACATATTTTCTTAGTCAACCAACAACAACCATTCCTCATTTAATTTCACCCTTCTCCATGAAAAACACAAGAAGTGCTTATATCATGTGACAAAGGGGAACGTGCTCTATTCACAAATATTTGTTGGTCTTGGTTTTAGATTTTTGAATAGAGCATGTTTCCTTTGACAAGGAGGAGGACACGCGGTGGTTCTTCGTCGACGAGGAGGCCATGAATATTCCTTTAGAACACAGGAATTTGGAAACACAACAACAGAAAAAGCACAGGAATTGGAGTGATATGCTAATGTAATCCTAAGAAATATGAAAATACAAGAATTGCTCAATTGTGTTGTTTGAATGCTTCACAGGAAACGGTACATAAATTTGGAGAGAAAATGACACGTTCAAAATTTCCCAACAGGTTGGAGCTCATGTTAGATTTACTCCAAAATTCCTATGGATTTAGCCATTCCATAGGAATTTGAAAGGATCCATCCCTTTGATCCAAAGGAGCATATAGAAAAATATTTCAAAATATTCACATCCTACAAAATTCCTTAAAAAAACCTTTGTTTTGAAGGAGCCCTTCTGACAGTTATTCTTTTATGCAATACAAAGGTGAATAGCTCTAGATGTAGAATACTGACTATTTTTTATTCTGATTAGAAATCCAATAGGACGGCTAAGTATACCTACGGTTTTAAAAGCATTGCTGGTCAGATAATCAGGCAAATTTTGGACCAACAACTATTCATCAACCGGGATAATTTTTCAAATCCATCAATCACAAGCATACCCCAATTTAAGCTGTTGGCCCGTGGCTATTGGTGCCAAGCGAGACTTGTCCAGCAGCGGGTGCAGGTAGCCCCGATTCCGGGCTCAAAACAAGCCCACGGGCGGCTTCGGGAGGGCCCACGAATAAAAGACCAAAGAGCGTACCACCGAATCCCAAAAGCGAGAATACCCGAATGGGCCCCAGCCGACTACTCGAGGCGAGATAGGTGAGGGCCGCAGGACACCAAAAGCCTTGTGGGCCCCATGCCGGCGATGCAATGTTCACCGGCACAGGGTTTGCTACTGTACTAGAACGTCTGTACCAGTACAAGTCTACTGCGAACGCAGGCCAGAGCTGCAAGCCTGCAATGCCTTTTGCTTTTCCAGCCCGAAAGAAGGGGAACATCAATCATGGAGCCCTACTTGGCACTCCAAACCTTTTAGTATTAGCGAGGAGGGATTATGTTATCCGCGAGTTAGTACCTGTTGCTTTTGAGCAGGGCCATTTCTGCACGCTAGTATTCAAGCCGCACCGTCCGCGATCTATGAACTGTGGCGAGAAAAATTCAGAAATCTCGCGGGACGCGGACGCGACTTACCACCGGCTCTGTTTGGTTCCGAACGTTGATGCGCCCATTAACTGGGCTGCGCAGTACAGGTTCGTCCGTTCGCTCGCCAAGCGCGGGGCGGGTTAAATCAATATAATCACCCAACGGCCGGCAGGGACTTCATACCGATCACGCATTTAACCACGAACCCCAGAAAAAGCCCAATGAATGCGTGCCCCGCCCCGCGCGACGGCGCGAGTGGCGAGTGCCACCGCTTCCCGCTGGTCCCGCGCGCCTTGCCTAGCCGTTGCGTCGGCTGCCCTCCCATTAACTCCGCGTCTCCGCCCCGCGTTTGCTCGTTCCGGCCTAGCGTTTCGATCGCGCCAGCACCGCGAATTCGGGCAGCGGAACACGTCGGTTTCGCTGGGTTTCTACATGCGTGCCGGCCGCTGGGCGGGACGTCTGCATCGATCGATATGGAAGAGTCGAAGAGAACGCGCGTGTTGCTCGGAGTTTTCTTCTTGCATCATTGCGAGACAACGACAACAGCACAAGGAACGGGAGAAGAAGAGGGGGAAAAAATTGAGAGCGAGACAGGGACAAGCAGGGAGGCTTCTCTGTTACGCTGCGGCGGGTACGGCTTGGGGTTTCCTCCGTGACGTCGGCTCGGCTGCTCTCGTCGTCGTCGTCTCCTCGTCGTCGGCCTCCGACTCCGATTCCGCCAGGGCCATCCGGCGGAGCGGGCTGGGGCCGAGGCGCCGTCGCTTGGCGGCGGCCGCGTGGCGGCGCCGGATCACCTCCATCTCGTTGCGCCGCCGCGTGGCCTCCTCGTCGACGACGAACCGCCGCATCAGGATGTCGTCCGTCAGCGACTTGCCGCGGAACACCGGCCGCCTCGCGCTCTCCCCGCCGGGGCCAGGCGTCCTCATCAGCGCCCTCTGCTCGGCCGCGGGCGTCGGCGCCACCAGCGGGTTGCTGTTTCCGCCGCCGCCGCCGCACCCGGACGCCGACGCTGAGGAAGCCCGTGGGTAGCTATAGCTCCGGCGCGGGGCCACGTCGCCCGCCTGGAAGTAGAGCGCCTGCTCGTTGTACGACGAGATGGGCGCGCACAGGCAGACCCGCGTGAACGACGCCGCCACGTTCAGCGACGACGACTTCCGCAGACGAGCCCCCATCCCCGACGCCGCGGCCTTCCCGCCCGTCACCCCCGCCGCCGCCGCGGCCTTCGTCGTCGTCCCCGTCCCCGTCGGCTGCTTCCATATCAGCAGCAACACCTCCACCGCCCGCTGGTACCACGGCGACTTCTTCGACGATACCCCTCTCGACCTCGCCGCGCCGCCGCCCTCTTTCGACGACCTGAGCATGGAAGCATCACGTCAGCCAAACACGTAGAACCGAAGCATCATCATGCCACATGCAAGTGTGCGTAACTGCGTACCTCGTCTGCTGCTGCTGCTGCTGCGTTGTTGTGTTCTTGGCCATGTTTTGCATCAAGAGGGAGTGGAGAAACATCTGGGCAGGGCGGCGCGCGCGAGGTGAGGAGAAGAGGAGAGATGGGAGAAGAACTGAGGTCACATCAAGTTGTTACATTCGTGGAGTACTTGGAAGTGAGAAGGGATCATCAGATCAGCTCCCATAGCGTGGAGGTACACTGGGGAGTTAGTTAAGGGGGTCAGTGAGGGGAGGGGCAGTTTCGTCATGTCGCTTTTGGGCGTAGGATACTACTAGGATCAATGTCAAAGTTCTCTGGAGGGAATAAGGCTGCGTCCATGACCCAACAAGGAATGCTTTTTTGGGACCCTTCCAAAACTGAAGCATGAAGTACACACTGCAGGTGTTATTGTTGTGGCATTATTGCATAGGAGTATTTCCCTGGGAATTTTACAGTTTTCTGTAAAATCCCTTGTTCAAAATGGGGGCGTCAATGGAGGGGAAAATGGGCTTAATGGTAACACAAACATGACACTAGTCATGACTCATGAGTGACAAACATATTTGTGATACTTGATTACTTGATACTAACCCTTGCAATGGAGAGGTTTAATTATTTGTAGATAGCTACTGCTACAGAATGTTCTGCTAGTTTTAGGATTACTTTATTTCCTGCTGGTATAGTATATACAATGTTGTACACATACTATATAATCTACACCCCTAATTTCAGGGGAGACTAACACATGCTGCGGAATTCCAGCGCTACGTCTCAAAGAAAAAGATAAGGAAAGGAAACCATCCAGCCTTAGCTTTTGACAAGTTTCCTCCACTGCTTGATGGCTTCTTTTTCTCTTTGATCCTTGCATGTTAGCAGCACGCATATGCTTTCTCTTTGGCCATGATTCCTCTCAAGCTAATTGATCTAGCATTTAAATCTCCCAATAGGCAAAAAGGCGGTGCAACGCTTTTGCATGTACTACATTACTAGTATAAACCACCAACGGGCACTAAAGTACATGGCTACCAGGCTGCATATAGGGAGGTAGTTAAGGCTAAGATCACAAAACAGAGCCTTATTATAGTCTCTTATGTCGGCCAAATCGATCAGGTTAGGTACTAAGTACGTAGTACATACACGGCCGGCCACGATACTGCTGTCTCTGCATTTTATCCTGCATCTCTTCTAGTACTTGTGTGAAGAATTAATAACGAAATGAAGAGTGAATTTCAAGACATTTCGAATTTTCAATTCATGGTACTACCATGTTGTTATGTTACAGTAGTACTAGAAAAGGGTTGGGTGTGCGACATCGATCACTGAGAAGAGTTTTTTTTCTTAGGATCGGTCAACTAAGAAAGGAAAAGATTGATCGACAATGGGCAGAAAGTTCTATGGGTTTATGCATATAATCAACCAAGTTGGTGATTGATAGTAGCTAGGTGGTTGAGAACAGAGACAGGGCAGGAATAGAAAAGACACGCCCTGTTGCGATCGTGGCGTATGTACGTACGCCTGTATATGTACAGGATGGATACGTGTGGTTCAGAATGCAGAGAAGTGAAGAAATTGATTAATCAAAATCTGGAGTTACCAAACCTACCAATTCACAACACTAACATTTTTTTTATATTGAGGTCATGTCTCCTCTCATCTTTAGAAAAGCTAATAAAGGTTTATAACTACCACTGATCATTAGTTTTTCCTTTTGCCCCCTTGTACAGATAAGTATAAAGTAGCTCCTATATATATATCTGCCTGTGCCAGCCTTCTGAAATCTCAAGTACTCCTTTCCTTGAGCAGAAAAAAATGTTTAATTTGAAGCAACACTTGCCACACGTACGCGTTGCATTGATTAATCCTACACAAGAAAAATGTCACTCATGGTGCTGGTGAGATGCTTCAGAAGTTCAGATCAATCGAGACTATCCTAAATTTGGTTAAGTTTCGGCGAACGGAGCTAGGGAGAGGGAGCCATGATGATGGCCATGTTGGATCGGAGGTGTAAAAAACGGGGAGGGCGAAAAGGCAAAGGAAAGCGGCCATGATCGCTTGGGCCTAAGCTAGCCTGTGTTGATGCGAGGCTTTAGCTTAGCTAGGCCGCTAAAGAAGATCGCCGTGATCATGTAGCTGAGCTTTAGCTTTAATTACACAGTAATGGTACTATTGTGCTGAACCGATCGATCACTCAGCTTGATCACGCTCTAGTCTCTCTAGCTAAGACTTGGTACACATGGATGTCGCAAAAGCAGGCAGCACAGCGTGGAATTGATGCTGCTGGATCAGAGTACTTCGGTTCCTGAATCCATCGATGGGCAGGACCACTGCAGAGACTGATCGGCGATTTTATTCTCTCGAGGCTACAGCTAGACGACGGCTTAGCAGTTGAAACTTGAAAGCTCTTTTAATTTTGTTTGTTCTAGTGAGTATAAATGCTACTGCTATGTATACTGCTTAGGATCTTCTTGTCCATGGGGGGAAATTGACAGTACCAGGCTAGATAGATGGACCCAATTGCAGTATTTTCTGCGTCTCGTATTAAAGCGGGAACGGGGGATGACTCAGGAAGGTGCCTGGCTAATGCCTGAACAGCTTCCGTTGTTGTCACGACATGATTGTTCTGCTCGACTGATCCTAGCTACACATAGCCACTACTGATCTCTCGCCGTCTCGCGTCCATTGTCATCGTGCCATGGCATAGCAGTGAACCACCCGGCTAGCGGGCCAGCCGAGCCACTCCCTGTCTTTCGATGTCTGGAGTCTGGACCAGAGGCCGGCTCGGCTGTCCGGTGTCCAGCGAGACGGAGCAAAGCTACGGAGAGTGAGAGGCCATGCAATGCAAGGCAGGTTCCGGTCAAAAGATCGGTCGGCGACCAACCAGGCCACCGCGGACCGGCGCCCGGCGGCACACGCGCATGATGACATGGGCCTCCCCTGCCGTGCCCTCCTCAGCCTCGCCGGCCGCTGGTCCCTGCGTTCGTGGTGGTATGGCTGATTGATTGACTGCTACTCCTCTTGACAAATATAAGCATCTCAATCGTTAAAATTTTGTTTATAGATAATAGTCATTTCATAGTACTATTTGTCTCATCAATTATGTTTGATTTAAATTTTCTCGTATTTTACCGTCAACCATCTTTACACTCTCATCCATCTCAAATTTAATAAAGGGCACTGGAGTTTTTTTTCTCAACCTCGATCTCTGTTAAATGATCTACTAGAAATGTTTTTGTTTTTGAATGAAGGGAGTAGTTCTGGACTTGAGGGGTCTGACCGGTTACGGCGTCGTACATGCCGCTTTGCGGCGACGGCGTCGTACATGCGAATTGCGATGTTGTCGTGCGGTTCCGTTTGTTGTCGAGTTGATGGTGTCCAGTTTCAACCAAGAGGGCAGCGACCTGTTCCTGTCAGCTGGACTTTTTAGCTCTAACCGACCACAGGTGTTAGCTTTCGTCTCATCAAGAAATCACCAGCTGCTACACGGTATAACCTGCTCCGGCTACATTTCAGCCAATAAATGCCTAAAATGACAAGATATCGGTCCTGTCGAGCGTCACTTTTTAGTAGATTTGAGTATGCAGAAAAGATATCCATAATAGACTCACAGTCGCTTCATGCCCACAAAGTTATGCAGTAGCAAGTACACAGCAGATGGGTCGTAGACAATAATTCAGAGAGCTCAAAGAAGCAGATTTACGGTTTTACCCGTATGTGCAAAAACATTCATGAGCATGTATAACAGAGAGCCAGGACTACGATTCACAGGCACTGTACACCATTATGACAACAGATTACTGTCGTGTACCGTTTCAATGCGAGAATATAACCTACGTGGGACCATGACTCTCAGCCATTGCTGCTACAACTGCGTGCTATACCCTACTGCATACAGAATACAAACCCTGTTGGCTGTTGCTACAACAAACACTAGCCTATTGTAATATGTTACAGTTGAGGGTTGGGTGACAGGAGCCCAGGACCTCCTACCCTGTCATGAGCTATGCGCTGCCAACTGCAAACAGGTGCTGCTTCCCGAGCTGCTGACGATGCAAGAGAGATCTCGTACTTGGAGTTTCACATTGCGTGAGCCTATGGAGTTGAGGACATCGACACACTCCTGGAGATCTGAATCATTTGCCAAGATGACCCATTCGTCCTCGTCGTCCTTGTACTTGAGCTGGAATGCTCCGGTTGGTAACTTAAATCTCTTTGCTATTTCTTCCAATAGGTGATACCAGCCCATAGATGGCAAGAACTTGAACCGCACGGTGTCTCCGTTGTAGGTTGCCTTAACTGTCAGTGCAGGATTGGCTGTATCTTTAAGAGCACTTCTTGTGTTCTGTTTGAAGGTGGGGTGGCTTGATGCACTGCCGCTAGAAGAGTCTGTCATACCAGAGGTAGAAGGATGCATGTGGTCCTTGTCCTTGGCTTCATGATTGTCAAGCATATCAAGATCTGCTTGTCGTATAGATGGTGAGTTTCTTCCAACTATTTGATCTCTGGTGCTTTCAGAACTTGGGCGGAGAGAGCTAGAAGGATTGGTGCAATCTGTTCCTTTGAGATGCAAAGCACTAAAAGCACCAGTGGGACATAATGGACCTTGTGTGCCCTCAGAATTAGATTTTGTTGTGGCATTTGCACCATAAGAATCACTGTTACCACTGCCAATGTGAAATTCATCGTCGTTACTTTTCTTCACATCAGAGATCTGCAACTGGCAACTTTGTCTTTGTGATCCATCAGGCAAAGAACACCCTTGTTCAGATTGGTCAGAATTTTCTTCCACAGTTTTTCCGACTGATGGAGTAGGCAAAACATCGCAAGAAGGGAATGTCAACTTTTCTGGCAGAGAAACTACTGGAACAAGAGATCCAGTAGCAGGATCATACTGCAAGGATCTGTCCACACCATGAACAGAGTTTATGACAGTTTGAATCTTCTTTAATGAACGATTAACCTTGTTTATCTTGCGAGATGGCCATCGTGAAATTCCATGCTGGCGGCATATCCGTTTCAAAGTTGTTGGACAAACTGCACCCAATATTAAAAGAAGGCGTCAGCAGAAAGTCAACCATTTAATTAGACCATATTTACATAAAGTAGATGAAATAACACAGTAAAGATTTGTTAAGTTCATTTTACAAAAAGACACTAGAGGCTCACCACCAAGGCTCTTTGCAGCATCTTTTAGGCTCCCAGAGAAGTACTTACGAAGAACATCCAAGCTAATATTCTTCTCAGCTGTACTGCGCTTTTTCTCTGCATGTCCTATGGAACTAGACTGTACCTGCAGCGCAGAAGGAGGTCAGTCAAACATTTTGCCCCAAAACCTTGGGTTCTTCGAAACAAATTGTAATACCTGCAGTTTTATGTTATGGGTGCTTCAAAACCTGGGATTTTGTGAAATTTACTCTAGATTTTCAATCATCAACTTGATTACATTTATGTATTAATATTGAGTATGGATTTTGTGGATTTAACCCATCCCAGTATGACTATGGTGGGTTTGCTACTAGCATGTTCAAAGGAACTTGCTACTAGCTTACTACTGTTGGACGCCTTTTCCTCTAATAAAACTTAAAGGTATATATAAAAATCTCACATCTCATTAATAAAGGTGATTTTGATGGCATTATTCAATAGGCAAGAGGCAAAGATACATAATCCAATTAAAATTTCAGCAATGGCTATGACTACTAAGACACAATTATTCTAGATATTTACAGAACTACATATCTCTACAGAAGAAACTTTAAAAAAAGGTTCAGTTTGGTCATATTCATTTTGATTGCTCATGTTTACTGCTGAAAATTTTGACCCGAACACACTAAAAAGGAGTTTATATTCAAGTTATGTCACTCAGCTTCTTACTAAATCAGGTGCATAGCATGACATATTTAAGTCAAAGTTAGTAGAGCACCTGCTCAGCCAACTCAGGTTCCATGACTCCTGGCTTGTTAGCTAAAGATGTATCCTTGAAGGAAGCTCCTGTGGTTGATTGATCACCATATGAAGAACTTTCTGTGTGTCCAGTTGGCAAGCAACTCTCATTGTTTTTCCTGAACACGACTGCAGTACCAGCATTAACTTTATCAACTTCTGCTTCATAAACTGTTCGCAGACTTTTGCATATTCTTTGCATTGTACTGGAGAGGTTATTCAGCAACATCTGTTGTTCTCCACTGCCTTTGCAGTTGACTGGGAGAAAGAATTCTAGTATGTAGTCATCATTGCCAGTGTATGTGCTCCTTAGACGAATGGCAACAGCAGCATGCAGACTAAACTTACGTGCGTGATGTGCAAGAGGGTAATCCTCAATACTGTACTCTCTTATATCAGGCGAGAAAAATGGCAGATTGGATTTGAGTGCTCGTCCTGCAATGCCTTGCCCTTTCTCAAGATGACGTCTGGCACATGCTTGAAGAAAACCTTGCATCTTTGCATCGTTAACATAACATGCAGATTCATGGATGCGTAGTATTGTTTTCCCTGATTGTGAATAACTGTCACCATCAATTCCATTTGATGTAGGAACCCATGTAAGGGCCAGTGGAAGCATATGTGCATGGCAAATAGCTCTGAGAACATCTAAAATCTCAGTGAAGGCAAATTTCTGGTTCTCTGTATAAAACTGCAAATAAACAAATAGAACATTCATCAAACGTCAATAGATAACGTACTAAAATGAGAACTTGCATTTTTCCATGGGGTGCAAGAGAAATTATCACATATAACCATTCAGAACTCAAAAGTGAAGATGGTACCTGCTGATTGCTAGAACCTTTTGTAGCCTTCAAGTTCACTGCCTGCAGAAAAGTAATGGGTTTATTATCAAATGAAAGTACCAAGTGAAATATTAGACCATAAAAGAAAATAATATCCAGAGTTTACCATTGATAAGAACAGAAATGAACCCACAACTTCACATTATTATTATCAACTCAATGAATTATTATGTAGTACGTAAAGAAATTAAGGGAAGGATAGGCTTTTTTTCTGACAGTGCCAGATGATATATTAGCAAATGGATAGTGATTGCTAGATTAAATCAATCTCATAAAGGATAATGAAACTACCGCATATTAACAAATGGTAAATTACACTATATTTAAATCAGTGCTATAAAGGGTACTGAAACCACTATAGTGGAAACTACACAAGGGGGTATTGCTTATTTGGATTTGAGGAATTTTTGTGGTAGTCCAAATCCTAAGGATTTAGTACCAATATCTGTATCTAAAAAGGTCCTCAAAACATTTGGATAATGCCAATAATTGCTTTCAAGGAATTCGTTAGTATGCAATACACTGCTTAGAGCTACACACTGGATATGTTTGCTTAAAGAACACTATGTATGGTTCCAAAGGAATTGGAAAACTTGCATCTAACTTTCAGTGTACTCTTTTCTTCATGGCATCCACAAATGAAACAAGGAATTGGATGCATATCTAGTATATGTACTTTACCACAATGTTTATAGAAGTTGCTAACAAATGGTGACATATGACGCACTACAGAATCCAGCCATAAGTATACTTGGGATAGTATTAGCAATAGCGTTCATCACATGTACTCAAAATTCACCTATTTAAGTTTTGAAAGCGAGAATTTCATGGTATAACATCAGCAAGTTAGAACTTGCCTGCAAGGCAGTGCAAACACTGTCCATCTCTGCACTGAAATCGGGCTTCTCCTTTCTTGTAACAAGCTCAAGCACCGCACAGCAAGAATCCTTGCTGGGGTCATAAATTGGCATCGCAAGTGAGCCACGTATCTCGTGATGGAGAGCATGCTCCATCCTCAAATACTCTGGCCTATTATAGTAGAGAACACTTGAGGTCCATTCTGGCACCCCAGAGATGAAGACCCTCCCTGGAAGCCCTGGCCGTAGACCAGGCTCCTCCTTCGCTGAAAACACAAAGTGCCTGGATACTTCTCGGTACCCTGCAAGAACCTGGTCAAGTAGAAAAGGTTGCTCACACGTACTCAGCACAACATGACCCTCCTGCTCAACAGGCATCCAGACTTGGGCAAGAGCACCGCTGCCCAATGATTCCCTGAACAAGGACAAAGCCATGAGCATCCTGTCAGCCAGTGAATTGCCCACAACACACCTTGGAACCATGCTACTCCCTTGATGGGCACCATCGTCCGAACCAAGCTCGCCTGAACTCTTGCCCGTTTTCTCTGCTTCAGTTGGATTCACTGACATTATTTGAGAAGGTTCTTCCACCGCCTCCCCTAGCCCAGAATATGCGTCGAGCGGCATATCTTCACTCATACCAGCAGCACGCGGTGATGATCCCATGGATGACCACATAGCAAACATCCGGTGTGCGGCTGGATCATTTAGCAGCGAGAATAGTTGGTCAGCCACTGAAGGGCTGCAGATCTCCGAGTAACAATCAAAGTTCATGGCTGCTGCACCATAAGGATCATCTGAAGGCCCCATAGTACCGCCGGTGTTGCCATTGCAGCCAGCACGGTTGGATGGCGTAGGCATATCCATGGCTTTGCTCCACTCGTGCAGTTTAAGATCCTTACGACTTATCCACTCCTACAATACCAACATCGAGTTGGAGCAACTGTATTCTGCCCTGGACAAGAAGCAGAGGGGATCACTGTATTCTGCCAAAGACAGAATCTTTGTACAACACTGGGACTAGTTTAATGGGCAGCATCCGAACAGGAGATTGCTTTTCCGATTGTATTGTTCATAGAGGGATTAGGCCTACTCTCCAGGACTGATAGATCCATCACCTGTTGAACAATCAGCACAGGAACTCAAAAGGTCAAGCCTTTGGAGGGAAAGGTCAGGAAAGGTAGCGGCTTAAAGCATCAACAGACAACAGAGAGCAAATTTCTTCGCCAAAGTCTTCCTTTTGACGCAGGAAAGAAAGCATGGAAGGGCAACTCGACACCAACAGCGAACAACCTACAATTGATCAGGGTTCCGTGCTAGAGGCCACTCCTTGATCCCAAAAGGTTCGTCCCTTTAATCCCAAAACAAATGATCCAGAACCGCACCAAGGCGAGCAAATCTGACGCTACCACCCACCTCAAAAGTCCCCCAAACCAGTAGCTAACAGGAACATCCGCACCAAATCCAACCTTGAGCCGGCAATACCGCGGAGAACTTACCCCTCCCTCGTCTCGAGCTCAATCACCAGACCACGCGGAAGCCTCCAAGCTCCAGCTCCGGAACCGTTTCTTGGTCGCGGCGCGGAAAGCCCCAACCCTCGCGCGGAGGAAACGAGGCCAGCAGCCTCGCCTCCTCGATTGGGCGCAGCGACAAGAAGATTTGCAAGTGGCGTATTCCCGCAGATTTGGAAGGGCAACAGCCTGAACAGCGCCCAGGGACTGGGAGGAGGTCACACAGGAGGGGAGAAGGACGAAGGAGAGAGAAGAGGAGGAGATTCCTTGGCTCAGAAATTCCCAAACGCTCAAAGCCCTGTGCGCCTTTTATTCCGGGCGGCGCCGCAGCGGATTCTTCGTTTTTCTTTTCACCGATTAATCCTCTTTCTTTTTTTTTTACCTCGTTCGCTTTGCGGAAAATGGAGGGAGATGGCGAGACGGCGTGAACTCATCGCAAGAGAGGGGCAGAAATAACTATAAGTTGACGCGACCGTATCGTGAGTGATTACAAAATGTGGGTTAGTGGGTGAATCTTGATGAGTGTTTAAATTTGATGCAACTTGGTAGGTCAGTCGTGGATGGTTGCGAGAGGATGCGTTGATCTCTTTTTGCTTCAGCTATTCTTTTTTGCGATAAAGCTTTGAGTGTATCACCTGCCTACGCACCTAATGCCATGTTTGACAAATAGGAGTCGCCACGTACCCTCTTCCCACTAGACTTTGTACTATACAGGATTAGTTACAGGTTCGTCAAATTGTTTTTTTATAAAAAAAAAAATCAGCCTCCGGTGCGCGGTTCTGCGGCTGTGAATCGCTAGGCATTCGTTCGTGCCGTGCCGCACCGCACGGGGCGTCGCACCGGCGCGATCCAGTTATTTCGTGCCGTCGCGCGTCCAGTCCACATCGACGGCCGCGCTCGGTGACGGCCGCCTGGGCTTCGCACTCTCGACCGCGCGCGTGAGCAAGGGAAGAAACACACTAGATTCTGCCGGGTCCCGCGAAGATTTCTCCCGTGTCCGCGCTCTCGCCGTCACATCCGCTGCGTACTTGGCTGGAGTAGCTAGTTCTACTGCGATGGAGATTGCAAACGCACGTACGGTCGGGACGGAGTACACAGTAGTTGGTGCGTTCGCCAGTGTCGATCTCATCGCCGGTCGCGGCGGTAGATTGACAGGATGCGCGCGCATGCCAAAGGCGGGCGGAGTGAAGTGTCAAGTGTTCCATGGTTGAGGATCGTATCGGTGTAGCAGTAGCGGCTCGAAGCGCCGGAACGAGATCGACCGGCGCCTGCATGGGAGCCATGTGTGCAGTGTGCTCGACACGAGTCGAGCCATGCATGGACTCTTGGAGTTTTATGCCGACCAGCCTCCTCTTCGCTCTAGCTAGCCAGCTAGCTGCGGTTTGGCCCGCCGAGAGTGCAGCGTGCTATAACGTCAGCTGGTTGTCCTTGTGCAGTACGCATTAGTTTACTTAAACCGATCGATCGACGGTAGTACTCCATTCGTCAAAAGAAAACCACTTATGAGTATCCAGTTATCCACATTTATATTTAGAAGTGAAGTTTTTGGATGGAGAAAGTAGACAATAATGATGTTTGAATCTCTTGGATAAAATTATTTTACGTAAAACGAGATGGCATTAACGTGTGATTAATTGAGTTTTAATTATTACAAACTTGAAAAATGGATTTATCTCTGTCGGTGACATGGGACCGGGGGTGTCGTGACTAGAGGCTTGGGTAGCCGCAGTCCTCCACGTGTCCCGACCCCCTCGGGGGGGTCGGGCCCGGGGGTGACGTGGCCACCCCTTCCTCTGTCTCCCCGAGGGGTCGGGCCGCTCCCGTTTCGGCCCCGAGGGCTGGGGCGCCCCGACCCCCTGTGATTTTGGCGCCACATGTGCGGGTTAGGTGAGCACAACAGGGCTCACCTAACCGCATTTATAGCGGATCAGGCAAGCGCACCACGCCGCATTTAATGCGGCGCAGCGCACGCTTATCCGGTCCGTGACCGGTCGCGGTGTGTGACCGGTCACAGACCGGTCAGATCGCGGGT
The DNA here is from genome assembly GCA_008326285.1 of Oryza officinalis. Lineage (NCBI taxonomy): Eukaryota > Viridiplantae > Streptophyta > Magnoliopsida > Poales > Poaceae > Oryza > Oryza officinalis. The sequence continues at coordinate 27,192,390 of BDMV01000004.1, read as the reverse complement.
TAGGTGGCGACAAGCGGCCGATGGCACGCCTCGCCCCGTCCCGTCGGAATGATGAGAACCTCCTGGCTCTCGTCCCTAGCCGGAGCCGGCGTGCTAACTCCTGGAGTTGGTATGTCAGTCCCGGTCAGATCCAATCCAGATTTCAGCGCAGGCGTGGCAAGGAAGTCGCCGGCCATTGAATGAAGGTTGAAACGGGCGTCCACCGGGAGAGCTGGCGAGCGGGGCAGAAGGCGTGCACCATGCTTGTCAGAAGTCACTTCCGGCTGTAGACTAGCCCTGATTGTAAAAAGAATGTTTCTTTTCTTAGGCAACTTGAGGCCCATGTGGTGACCCCTGATCAGATAAAAGGAGGCCCAGGCCTAGGAAAGAGGGGGGGACTCCGGCGGATACGTTGGAGAGATAGAATTCCCTTTGTATTGTTGGAGACCCTCAGATCCACCAGAACACAGGAGTAGGGTGTTACGCTTCTCAGCGGCCCGAACCTGTCTACGTCGCCCGCGTCTTGCGCGTTTCCTCTCTCGCTGACGTTCCTCAGATCGAGGGCGAAGAACCTCACTTAGCGCCCCCGGCCGAACCGGCAAAGGGGGGCCCACGCGGTCTCCCGGTGAGGAGCCTCACGCTCCGTCATCTGGCGCGCCAGGTAGGGGGCGCGTGTGTCTTTCTAAGCCCTCATCCTCTTTCGTGTGTGCCAAGTTTCGCTCGCTCAGCCCCATGGCCGAGCGGGCAGTGGCGCACAGCCTCTCTCCGAGCGCTAGCGGTGACGACAGGGAGCAGAACCCGCGCCGTCGGGCTCGCACCCCGCCGTCCCCCTCTCGCCGAAGTCTTGGGCGGGGGAAGGCGCTCGAGGAGGTCGAAGGATCCGCGACCTCGCCGCTCGCGGGTGACGGGGGAGGACGGCGAGACGGGACGCGTCGCCGCCTCGTCTACGGCGATGGCGGCACGCCCCAGGGCGCGCTCCAGGCCGCGGGCGCGCTCCTGCGTCACCCGCCCGTCGTCCCCGATCCAGAGACTCCAGCCCGACGTTGGCTGGATGACGTGGCCGACTTGGTCATGACGGCGCAGCAGCGCCTAGGCGCCGGCGGGCGGTCCTCCGCCGCCGGGGCCTCTGGCGCTGCCGCCGCCGGCTCCATGTCGTCGAGGCGGAGGGCGCGGCGAACGACGGCCGTTACACGCCGCTCGTCCGCCGTTCCCTCGTCAACGCCTCCGACCCAAGAAGATGTGCGTGGGGGGCCGGATGCCCGGCTCGATATCGAGCGCCGGCGCGACGCTCGTCGCGCCGCCCACGCAACGGAGGGCGCTTCCTCGTCCGGAGCGCCACTTCGGTCCGGTCACGGGGGCCGGCCCCCCGTGTCCCCGGTCGGCGGTGCCGGCTGTCGAGCCTTTGTGGCGAGCCTTCGGAACGTCCGTTGGCCCCCAAGGTTCCGGCCCACCATCACCGAAAAATACGACGGAAGCGTCAACCCCGCCGAGTTTCTCCAGATCTACACGACCGGGATCGAGGCCGCGGGGGGTGACGACAGGGTCATGGCGAATTTCTTCCCCATGGCCCTGAAGGGTCAGGCGCGGGGTTGGCTAATGAACTTGCCACCTGCGTCGGTCCACTCTTGGGAGGATTTGTGCCAGCAGTTCACCACGAACTTTCAGGGCACATATCCGCGCCCAGGCGAAGAGGCGGACTTGCATGCGGTACAGCGAAGGGACGATGAGTCTCTTCGCTCGTACATTCAGCGGTTCTGTCAAGTCCGCAACACCATACCATGCATCCCCGCACACGCGGTGATCTACGCGTTCAGGGGGGGCGTGCGGCACAACCGCATGCTCGAGAAGATCGCCTCCAAGGAGCCCCAGACCACCGCGCAGCTTTTTGAGCTCGCGGACCGTGTGGCCCGCAAGGAGGAGGCCTGGACCTGGAACTCCTCCGGTTCTGGCGTGGCAGCTCCGGCCGCCCCCGGGTCCGCCGCTCGGTCAGGGCGACGGGACAGGAGGAGGAAGAAGAGGTCGGCCCGTTCCGACGACGAGGGTCATGTCCTCGCCGTCGAGGGCGCTTCGCGGGCCCCCCGAAAGGGGAGGCCTGCGGGCGACAAAAAGAAGGAGGCCGGCGTTCCCAGCAGGGAGCGTCCGACCGGCAAGTGGTGCACCGTGCACAACACCTCCCTCCACGACCTCGCGGACTGCCGCGCGGTCAAAAGTTTGGCCGAGCGGACGAGGAAGTGGGAGGAGGAGAAGAGGCAGGAGCGCCGTGAGGGCAGGGCCCCGGCGGCTCCCGCCGGCAACCGGCGAGGTGAGGCCAAGCAGAAGGCCCCCGCCGAGGACATCGACGATGGCGACGATGACCTGGGGTTTCAGGAGCCTGAGGCCACCGTCGCCACCGTCGATGGGGGAGCGTGTGCTCACGCTTCTCGCCGGAGCCTCAAGGCCATGAAGCGTGAGCTTCTGGCCGCGGCCCCTACCCATGAGGCGACGCGGCGGGCGCGGTGGTCGGAGGTTGCCCTCACCTTCGACCAGACCGACCACCCGCCGTGCGTTGCCCGGGGAGGACAGATCGCGATGGTGGTTTCCCCCACCGTTTGCAACGTGAAGTTGGGGCGTGTCCTCGTGGACGGGGGTGCAGCCCTCAACATCCTTTCCCCCGCAGCCTTTGATGCCATCAAGGCCCCGGGGATGGTGCTCCGACCGTCCCAGCCGATCATCGGCGTGACGCCGGGGCACACCTGGCCGCTGGGTCATATCGACCTCCCGGTCACCTTCGGTGGTTCCGCCAACTTCCGCACGGAGCGGGTGGACTTCGATGTGGCGGACCTCAGTCTGCCCTACAACGCGGTCCTGGGGAGGCCCGCGTTGGTGAAGTTCATGGCGGCGGTCCACTACGCCTATCTCCAGATGAAGATGCCGGGCCCCGGTGGCCCCATCACCGTCCATGGCGACCTCAAAGTCGCGCTTGCTTGTATGGAGCAGCGCGCGGACCACCTCGCCGCGGCATCCAAGCCCGCGGACGGCGACGAGAGGCCCAGCACCTCCGTCCCGCCCGCCCCAAGGCAGCGGATGGTCACGAGCGACGAGGTCCCGGTCAAGGAGGTTGCCCTGGGCGACGGCCCGTCCGAGACCACCCGGATCGGTGGTCTTTTGGACGACAAATAGGAAGACGCGCTCGTCTCCTTCCTGCGGGCAAACGCCGACGTCTTCGCCTGGAGACCGGCGGACATGCCCGGGGTCCCCAGGGAGGTGATTGAGCATCGTCTCGCCGTGCGGCCGGGCGCAAGGCCGGTCCGGCAGAAAGTGCGGCGGCAGGCCCCGGAACGTCAAGCCTTCATCCGCGAGGAGGTGGCGCGACTTCTGGAGGCCGGATTCATCCGTGAGGTCATCCATCCGGAGTGGCTGGCGAACCCGGTCGTCGTCCCCAAGGCGAACGGCAAGCTTCGGATGTGCATCGACTACACCGACCTCAACAAGGCATGTCCTAAGGACCCTTACCCCCTGCCACGCATAGATCAGATTGTCGACTCCACCGCGGGGTGCGACCTTTTGTGTTTTCTAGATGCATACTCTGGTTATCATCAGATTCGCATGGCTAGGGAGGATGAGGAGAAAACTGCATTCATTACCCCCATAGGAACCTATTGTTATACGACAATGCCTTTCGGGTTAAAGAATGCAGGTCCTACTTTTCAGCGTACTACTCGAATTTCCTTGGGTAGCCAGATAGGACGCAATGTTGAGGCCTATGTTGATGACTTGGTTGTGAAGACACGCAACCAAGAGACCTTGCTCTCGGATTTAGCGGAAACTTTCGAAAGTCTCCGCTCCGCCCGCATAAAGCTGAACCCCGATAAGTGCGTGTTCGGCGTGCCTGCGGGCAAACTTCTCGGGTTCTTGATCTCTGCCCGAGGCATCGAGGCCAACCCCGAGAAGATACGAGCTATAGAGCGGATGCGCCCCCCCAGCAAGCTTAGGGACGTGCAGTGCGTCACCGGCTGCATGGCCGCCCTAAGTCGGTTCATATCGAGGCTGGGAGAGAAGGCGCTACCCCTATTTAAGCTCCTCAAGCGCTCCGGGCCGTTTACCTGGACGGAGGAGGCTGAGCGCGCCTTCACTCAGTTGAAGGCGTACCTCAGTTCTCCCCCAGTCCTGGTCGCCCCGGAGCCAGATGAGCCGTTGCTACTCTACCTGGCGGCAACCCCGCAGGTGGTCAGCGCGGCGTTGGTCGTGGAGCGTGACGAGGACAACCCTCACTCCGCGCCCCCCCACCCTGTGTCGGCTCGACCCGGGAGAGAGCAGGGAGGAGAGGCCCCCGAGCCGAACGGCGGCCTAAGGCCCCCGACGGCCGGAGCTGGCCCTCCGCCTGCTTGTCTGACGGTGCCAGGCGCCCCCGACCCCCAGGATGGCCCCGGGGCCACTGCGGGAAGGCCGCGCCTGTCGCCCTCCGACCCCGAGGTCGTCGGCACAGAAGCCGAGTGCGCCCCACACGGCCTCTCGGACGAAGAGCGCCCTGGAGACGCGGCCCCTGGCAAAGAGGATAGGCCCCGCCGAAAGGTGCAGCGGCCCGTCTACTTCGTTAGCGAGGCCCTCCGGGACGCCAAGACCCGATACCCTCAGGCCCAGAAGATGCTTTACGCTATTCTGATGGCTTCGAGGAAGTTGCGCCATTATTTCCAGGCGCATCGGGTCACGGTGGTTACGTCTTACCCCCTCGGCCAAATCTTGCATAACCGAGAGGGTACTGGACGGGTGGTGAGATGGGCAATCGAACTCTCTGAATTCGATTTGCGCTTTGAACCACGCCACGCGATCAAGAGCCAGGCCCTCGCCGACTTTGTGGCGGAGTGGACCCCGGCTCCCGAGCCCGTCTCCGCCCCCGAGGCCAGCCCGGGCCCCTCGCAGCTGCCTCACACCGCCTACTGGGTGATGCAGTTCGACGGCTCCCTGTCTCTTCAGGGCGCCGGTGCGGGGGTCACTTTGACCTCGCCGAGCGGAGACGTCCTCAGATACCTGGTCCGCCTCGACTTTCGGGCGACCAACAATATGGCGGAGTACGAGGGACTCCTTGCGGGACTCAGAGTGGCGGCTGGACTGGGGATCCGCCGCCTCCTGGTGTTAGGCGACTCCCAGTTGGTCGTTAACCAGGTCCGTAAGGAGTACCAGTGCTCCGACCCGCAGATGGACGCCTACGTCCGCCAGGTGCGGCGTATGGAGCGCCATTTCGACGGGATAGAGCTTCGGCACGTGCCCAGGCGGGATAACGCGGTCGCCGACGAACTCTCAAGGCTCGCTTCCTCGCGAGCCCAGACCCCACCGGGCGCCTTTGAAGAAAGGCTTGCCCAGCCGTCGGCGCGACCCGACCCCCTAGGGGAGACGGACGCGCCTGAACGGCCCCCGAGGCCCGTCGGAGTCCAGGCCTCGGGACCCGAGGGGAGCGCTCCCAGCTCCCCTAGATTGATTGCTTGGATCACTGAGATCCAGGCGTATCTCGCAGATAAGACTCTACCCGAGGACCGCGAAGGGAGTGAACGCGTCCGTCGCATCTCCAAGCGCTACGTGCTGGTGGAAGGGACCCTCTATCGGCGCGGGGCTAACGGAGTCCTCCTGAAGTGCATTCCTCGGGAACAAGGCGTCGAGCTTCTCGCCGATGTCCATGAAGGCGAGTGCGGAGCCCACTCCGCCTCGCGCACCTTGGTTGGCAAGGCCTTTCGCCAGGGTTTCTATTGGCCGACGGCTCTCACCGATGCGGTCGACCTGGTCCGGCGGTGCAGGGCGTGCCAGTTCCACGCCAAGCAAACGCATCAGCCGGCCCAGGCCCTGCAGACCATACCTCTTTCGTGGCCATTTGCTGTCTGGGGGCTCGATATCCTGGGACCGTTCAGGCGGGCCCCGGGCGGGTTCGAGTATCTGTATGTCGCTGTCGACAAGTTCACTAAGTGGCCCGAGGCTTATCCGGTCATCAAGATCGATAAGCACTCCGCCCTTAAGTTCATCAGGGGCATCACTGCTCGGTTCGGGGTACCTAACCGTATCATTACGGATAACGGCACCCAGTTCACTAGTGAGCTCTTCGGCGACTACTGCGAGGACATGGGTATCAAACTCTGCTTCGCCTCACCCGCCCACCCCAGAAGCAACGGCCAGGTGGAGCGCGCCAACGCGGAAATCCTCAAGGGCCTCAAAACCAAGACCTTCAACGTCCTCAAGAAGCACGGCGATTCGTGGATCGAGGAGCTGCCAGCGGTGCTCTGGGCGAACCGAACCACGCCAAGCCGAGCAACCGGGGAAACGCCTTTCTTCCTCGTCTACGGCGCGGAAGCGGTCCTCCCATCTGAGCTCACACTGAGGTCCCCTCGGGCCACCATGTATTGCGAGGCTGATCAAGATCAGCTTCGCCGAGACGACCTCGACTACCTGGAAGAGCGAAGGCGGCGCGCGGCCCTTCGAGCCGCGCGCTACCAGCAGAGCCTGCGGCGCTACCATCAGCGCCACGTCCGGGCCCGATCACTCTGCGTCGACGACCTCGTCCTACGCCGCGTCCAAACGCGTGCTGGACTGAGCAAGCTCTCACCAATGTGGGAGGGTCCGTATCGAGTGATCGGCGTCCCCCGGCCGGGCTCGGTTCGGTTGGCCACGGGCGACGGCACAGAGCTGCCTAACCCGTGGAACATCGAGCATCTTCGTCGCTTCTACCCCTGATGGGGGTCGGGTGTCATGTCTCGGGCTCGGGCCAACCCCGCACCCCCCCCGGGCGTGCAGGGTTGGCCGGGGGCTACCACATGCACATACTTATCTTTTTTCTCTTCCGTATTTCAATAAAAGCACTTTCGATTTCCAGAGGACCGTGTCTGTGCCGTCGCTTCCTTTTGAAGAATCTCGGCTTGAGTTAGTACGCTCGTGCTCGGCCCTGCCCTCGGTGGCCCGGGCCGGCTAAAACCGCCAAACGGGGCCCAGAACCGAGCCGTGCCCCGGGGCGTGGTGAACTCCGGGGGGGAATCGGCAAAGGCCCACAATCGGGTCCTCCTAACCCTCGGTCACCGCGCTCCCGGCCTGGCCAGTCTCGACACGCGGATCTCCCCAGGCACTAGCCCCGACCCGCGCCGTTTGAGGCTGGGACCTGGGCACGAGCCCTTGCTCAAGCCAAGACTCAGAAGGACCGCGGCACAGACCATCCTCGTCTTATACGCACAACAAACATAACTGACATAGAAATTTCCTCTTTATTTGATTGCAGATTAAACCAGTCTATACAAGCAGGGGGCTTGAAGGCCTCGGAAGAAGAAGGTAAAATTTAAGATCGGCGGGGGCTTGGGGGCTCACTCCGACGCACCCGGGCCGCCGGCCTCGCCGTCGCTGTCGTCCGCACCGTCGTCGCCGTCCTCCTCCTCGGAGTCGAGGGCGAACGCGAGCCGAGGGGCCGTACCCTCGAAGCTGTGGACGATGTGGTCGGCGGCGTCCCGGACCTGCGCGCGCGCGCCGTCCTCGGTTCCGGGAGGGAACTCTTCCAGCGCTGCCCACGGGGAGAAGTCAGGGTCCCTGGCCTGGTAGCTCGCCAGTACGAGCTCCACCGCCCCCCGGGCGAGGTCCCTCGAGGATGACTTGATCGTCTCCTCGAGCTCCTCGGGGAGCCGTTCGAGGACCCCGGCCATCTCCGAGAGGCGCTGGGCGAGGCCCCCCTGGTTGGCGGCGTACTTCGCGTACCGCCCGCCCCAGAGGCCCGCCTGCCGCCCGGCGCGGTCTAGACGCGAGACGGCGTCCCGAAGCATGCCGGGCCCCACCTCGCACGCCAGGCGGAGGGCCTCGACCTCCCCGGCGGACGAGTCCAGCGCGCCCTGCAGCTCGGCGACGGTGTGTTCGGCGGCTGCGAGGCGGGCGGCTAGGTCGTCGTGGCCCGCGGCCGCCCCGCCGCTGTGCGCTCTCGCGTCCAGCTCCTTCGCCCGCGCCTCGAGCTCAGCGGCCCGCTGGTCCAGCGCGGCCCTCTCGGCGCGGGCGCCTTCCAGATTGCGGCGCGCCTGCTCCTCCCGCGCCGCCTCGCGGAGGAACAGGCTGTCCGCCAGCCGCTGCGCCGCGGCCTCGGCCTCCTCGAGAGCTCGCCCCCGCTCGGCGAGCGCATCCTCGCGGAGGCGGAGTGCGGACTCCTCCTCGGCGGAGGCGGCCTCGTGCGCCGCCAGTGTTGCCTCCCGGGTGGCGACGGCGGCCTCGCGGTCCGCTAGGGCGCCCTCCTTCGCGTCCAGGGCGCGGGCGCGCTCCTCCAGCGCCGCGACGCGAGCCTCAAGGGCCTCTTCCCGCTGACGGGACGCCGCCTCGTTCTCCGCCGCCCGCCGCTCCCGGGCAGCGGCGGCGTCGAGGACTCCCCGGGCGGCGTCGAGCTTCTCCTCTAGCTCCGCCGCCCGGGTCCCGTATTGGAGGCGGAGGTCGTCCCGCGCCTCGTCGAGCACGGCGGTGGCGATGAGGGCGGTCTCCCGCTCCTCCTCTACCTCCCTGGCGATCTCCGCCAGGTCCCTACGACGGGCCTCGAGCTGTTTGGCGTGCTGGCGGTAGGCCTTGCGGCCCGTCTCCACCATGGCCTCCACCGAGCGCCGCCCCTCCTCGACGCGCGCCCACGCCGCGTCGAGCTCCGCCCGCTCCGCCTGCAGGGCCTCCATCTGGGCACTTAGCCCGTCCAGCACCGTGCTGTTCGCGGTGGCCAGGGCCTGCAGGAGGGGCTCCGCGCTCAGCGGGGTAGCGGAAGGCAAAGGGGAGAGCCGCCTCGGTGTGGGTGCCGCGCGGCTCGGCCCGCCGATCGGCGTGCTGGCCTCGGGGGCGCCCCCCGAAGCTGGCTCGTCCCGCGCGTCGCCCGGGGCGTCAGGCCCGGGCGGCGCGCCCGCGGCCTCGTTGTGGGTGGCCTCGGGGGTCGTCATGGTCTCGGGCGGAGTCGGGTCGGGGGCTTGGCAGGCTGCCCGGCGTGCACCCGCCGCCTCTGCCTCCCGGGCGGACTCCTCGGCCCGGCGGAGTCTGGCCTCCTCCCGAGCGGCCTCCTCGGCCTGGCGAACCCGGGCGGCCTCCCGGGCGGCCTCCTCGGCTTCCCGGAGGCGGTCCGCGGCTTCCCGTCGGTCAGCCTCTCGCCTCCGGGCCTCCGCGGTCACCGTCTCCTCGGCCTCGGACCGGCCGGACTTGGAATGGCGTGGGGGGCGTGACGGGATCTCGCTGAGGCAGAAGAAAAACCAAAGACAAAAAGAAGCGGGTGAGTAAAAACTCGCCTTGGGGAGTAGATACGGCCGCAGTGGGCGTGGGAACGAACCTGCGGGGAGGTCGGCTGAACGACCACCTCGGGGGCGAGATGAGGCTCCCCCGGCATGGCTCGCTCTCCCCCATCTTGCGGAGCCGTTTCTTCCTTCGCTCCCCCTCGGGCTGCGGCGCCGGCACGGCACCCTCTGGGCGCCTGCTGCTGGCACGCACCGCCCCGCCCCCTCGGGGAGGAGATGGGGGAGGAGTACCTCCCTGCTTCCTCTTCCCCCTGGCGTCGGCGGGGCGGCTGCCCCCCGGGCCCCCGTCGCGGGGCCCAGAAGCACGACCCCCTCCCGGGGTAGATTGTTCCCCCCTGCGGCTCCCGCCCGCGCCATCGTGGCCTCGGGGGGCCCGTTCCCCCGACGCCCCGACCACCTGCATGATGGCCAGGATGTTGGCGCGCTCTGGGTCGCAGCAGAGGGGGAGGACCCCTTGGGGGATGAGGGATGCCTCCACGGAGCTGAGATTCAGCACCCGTTGGACCACCATCCTGAAGTCCTCGGGGTCCCAGTCCCATTTTCGCCCCAGGTGGGTCCTCACGTGGTCCTCGGGCCCGGTGTACTCCCAGGCGCCTCGGGCGCGCCGCTGGAGCGGCGCGATCCGGCGACGAAGGTAGTCGCCGAACACCATGGCCCCCGTGAGCCCTTGGGATCGCAGACCCGCCAGGCGGTCAAGAACGGCGTCGTAGCCGTCCCCCAGATCCACCGCCGCCCGCCAGCTGGAGGCCTGCGCCGGGGGCTGGCTCGGGAGTCGGAGGCGCGCTTCGTCGGCGAGGGGGGTGTAGAACCAGTCGCTCTTCCAGTCGTCCCACTTCTTGCGGAGGACGCAGGGAATGTAGCGGTTCAGCACCTGCCCCCGCGGCTGGAAGTAGCAGCCACCGACTGCCGTCGGCGGCGACACCGGCTGCACGGTGAAGAACCACCGGAACAGCCGGAGAGATGGGCGCACCCCGATAAACATCTCGCACAGGTGTGCGAAGATGGCCAACGTCATTATCGCGTTGGGGGTGAGGTGCGCCATCTGGAGATCATAAAACTCCAGAATATCCATGAAGAAAATAGAGAATGGCGGGACCAGCCCCGCCATTGCGAAAGAGAGGAAGAAGACGGACCGCCCCGGGTAGTCTGGCGCCGGGCGTCCCTCGCCCAGCGTGACCACCTCCCGGCCGGTGGCAGATTCCGGCATGAATCGGCGCGGCAGCCCGGCCTGCCTCTCGCTTGTAATGCGGGAAGGCGGCAGCACGCTACCGTCGAGCGGTGCGGAGCCCCGTGCCATGACGCCGGCGGAGGAGGAGCTTGAGAGCGAGCGCGTGTGGCGAGAGTAGGGCACGGGAAACGAAGAGCTAGGGCACGAGTGGCGAAGGCAAAGGGAAAAATGGAGAGAGGAAGGAAACGAATCCCTTCCTCGGCGTCTTTATACCCTTGCCAACGCTATGCCCGGCTCCTCGCTTCCCGCGCCCACTACCTCGCCCCCTCGTTTCTCGCTCCCACGCCTCCACTAACCCCACTCGCCCGTTTGCGGCGCACGCGGCAGACGTGCGGACGTGGCGGTTGAAATGGGGCAGATAATGCGCGCATTAACTGCGCTCGCCGACCGTGAAAAACGCCATCATCATATCCCCAGGCGAAACGAACCGGCACGTCCCGATTCCCGCGCTGCTCGAGTAATGCAGCGGTCTTGAAGAGGCCGCTCATTATCGTCGGTCGGTTTTCTCTTGCCGATGCGCGCGATTCGCGACCGTTGGGTTCCTGTCCGCCTGTAGGGACCGGCCCCATCCGTCACCGGGCCTAAGGAGTGGCGTCACGCCCGAGCGCTTCCCTCGAGGGGGGCGGTCGCCCTGGCATAACGCCGGGGGCTACTGTCGGTGACATGGGACCGGGGGTGTCTGACTAGAGGCTTGGGTAGCCGCGGTCCTCCACGTGTCCCGACCCCCTCGGGGGGGTCGGGCCCGGGGGTGACGTGGCCACCCCTTCCTCTGTCTCCCCGAGGGGTCGGGCCGCTCCCGTTTCGGCCCCGAGGGCTGGGGCGCCCCGACCCCCTGTGATTTTGGCGCCACGTGTGCGGGTTAGGTGAGCACAACAGGGCTCACCTAACCGCATTTATAGCGGATCAGGCGAGCGCACCACGCCGCATTTAATGCGGCGCAGCGCACGCTTATCCGGTCCGTGACCGGTCGCGGTGTGTGACCGGTCACAGACCGGTCAGATCGCGGGTTAGGTGGCGAAGGCGGCCGATGGCACGCCTCGCCCCGTCCCGTCGGAATGATGAGAGCCTCCTGGCTCTCGTCCCTAGCCGGAGCCGGCGTGCTAACTCCTGGAGTTGGTATGTCAGTCCCGGTCAGATCCAATCCAGATTTCAGCGCAGGCGTGGCGAGGAAGTCGCCGGCCATTGAATGAAGGTTGAAACGGGCGTCCACCGGGAGAGCTGGCGAGCGGGGCAGAAGGCGTGCACCATGCTTGTCAGAAGTCACTTCCGGCTGTAGACTAGCCCTGATTGTAAAAAGAATGTTTCTTTTCTTAGGCAACTGGAGGCCCATGTGGTGACCCCTGATCAGATAAAAGGAGGCCCAGGCCTAGGAAAGAAGGGGAGGACTCCGGCGAATACGTTGGAGAGTAAGATTTCCATTTGTATTGTTGGAGACCCTCAGATCCACCAGAACACAGGAGTAGGGTGTTACGCTTCTCAGCGGCCCGAACCTGTCTACGTCGCCCGCGTCTTACGCGTTCCCTCTCTCGCTGACGTTCCTCAGATCGAGGGCGAAGAACCTCACTTAGCGCCCCCGGCCGAACCGGCAAAGGGGGGCCCGCGCGGTCTCCCGGTGAGGAGCCTCACGCTCCGTCAATCTCATATTTTAGAACAACTTTCATATAAAAATTTTTTTGCATGAAACGCATCGTTTAGCAGTTTGAAAAGCGTGTCACGAATATCCAAAAGTTTATCCTCTCTTTTAAAGAGGAAACGAACAAGGCCAATATCAGACACTGAATATGATCGTCCTTCGTCTTCTCATCAATCTTTTCTGACGTGGGTCTACTTCTGTTGTTGTTGTTATATGCAGGCTTGAAGAACCATACACCACGCTCACGTGGCAGTGTGTCGCCTACTTGAACTGATTCAACTCAATGACATAGAGGCATATGATTTTCATAAATTTTCTACGCTACAATTAAAAAGACAGTGATGGTGTGGTCGTGAGTTTGCCATCATAATCATCACTGACATGTGGGACATGATTTTAAAATTTAGGTGAGTCTATGCTCTGTACTCTAGACTGCAGCTCTTTAATTTTCTAAATATGACATTTTGTTTGTTTTTTAATTTCAAAAGTCTTGTTTCAATCAATTAAAAAATTATATTTTTAGTAAGGACTTAAATTTGCTATTTTAAATAGTCTTTTACAGTGCACGTGCATATAGCTAGTTAAATGTAAAAGATTGAACCGAATTATTTCTGTGACTGGAAAGGACCAATCGATCGACGGTAGTACTCCATTCGTTAAAAGAAAACCACTTATGAGTATCCAGTTATCCACATTTATATTTAGAAGTGAAATTTTTAGATGGAGAAAGTAGACAATGGTGATGTTTGAATCTCTTGAAGATAAAATTGTTTCACGTAAAATAAGGTGATATTAACGTATGATTAATTGAGTTTTAATTATTACAAACTTGAAAAATAAATTTATCTCATATTTTATAACAACTTTCATATAATTTTTTTTGCATAAATCGCATCGTTTAGCAGTTTGAAAAGCGTGTCACGAATATCCAAAAATTTATCCTCTCCTTTAAAAGGAAACGAACAGAGCCAATATCAGACACTGAATATGATCAGTACAGTGTCAGTATGCATCTTCCTTCGTCTTCTCATCAATCTTTTCTGACGTGGGTCTACTTTTGTTGTTATATGCAGGCTTGAAGAACCATACACCGCGCTCACGTGGCAGTGTGTCGCATACTTGAAGTGATTCAACTCAATGACATAGAGGCATATGATTTTCATAAATTTTCTACGCTACAATTAAAAAGACAGTGATGGTGTGGTCGTGAGTTTGCCATCATAATCATCACTGACATGTGGGACATGATTTTAAAATTTAGGTGAGTCTATGCTCTGTACTCTAGACTGCAGCTCTTTAATTTTCTAAATATGACATTTTGTTTGTTTTTTAATTTCAAAAGTCTTGTTTCAATCAATTAAAAAATTATATTTTTAGTAAGGACTTAAATTTGCTATTTTAAATAGTCTTTTACAGTGCACGTGCATATAGCTAGTTAAATGTAAAAGATTGAACCGAATTATTTCTGTGACTGAATATGCGCCATTCATTTCTCTCTAACAAAAAAAACAATGACGGTTATAAAATGGGATTATATTACCCCATATTCTGGAAAGGACCATCCCGCCCCCATGTTGTACTCAAATAGAGCAAAAGAAGGCAAAAGAAAAGGGACCCAAAGTGAAAATATGCAACTCCTGGAGAGATACATGTACTTAAATGAAAGCTGGTACCACGTCTCCTGGACTTTGAACATCTTGCTTTTCCGAAGAGCAGGGCCATGGGCCTTTTATCTAAAAAGGATAAAAATATAGATTAAATGGGGTCCAATATAAAATTTCCGTAAGAAAAAACGGGTTCAAACTAAATTCACTCTTATTTTCTGTAAATATGCCACTCGTTTACTTCACAATCAAAAGAAGACAAAAATGTTGAGCATCATATTCACATTCTTTATTTTCAACACATTTTCTTTTCTTTTCTTTTTCAAATAAGCCTTCCTGCCCATGCTTCTAAATATGAAGGTCCTTATCGGTTGCCCATATTCTCTGACAAACCAAAACGGTTTATTAAAAAATAAAAATTAATTTATAAGTAAAACTTTTATATATGTGTTCTTGGTGATGACTTAAAAGCCAATGCTAAAAAAACACGTTGAAAATATCTTAAAATTAACTTTAAAATTAAATTTAAAAATTTAAATTTTGACTTTTGCTTTGGTTTATTAGAACAACCAATGTGGCTCGAAAGTTTTGGACCTATTGTTGCACAGGAAGACAAAGCATGACAAAAGAGGAGCTGGCACCGCACAAAATCTGGCCAATGCAAGTTCTTCGTGTTTCTAGCAACGAGGGGAACCTGTCTAATGGCGGATAACCTGCAAAAGAGGGGTTATCAATGCAATCGAATGTGACCACTTTGCTCTACAAAATGGAAACTTGTGAACGCACCTTCTCAATGGAGGTTCAGGCGATGGTGAGGATCAAACTTGCCATGGCAGCGCCGCCGCACGTTAGAGGGGATTTCAACAACTGGCGCTGCAAGTTAGCCTCACGGTGGCCAAGCGAGATCAGCGCAGGAGTAATCCTAATTTCGCAGTTAATTTGGAAGGAGCGCAATGTGCATATCTTTCAATCCAATGCTTGAGCAGTGGAGGAGCTGGTCAATGTTAGTATTAGCCTGATGCCCTGATGTAGAAGCGGAGGTCCTCAGGCTATTGTAATGCAAACCAGGGGAGCCATGTAAAATAGGTGCTCGTTGTTTGAAAAGGTCTACGACATTGTTGCACATACCGTAAAATGTTTTCTCTCGATCTTAGTAAAACTTCTATAGGTGCACTCGTGCTGGTCCGTTAAAAAAAACAACGTGAGGAAAATATCTAGATAAACTGGTAATCAAATGCTCCAACACGACCGCACCGATATCAATAGCCGTGTGAGGTGACAATTTGAATATATCTTCGAGATATATATTACGGTTCGTTGTTGAGATAGCTAGCACCCATATAAAATTATCTATATCTCCTGAAGATGAAGATGAAGATAAAATATAATGTTTCACGTAAAACGAGGTGACATTAACGTGTGATTAATTGAGTTTTGATTATTACAAACTTAAAAAATGGATTTATCTCATATTTTAGAACAACTTTCATATAAATTTTTTTTTTTGCACGAAACGCATCGTTTAGCACTTTGAAAAACGTGCCACGAATATTCAAAAGTTTATCCAAAAGTTTTAGAAGAAACGAATAGGGCCATAATTTTACTTAAAATTTGTTAAATAGCTATTTCATTGTTTTAGAACTTTGAAAGACCGATCTTATCATGTATGTGTTTCTAATTTATAGTTTTTTAAAAATCACACCAGTCGCTGCCCCTTACTCATTTGTCAGCTGTTATCTTTTTACTTGTTTTCTCGATTTACCATGGTTTCTATTCATCCTTCCTAGATCCTTCACAAATTAGACACTATATTTTTTAATTTTTAGAGTTCATTGTCTTTTGTAGAGTTTTGTTTTTATAATTTTTAGAAGTTCCATCAAATGCCGCCACGATACTCCTCTATCGTCTGTCACTATCTTTCCTTTTTATTGTCATTGAGATTTAAAAAAATTATTTTTACTTTTTAGAAGTTCAGCCAACCGATGGTGGCTCCGCCATTGTACTCCTCTACGGCTCGCCTCCTATCTCCTTTTTTATTGTCATTGATATATTAAAAATTGAACATGATTATTATTGAAATTTATTTTTTATTTTATAGAAGTCCTGCCATCCACCGTGACCATGTTGCTTAACGGCTTATCCACCGTTCCTCCTCTAATAGTTATTGGTATTCTATTTTGGATTTTGTTTATATTTTTAGATGTTCCAACAATCGTCACCATCCTACTTTTTATAGACATGTTGTTTTTCTTTCTTGATTCTCATTTGTCATCGTTGTGTTCTAGATGAATTTTTTTTTGAAAATTCATATTTTTCATTCTGATATTTTGTTATTTATAAATTGTATTTCTACTTAAACTCTTATAATTATTTTTTTATTTTTTGAATTTATTTTATTTATTATTTTGAATTTTAATTAATATCGTGTTGTGTTCTAGATGTCTCTTCTTTCAATAGTCTTTATTTCTTATTTTGAATTTTACTTATTTATAAGTTATATTCCTAGTTAAACTCTTTTTTTCTAATTTCGAAACTTATTATATTTTTTATTTTAAATTTTAATTAATCTCGTATTGTATTGTATGCAGATTGTTTTTTTCATATTTTTTTATTTCCAATTTTAGTTGTTTGTAAATTGTATTTTTACTTAAACTCTTATTTTAATTTTTCTAATTTCGAAATTTATTTTGTTTTTATTCAAAATTTTAATTAATATCTAATCGTGTTATACATAGATTATTCTTTCAATATTTGTTTATTTTTTATTTCGAATTTTAATTAATCTCTAATTGTGTTATACTTCTACATGAACTCTTCTTTCAATATTTTTTATTTTTTATTTTTTATTTCGAATTTCGAATTTTAATTATTTCTAAATGTATTTCTACTCGAACTTTTATTTTTTTCTTCGATTAATATGAGAATTTATAGCCTTTACAACGAATGTGATGTTTTTTTAAAACTGTTTTTAATAATATAATAGATAAATAGATAATAGATAGATAGATAGTTATGAAAAGAAGGTTAAAAATGAAAAAAAAATACATCCACAGATAAAAAAAAAGACAATTCGGAGCAGCTAAAAATCCCCAAAAGGGAAAGAGAAACCCGCCTCGGCGCCTCGTACCTTGCGAACAAGTGTAACAAAAATCCCCAAATCGATCGAAAAGATCCCCAAAAAGAAAAAGAAAAAAAAGGTTGTTTTATTCCCCATCCACTCGTAGCGGGAAGAGAAGAGTCTCCCGGCGCTCGGAGCGTAGAAGCAGCGAGCAGCTTCCGGAAGGTAGCACGAAAATTCGCGCCCAGTTGGTCGGCATGGGCGCGAACGGCCACCCGCCGCCGGCGAGCGCCGCCGCGCAGAACGGGTCCCATTCCAGCGGCGGCGGCGGCGGCGGCGGAGGAGGAGGTGGTGGAGGGGGAGCAAACCCTAGCCCCGGCGGCACGGCGGCGGCGCTCCGGCACGACCCCGGCCTGGCGCGGGAGTGGTCACCGGAGGAGCAGTCCACCCTCGACGAGTTGCTCGTCAAGTAAGTTGCATGCTATGCTGCGTTGTGCAGATTTGGAGATTTGGCAATTCGGATTAGACTGTGCTTATGGGTACTGATTTCCGAGTTTTGGATACAATCGCTTCGATTATGTCGGGTAATTAAGATCGTTACTGTACCACGGCTTCATTTAGGGTTCCAATTATGTAATATATTACTTAGTTTTTCATGTCAATTTTTTCTGCCCTGTAATGCTACCAGTAGTATTTGTTTAGACAAGTGGATACTGTTGCAATGTTGAGCGACTTATTTTTTTCGTCCTCTATTCCCAGCATGTTTAGACTTGCTCTATCTTGTTGTACGGTATATTATGTGAATGCTCGGTCGTTGCATAATGGGTAGTACTCCTATCCACATGGCACCGACATGTCTTGTTGCCATCAAAATGACAGTAGCACCGAAACAACATTGTTTTAACAACATTGTGAGGGGCGCCATGGATGGTTGTTTAGCTTTGAGGGCCTTTGTTTTGCTCTGATGTTACTCTGGTGCTTGCTCTCAGGTATGCATCTGATGCTCCTGTCATTCGATACGCAAAGATAGCCATGAAGTTACCAGACAAAACAGTTCGAGATGTGGCCTTGCGTTGTAGATGGATGAATGTAAGTAATAAATGTAGCATGCGCCTTCAGCACTGTTATCATGGTGCCTGGTCTTGTTACCCTTTTTCCCGCAATGATTTGAGATTATGCATTTGATTTCAGAAAAAGGAAAGTGGAAAGAGAAAGAAAGAGGACCACAGCTCCTCGAAGAAAAGCAAAGATAAAAAGGTTTTACTAATATTTCCCCCCCATTCTTATGACTGTCGGAATGCATTCTGGGAAAATTGATCCTGACTTGCTATAAGAAGTTCATTTATAACAGAACCTGGTTGGACATAGTCCAAAAAGTCATTGAATGTAAATCCTCCAGATTATCTGGGATGTTATAATGATATTTCTTAATTGAAGATGTCAGAACCATCTCTTCAAAAAACTCAAGCATATTAGATCAACTAGTTTTTTTTAATACTCATTGATTTTCAGCACTTACTATGCACCAAGAAAGCATCTGTGAATTTAATCTGGTTCAACTATATTGTCCGTAATATGGATTCTTTTGTAAACAAGCTGTTAGCTCGGCGGTAGTGCTTCCACTTGAGAAGCCGCTGGTCCTGGGCTCGAACCCAGGATTTGCACAAAAAAAGACCCCTTGTCGGCTGTTCCGTATTACACGCGTAACCACTGTAGTTGCCTTCAGTGAAACGCATGAGGCCCACGTGCCCTGAGCACCCTGTGGCGCGTCTGGGCAGCCGGCCTTCGGGGCCTTTTCTCGACCCGGCCAGGAAGAGCTTCTTCTTAGTGCAATGCCATGGGAGCGGTCTTTTCCTAACTGGTTGATTTTTTTTTTAATGAATGGTTTCTTTGGAGCAAGTTTATTACATTTCTTTGGCAACTGTGTAGAGTAAGAGGTAGGGCATTTCTATGTACTAATGTAAAACTCACAACATGGTTTCATTGTTCGAGCTGTAAGTTATGCCATGTATTTAAACTTCAAGATGGCATTTGCAAGAGACACAATATTTCAAGTGTGTACCGCTATTCTTTAGCTTCAGCTTGGACCTTGCTCTATTGATCTATACCCCCCAAACCCAAGAAATGTGGCATTTATTTTGTATGCACGAGAGAATTCAGAATTTCATATTAATGCCTGCACTTGATACTTTTAATTGTCTCGCACTTTATTTTTGAGAATTTACATTTATGCACTTTAAAGTGGAACCGTTTTCTGTTACTTTTTATTTTTCTGCAGCTGGCATGAAATTAACATGTTTTTTATTATATTTATGTGAAAGCACTTGTTTTCAACTTCTTTTGCTCGTGAGTTGTGACAATTCACCAAGAGAAAAAGTTCCTTGTATGTGTGTGTAGCTAATGCATGCTATATTGATATATTCACAAGTTTTACACCAACAGACACTTATTGCTGCAGGAGAAGGTTTCAGATTCTTCGTCGAAACCACCTGTTCATATAGCTGGAAGGCCTAATGTTCCTCCGTACCCCCTTCCAGCTCTGCCCATTGATGATGATGAAATTTCTTCCAAAGGTAAATCACAATTGATGTTGACTGCACTATTTCGCAGTTAGTTCCATATGTTTTATTGAACCTTTTCATTGGTCCATTAATTTAGTTACATGCGCAATGAAGAAATGTGTGTGTTATGTGAAGTTCTTTCTTGTGTATCATTTGGGACTTGTATGGACCATTATTTGATTGCTAAAGTCAAATGCGCCAAATTTTATGTCCAGGTCTGTTGACATTGATGGCCTGGATATTGAATTGCTGAATTCATCACTTCTTTTTTTTTTCAGCAATTGGAGGTCCAACAGGAGAACTCCTTGAAACTAACGCCCAAGTTTTGAGTCAAATTTCAACCAACCTCAGCACTATGCAGGTATTGTGTTTTTATTTCAAGATGACCTCTGGTGATACTGTCTCATCAATATATTTCAGGATCATGTAATTTTTCTTTCATTTTCTCATTACATCTACCATATCTTTCCAGTTTTACTCACTTGATAGTTTATCCTTTTTGCAGATACAGGATAACATCTCTCTACTGTGCCAAACTCGAGATAATATACTCAGGGTCTTGAAAGAGTATGTTTTGAATCCTCCCTTCTGTTAAATTTGCAACAAAATTTTGAATTGATTTCATGCCATTTATCCAACTCTTCGTTGTTATTATTTGCTAATTAGTATCATTGTATCTTTTAGTAAGTAGCCGCAGAACATGACTTTCCTTGTTTGGGTGTGTATGATGAAATTAGAATGTCGCATTCTGTTGTCATGTGTGGAATTGTGATGAATCATATTTCATATGTAGCCATTAAAATTTGGAACTATGATCCTCTTTGCAGTTCCCATCAAACATTCTTTCATTCATTTTTCGACTGAAAATTTATCAATAGATGGATCATGGTTATTTTCTGTAGATTTTTCTGGTAGTCCATGTTACAGGACAGTCAAATCTATTAAGGTCTTACTTATGGGAAGCATACACATGCACTTCCAAGGTTATAATAAAAACTTCGCAAATTCAAATGCACAAGATACGTATCATTGATCCTGTTCTTGAAGCTTTCCGCGTTTCAATATGAAAAAGTAGCATCAAATGCTTGCACCCTGAAGTGCAATTTATTGTACTTAATCTCTATTTTGTTTGTTTAACATATATTTAGGTCCAAATATTGTTTGACAGCTCTAAAATTTAGTTCTGCTTCTCATGCAACGTTCTTGCAGGATAAATGATGCTCCGGATATCATGAAGCAGATGCCACCGCTACCAGTGAAGATAGACGAGGAGCTCGTCAACTCAATGCTCCCCAGGCCAACTGTACCTATGCAGTAGTGAACTAGTGATAGTGAATGAACATATATCCTCAGTAGTCTCAAGAGCTCTTTAGAATAGACAGCTAAAATAAAAATGCCAGCCTTGTTCTGTTCGTTCATTGTGTAGCTCCTCTGATCCTCACTCCAATCTGTTACTTTCACCATGTTCCGTCTAGTACTCTAGTTTGTTGACCTTCCAACCGTTCTCCAAATCAGCCGGTTGGAACATGTGCCATACTACCATGGGACATGGTTTGCTTCTACAGCAGTGTCGCCTTCAAACTCTGGCATGTTTTGTAATCTATAGCTGTTTTTAGCCTAATATGATGGAATATTGGAATGGGAAGCCTTAGGATTTACTCTCTGCAGTTCTCTCTTAAATGAGGTACAGTGTATGCATTGTTTGTTTGGTGCTTTCCTACCGTAGGTCTATACACTGAAGATCGGGTAATTTCATCGGATGCATATCTATTTGAATTAAATGGCTGTCGCTACACCCTTATCGTACGAAAGTAGCCTCCATATTCATTGTTGACATTACGGGTGTGTTTGGTTCAACGCTATGCTCAAATCTCAAATCATACCCAAAAAAATGGTAATAGCAAATTACCCATAGGCTATATGGTTTGTTACCAAAAAAATTGGGATGCCTTTATTTTGTTAAGAATATAAAACCTTTGAACTAACTTTACCAAAATTTTGACATCAAACCAAACAGCCAACTTATTACCAAATTTTTGGCTTGCCAATATTTTGATAAGGTTGAGAGTGGCTACAATCCAATCAAGACATCGGGGGGAAAATAGTAATGCGGGTGCCCAAAGCCTACATATAATATGCACAACAATTAATCGCAATTTCTGTGAAATGTTCATCCTGGCCCAGTTCCCGGTTGCCCATGATAGCTAGGGGAGCTCCATGGCAGAGTCCAGAATATTCGGAGGTCTCAAGCCCACCAAGCCCTACTAACTCAGCGTGCATCTCGCCCAGTTCAGAGGCCCACCACCCAACGGCGCGGCCATTCATGCCCCACGTCGCATCCTCTTCTCCTCTTCCTTTTTTTTTTCTCCGGAGAGTCAATGGCTCGGTCAAAGCTCAACGAGAGCATGTCTTCCTCCTCCTCTCCGTTCCCCGTGTCTCCCCGCCCCATCCGCCGCTAGCCCCGCCTCCTCCTCCTCCTCCGCCTCCCAGGCCCCCGCATTACCCTCCCCGGCGGTAGATCTCCCGTCCCCCATGGACCCGGCCGCCTCCGCCTCGGCCGCGGAGTCGTCGCCGTTGTCGTTGTCGTTGTCGTCGCGCGACGTCGCCGCGATGCCGGACTCGCCGCCGCGCCGGGCGGCGAGGCACCGGCGCGCGCAGTCGGAGATCCTCCTCGGGGCGGCGCTCCCGGACGACATCGCCTTCGACGCCGACCTCGGCGTCGTCGGGGAGGTCGGCGGCGGCGGCGGCGACGACTACGAGGAGGAGGAGGAGGATGACGAGGAGGAGGAGATGGAGGGGGCGGGCGGCAGCCGGATGTTCGAGATGTTCCTCGAGGCCGGGGGCAAGCTCGAGCCCCCGGAGCCTGCGGCGCCACTGCCGCCGCCGCCCGCTCGGCCGCGGCACCAGCACAGCATGTCGATGGACGGCTCCACGTCCCTGTCGTCGTCCGCCGCGGGTGTGGCGGGGAGGATGGGCGCGGACGCTAAGAAAGCCATCTCTGACGCCAAGCTCGCGGAGCTCGCCCTCGTTGACCCTAAGCGCGCCAAGAGGTGAGAGAGATTGGCCTGAGAAGTGAGAACCCCCTTAGTTTCGCTTGCTTGAATGCTTGTCACCTTTGTAGTATTTTTGGACGGTAAGAATTGGGGAATAGGGTATCGATTGCGGCGTTTGATAGGGACAGATTAACTGACTTAGCGTGTTTCTGATTCTGACGAAAGCAACCTACGAAGTCACAGATATTGTGGAATGGGAAGGAAGTTGTGGAATCCGTGATTTTGTGCTTTTAACGTGGGGGAATCATACATTGGAAATTAATCTATACTGCTCCCTTTGGTCTATTGATAAAACAGAGTATGGCACTAACTACTAAGCCTGTCTCTATCTATCATTGATGAAGAGAAATTTGGTTCTGAGCAGGTTCGGAATAGTGTAGTAGTTAATATTTAACAGAGCTGAAAAGAAGGACAGTCATTTGTGTTGTTCTTAATCTTACATCTAAGGTGTGATATGCACTTTTATAAGTGCTTATGGTGATGTTGGTGTGCTCATCATATAACCGATTAGCCCTTGCCCCTTATATCTGGTTCTTAATTCACTAGCACATTGGAGAATATCTTCAGTTGGAATATGTGATGTTGACAATTATATATTTGTTTTAGTCTGCATTCCCCTACTTAGAGGGGCCCTATATATTAGATAGATTTTGCTGTTATTTAGTCCCTTTTATCTGCAGTAATTTAGCTCAACTTTTTTTTAACTGTATGTCAGTTTGTGTTGTCAAATAACTCATCAGTCCAATTGTTTTCCACAGCTATCTAGACTGTGTTTGTCTGAGGTTATTTGGTTTTGCCGATTATTTTGTCTCACAAATTGGTTTTGTTTGCCTTTTGGGTTTTGACTTCAGTTAATTCTTTTATTCCTTTGAATCATTTTAGGATCTTGGCAAACCGCCAGTCAGCTGCTAGGTCAAAAGAAAGAAAGATGCGCTACATTGCAGAGCTTGAGAGAAAAGTACAGACTCTCCAGACAGAAGCAACTACACTATCAGCACAGTTGTCCATGTTACAGGTACTTTATTTTGGCTTTACCTTATCTCATACTTTGTGCATCCATGATTTAGACACTCTACACCAAGGTTTAGCAGTTAGTTCTACTGTACTAGATAAATGTCACTGTCTCACGTACCACCAACACAAAGTGAAAATGTTTAGTTAGGTACATGCCTATGCTTTTAACTTGGCATTTTTTACCTGGCAGGCTTCCTATTATCTGTGTTAGTATAAGGTTACTAAACTTGTAGGTTATTCTAAATTTCATGCTGGATGGATATCAAGTGAAGCTATTTGATATAGTGCCGCTTGTTCTGGAAATTCCGATAACCCATACCTTGTTTCCTCTATCTGAGCAGTAACCATTTATGGTGGTTAGGATGTTAACATCTGATTTATTATTTCCAGTTGCAAATACACCTTTTGTATCAGTTGATACTGTTAACATATTGCAGATTATGTAGTTTTTGAAGGAACTTGCTTTTCAGTTTTCCACGAGTCTATCCTTGATTATCTCTACCTGAATAATACAGAGAGATACCACTGGTTTAACAAGTGAAAATAGTGATTTGAAAATACGGGTGCAAACAATGGAGCAACAAGTCAGGCTGCAGGATGGTAAGGTTTTCATATCATCACAGTAATTCTAATCGAATTGCCATATATTTTGAAAAAGAAAAAAGAAGTGTCTTCATGACACTAATTTAATACTATATAACTGGAAATTACTTGAGCCTATGAAGTATTGTTTTTGTCTCTCTTTATTCTCTTGCGGCTGCGGTGGAATATTATAGTGTGATATCATCTTCGATTTTCTCCTGATCTTTTATTTTTCATCACCTAGTGATCGAAGTGATATTATTGTTTTCTCTACCCTTTTGCTGAGTTATTAGCCTTTTGTCTATGGTAGAGACGGAACAAAAAATCATAAAACAAGATAAAAGTTATATGAAGAAAGTAAGCATTAGTTAATGCAAATTATGACTTAGGATAGCATCTTTCATAGGCTTCAGATCATTTATTACTATTTTGTAGGTGTCACAAAAACTTTCTCCTACAATGTTTTTCCTATCATCTTTAGGATTGTAACTGTTCCTTGTTTGCATGTAGCACTAAACGACAGGCTAAGAGATGAGATACAGCAGCTAAAGGTTGCAACAGGTCAGGTTAATGCCAACTGCGGCAAAGCGGGAAACTTTGGCCTGTCCTCATTCGGAGGCGCCAACCCACAAGGTTACCAGCGCAGTCACATACAATCTCTTCTGGCAGCCCAGCAGCTGCAGCAGCTACAGATACACTCCCAGCACCAGCAGCAACAGATGCATCTGCAGCAGCAGCATCATCTTAGCACGGTCCAACAGCAGCTTCTGCAGGAGGGGTTGCCCTTGCCAGGGGATCTGAAGATGAAAGGAATTGCGGCGGCATCCCATGCACAGAACGCAGGCGCATCTGAAAGCCACGCTCTGAGGAGTGAGCCGTGAGTTGGCATAGGCTCATGGCGGTTGTCAGTAATAATAACATGTTGTATCTGAGTGAGTGACTCATGCATAGGCTAGCGCAATATCTAGGTAAAATTTCAGACTATCTATGAAGCGCTTAGATGCCTGCAGCCTGTAGAATGTAGATCCCATTCAGTTGTAAGCTGTAGAACTGATGAGGCAAAACTGAGTAATTCACCAGTGCCATGGAGTATGTTCACGTCATATGCAATCGTGCCTGTCTCAATATCTGACCTTGTTCCCTTGTGGACATCAGGTATGTCGACAAGTCCCTCTTCCTACTTCCCTCGCTACAAGAGTATTTTTTATACCGGTTTTGCCTGGAATTATTCAGTCCTGGTCAGAATTTTAATTTTAGCTTTGGATTTATGGCTTTTCGGCCGGTTAACGCCAGTTTTGGGAGCCTGTGTGGCTCACAACTGCATTGCTGCTGCTTCTGCTGCAGGAATAGAATGATATAGAAGTCGCCTTCGCTGATACATGCTGCCGTTGTTTCTACTTTCAAAATTGCGAAGAAAAGACCAACGCACATGAAGCTAGTCGGGCCAACCTCAGAGTCTTGAGTCCCTCAGAGAAGCTCTGTAGCTGAATCAGCAAATGATGCCATTAATTGATCAATGCACAGGTGAAGGGAAACGTGAACGAACTACCAACCAGAAGGGTACAACAACCACGACAACAACACCATGCACCAATGTACAAACACGAACCGGACCGGAGCGTCCAGCTAGGCAAAGAAACAGCAGTCCAGCCCCGGCCTCGTATCCTCCTATACCCCAAAAGACAAAGAATTCAATAATAATCAACCAATTAAACACACTCCTCTCAAAATGCGCTGTCCAACCAACAACTCTTGTGAGCTAAAAAATAATCGCTGTGTTTTGCTTTGCTGTATGCCGCGTCACTTGTCGTGAACGCGGTGTGCCCATATTAGTCCCAGTTCTCTGTATGCCCAGTTGCTGAGGACGGCGCATCATCGCGGTGATCGATCGAGAATGGATTGGAGATGCACGGAGGACGGTCAGTCGTCGTCGGAGTAGCAGCGGTTCATCTCGAAGGCGGCGACGGCGATGACCCAGACGGCGACGAAGACGCCATAGGAGACGATGTAGGCGCTGACCTCCTGCGCGATGTGCAGGCCGAGGAAGATGTTGCCGATGGCCACCAGGATCGCCGCCCGTCCGATGTAGTGGTGGTACCAGTTCCAGAACCGCCTCACCTTGGACGTCTTGTCCGGCCTCGCCAGGAACGCCATCACCTGCGTTGCCCATGTAATTCATCATCAATCAAACCATGCATAATTGCATATGATCATAAGGGCATAAAAACAATTCGGCCATGACGGATGCATGGAGAAATGGAACTAGTTGGCTCAAGAACATGCAGCTGACGTTACAGTCTCCGTTTACTAGTACTCAGATTCTCTAGTGTGATTCTGAGCTTCCCGTAGCTCGGTTGAGCAATTCGATCATTCGCAGTCAACTTACTCATGGCTAGAAAAATGATGCTGGACTTGCGGCGCATGTGCAAATCATTGAGCATTTCTTTTTCAACTCAACTGCTATTCTAGTTCTCCCCCATGTTCAGAGACTAAGTTAATACCTGCAGCGAGGCCATGGCAAGGATGGCGATGCCGAGCGCCCGGTGCACGTCGACATTCTTGAGCCCGTCCTCGTTGAGGCGGAACCCGAGGACGACCGACGCGATGCCGACGGTGAACGCGACGACCTGGATGGCCATGTGGGCGTAGAACCAGTACGGGTCCACCCGCCGGAAGTAGCGCGCCGCCATCATGCCGAGCGGCATCAGCACGCCCCACGCCATCATCGCCAGCAGCCCGTGCTTCCTCTCCGGCGGGAATCCCCCGCCGCCCGAGCCTCCGGAGCTCGACGCCATCCCTGAAAACCGAAACAGGTCAAAAACGAATCCTATTGCTCCATCTGTTTGTCGAAATGCGTGCAAGCTTTTGTACCGGAGGTGTAGTTGAAGGCGTGGGAGTGCATGCTCCGGTGCATCGAGAGGGTGGCGTCGGAGGGCGGCAGGTTGCCCTCTGGGCCGACGGCGTAGATCAGGTGCGGCTGCGGGAGGTCGGTGCTGAGCTGGAAGGCGAGGTAGAGCCTCCCGGAGCGCGACACGGCGACGGCCTTGTTCTTGACCAGCGTGAGGCGGCCCTTGTCCGGGTAGCACTCGTCGGGGCTCTTGCCGGTGAGGTAGTACTGCTTCACCGTGCCCTTCCCGCCCGACGACCACGCGACGACGGCGCTGCTACCGACCATCAGCCCCTTGCCGGAGAACCCCACCGCCACGTACGACCCCTTGTCCGGCGCCGAGAGGATGAAGCTCCATTGGCTCTCGCCGGTGTTCTTGTACTGCGGTGACACGAGCAGTTTGGATCAGATCACTTCAGCTTACGGTTAATTACCCCTTGATGCAAAATGTGATGGTTTATCTATGATGCACGCTACTTTGTTGCTATCAAATTTTGCTCCTCCCAAGTCTCAAAGTATCGCAAGAACATACTCCAACAGTGCTTAAGTACTACTACTAAACCATTAGGACCAAACCAGATCATCCAAGCAACACTCACCAACTAATTGCAGCATCACACTGTAACTCAATTAACTACCAAAGCTCCCATTTCCCAGCAGTATCATGCTAGTTTGCTCTCTGCAGGCGTGCATTGGCAATGGCATCTAAACTAAAAAAATCACCAAGATGAAATCGATATATGCAGTAAAACTCCAAGAATTTATAGGACTGCAAAATTCAGCAGCATACATACCCGCAGGACGAAGTCCTCCTGCTTCCAGACGGTCAAGCAGCGGAAGGCGGAGGAGTTGAAGGGGACGAGATGCGCGACCGAGACGACGCTGCTGCACGAGTCCGACTGCTGCTGCTGGCTCGCCGCGAACGCGAAGCGGAAGCCGAGGAGGAGGCAAAGCAGGAACAGATGCTGCACCGAAGAAGAAGAACAAGAAGCTGCCCCCATTGGCGTGTCAGCCTGCCACCAATCCCCTGCCCTGACTGCTCTTCTTCTCCTTCTTCTTCTTCTTCCTCCTCCTCCCGTGCCTTTTTTGGATTTGGCACGCGATTTGGCTTAGCTCTGAGTGTCACCGGCTAAGCTAGCTCGCCTCGGACAAGATTGGTGGTGCTTGGAAGGTAAGAAATGGCCAAGAAATGTGAGCCGCGGGGGACAGTTTGGCAGGTCAGAGGATGCTAGTGTTGTCCTCCCCTTTCTCTGATCGAATCACCCCCAATCGAGTACTGTCCCAGCGTGTATATATATCGTCAAGTGGACAGCGTCCTTGGTGTGCGTAGTTAGAGCCGTGGTGGTGGTGGTGGTGGTTTACCTAGGGATGCCGCACATGCATGGCAACAATCCGTGTAGGCGCAATTTGCAGTGGCGTTCCACTTGTTGATTAGAATAACAAAACAGATGTACATTTAGCCAATTAGGAGTTGCAGGGCCACCGCGGCACCAAACCCTCACCTTCTTGCCAGATTTTCTTGGAGACCTCTATCATCAGTCATTTGATTACTAGTTTTAGGGAGTTTTAACTCTAAAACAACACGAATGGGAAGGAACCCAATTTATGATCCGCTTCATGAAGCGGACATTTTTCCAACTTCTGGTTTTCAAAGATTACACTGGGCTTATGCATTCGCATGCACAAAACTCTAGTCTTTAGGTCTGCACTCTGTCAACCTGTTACATGTTCCGTATGTACAGTGGTAAACCAGTGCACGGCCAATGCTTACACGTTCCAATCCAAACCCGAACCCCAATCAAGTTTGGGGGGGACCCGTTGGCCGTTGCTTGTGAGTGCACACCATTATGAAACCCCTCCTGCACACCCAACCCATCAACGGGCAACACCCCCAACATGTCCCTTGTCCTCTACGTAGACCGCCACGCATGAGCGAGACAAAAAGCCAACAAGGCGAGAATACGCGCGCGCGTACGTACATCTACGACAGCCAACGCCGCCTGAGCTGCCACAGCGATGAGGTGAAAAAAAAGCCGGCCGCGCGCGACCACCACCGTCCACCGGCGGTGTCGCTGCGCGTGCACGGGGGATCGGGTGGCGGAAAAGCGGTGGCTGGCTGGGTTGGCTTGGCCCGGGGGATGATTATTGCGGCCCGGAGAAACAGCTCATGGGATTTAAAGGGGGATGCCAGGTTGCACATGCCGCTTGCCGTGGGTCGATTGGTTTGGTCTCGACGAGTGCGTCAGGCCGCGCGGCCGTAATCTTGCGTGCTGGTACAGTACGTTGCGGGGTTTGCAGAATTGCAGTAGTACTACCACGCTGTGTGACCTGGAGGCTGGCCTGCCTGAATCTTCGCGCACCTTGGCAGGATCTTCGCGTCATTAATTCGGTCGGGGTATTTTTACCCTTGATGTTGCACTGCTCTACTTGCTGCCCCGAAAGAGCAGGTGCCAAAAAGAAAGAGAGAAAATTCTGGTAAAAAACTTTACTCTGAACTAATCGTTGGGGTATACTTTAACCTTCTCACTTTTTCAACCTAGAACTATTGAGAATGTTGCAATGTACCATAATAACCAGGTGTGCGTGTATATATATATATGCCATCATATTTATTATATACTAAAAATCCATTAAACATCCTATAAATGCTCCTAAATCGTTATGTGACATTCTACAATCGCTCTTAAACCGTCACGTGACATTCTAATAAATCAAAAAAATTAAATTATTCTAAAAAAAATCTAGCCATTAATTTTTATTAAATCTGATGAATCCATTATTTATCATTGTTAGATCTATTTTTAACAAAAAAAATATATATACACCTCTCAAACCCAGCCCCACCCAAAGCCTATACGTGGACGTACGTACGTACATCACGTACGCCCCTGTCCCTCGATCCCTTTCACCTCTTTTCCTCCAATTATCTCTCCTATTTTCTCGCTATATTAAGTTAAAAAGCAAAATTTGTGTTGAAAATTAAACAACTATAAAGTCTAAATCATACCAGTAACTTTAAATTATTTCAGATTAAATTGACAGTTAAAGACCCATATTCACTAGAATTTAACTTTGAAAAGAAATAAATCACTTTCGGTTATATTTTCTAACTTTTGCAAACTATTTAAACAATTATAAAGATTATAAACAATGATATAGATTTTATCATCTTACATAACTTCATAATAATGAAATTAGATCTCAAATGATAAAAGTAAAATGGATCAATTATTTACAACCATTATATCTATTTTAAATAAAAAAAATCAACCTCGCAAACCTAGCCCGCACTACCAGAGAACTTATCTTTTATTCAATGTCCCAAATCACAAATATACTGGATGTATTAAGAACCGATATTAAAGCTCTTTAGTACTAGTTATAAAAACCCAAGTCCCTAGAAATATCTTTAATCCCGATTGATGTTACCAATAGGTATTAAAATACATCTTTAGTACCGGTTGGTAGTACTAACCGAGAGTAATGTTGGTGGATCTTTAGTCTCTATTGGTGTTACCAACCGGTACTAAAGATGCCTCCAGAGTTAGTTCAAAAGGAAAACATTTCTATCCAAGTCAGATGTGTGGAGTAGGTGGGATGATAACGCGCGTGAGAGCTGAGATGAGAGATCTTAAATTTGAATCCCACATTTTTTTTTGACTTAGTATGCATCTTCAGTACTGGTTTCTTCAACCGGTACTAAGTCTCGGTTACTACAACCGGAACTAAAAAGGGTTTAGAACCGTTACTAAGATCATTTCTCTACTCCACCAGGCCTTATACGTGGACGTACGTATTGTGTTGCTAACGTACATGATAATTATGAAAAAAAAGTACCAATATAGAGTATATCACTATATATATCCAGTTCACAAATATGCACGATTAAAATAGATCTGTCATGTCAACAAGTAACAACTCATATCTTGGCACTTTACATGACTATCAAGAATTATGAAAAAACAGTTAAAAAGTAATGAGATGGATTATATCATCATACGAATATGCTTAAAATGTGAGGTCCATTCTATTTAGCGGTTCAACCCATAAGGGAGTAACCTAAAATATCTGGAGTATAGGCTATGTGTTTTTTCCTCTTTGATTTTAATTAAAAATGCATGGTATGTAAGTATTTAATAAGTTTGGTTAATTAGGAAACAAAAATCATATTAAACTTATATATGAAATAAAAATATATGTTACAAAAATAAGAATCGACCTAACAAAATCGTACTTAGTGCATGGCGCCTAAACATTTATAAATGCTCTACACATACTTAATGCAAAGAAAAAAAGAAGGGACTAGAAGTGGAAGTATGCCTTCAATTAGATGAAACAGTACTATTGACAGAATATATCTTCAAATATATTCTAAAATCCATAAATACATCTATAGTATAAAATAAAATTTGTTACTGAAAGTTTAGAAAATTAAGACACACATATATATATATATATTACAAATGATTGTTTCGTAGTAATCAACTACATTATTGCGAGATGATATTTTCTCGTAAATTCAAGACTCACCTTTCCAAGTAATTTTAGTTTAGAATTCATATGTTGCCAGCGTAATTCGAGGAATATCATAACCAACTTTCGAAGCAACCCTAAACAAATTATCAACAAAAATAAATTTAGAATAAATTAAAAAAATATATATTTTAAGAAAAAGTCACCAGTAAATAAACATATGTAATAAAAATTCAGGCAACATCAAATAAAATACCCGCGCATGTGCACGGGCTACCTTCTTAGTTTTTTAAGAAAACGTAGTCAGTATATATCTATATTGTAAGTCCCAAAATTAGATATGTCTTGAAATTTTAATATATTTATACTGTAAGTTCTAAAATTACATATGTAAGTTATGTAAGTTTCAATATATATATATATATATATATAAAAGACTAAAAATAATTAATTAAGTAGTTGATACTACATAAGCAGATCAACAAATAAAGTAAAAAAGTTACACAAGGGATAAACAGGTGGAGAAACGGAGGTGCACCGTACACATTATGTCCAGCGCAGCGCATTCAAACCGTTAAAATCTGACTATACCCAGCCACGTAATGTGGCGACACTTTATCAGCAAATTCATTAATTAAATTTCGAATTGGACATATCAAATGCAAAATTTTCCGAAAGCTTATCCTGACGAGTCACCCACCTACCTTGATGGGCATGAATTTCGAGTGTCGCACTGGTTTCCATTTGTTCCCGATATGTACGTGCGTGAGTGTGTGATGTTGCCGTTTCATAACACCAATATGGATTAGGTAGACCTGCACGGCTGCACCTAACTTAAGCCGCTTTCACCCGTCTAATTGGCCCGATGGGCGATCATGTGCGCGATTAATCATGCATGCACTCCTATTGGGCTATGTGTACTGAAAATTACTGTCACTCAATCGCGTCATTGTCGCTCCACCAACTAGCACGGTTGTGTCACCCTGATCGCTCCGAAGAGGGAAATGCTTACGCCAAATTAGTGGTGACAAATTACACAGATCCGACCGGTATTTTTTTTTCTTTATAAAAGGTTTTCATGGACGTGTCCTCCTTGCGCAGGCCAGCATCATGGGCGAGCCCGATTGGTCACCACATTCAACGAGCAGGTCATCATGCTGCCACGGAAAGAAGAAAGACGAAATCGTAAAGTGAAAGGCTTTGGAGCATACTATTGCAGCTCGACTCCACCATTAAGCTGCAAGGTCGTTCTTCTGCCCACTGCTAGTCTGCTAGTACTGTTAGATGTGCAGTTTCATTGAGCGGTTCGTCTCTTCTCTGACTTTGCATCTTTGATTCCTTGTGACGTTACCTTGGACGAGTTTATCGTCACTTCCCCTAAATTGTAGTGGCCAGTGTAGTATTCCTACCGTTCCTGCATGCTTCACCGATAGTCCATGGAGGAGATCACCATTTGTTTGCTGCAGCATGTTACTACTAATTTCATGGAAAATCAGTGTGATCGTTTTATCTCACTGTCCACGCATCATCTGGTCATCACTGATTACGTAAGGAAGGCACAATATACGCAAAAATGAAGGCTATCCTATTTTCTCGTTGTGGTCAGTTGATGGACATTCTCGCAGATCTTACTGATCATACAGCCACGGTGCCAGCGTGGCACTCGCACATGAGAAAGATGGTAGAACCGTCCTAATTAAAATGCAGTGCCATGAATGATAGTCTCGTGTTACTTGGCAGAGAAAATCAATACAGTTAGTCAAACGATATGAATTCAGAATTAGCTGGCACACTCCCGAAGTTGACACCTCAATAATTATCTTCTCTACCAAGGATGCAGCAATGATATATCACAGGAAGAGTTTGGTAATAAAGTGGGAAAGCTACATTACGGGACAGTGTTTGCGTCCACACCCGTTCTCCGTCCGTCCGTCCAGAACTCCAGATGGATTGGAATTCTGGAGCTGAAGATAAAAGCCAAAGAAAAGCCTGGAAGATGATAGCCGACAGAGTACAGAACACATCCACCAGGGTGAGCAAAAGAAGATC
Source organism: Oryza officinalis (assembly GCA_008326285.1). Taxonomy (NCBI): domain Eukaryota; kingdom Viridiplantae; phylum Streptophyta; class Magnoliopsida; order Poales; family Poaceae; genus Oryza; species Oryza officinalis. The sequence continues at coordinate 27,159,027 of BDMV01000004.1, read as the reverse complement.
ACCGCCAAAACTATGAAGCAAAAGGCCAAGCGAAGAGCACCTCGTTGCCTTTTCAGTTTTCACGTTGCCTGCCTCGCTTACCTCGTGGGCTACCTGAAGATTCTTACTCCATTTCAACCGTGCACTGCTCGTGGAGGCCACACGCGCCCACTCTGCCACACTTACTACAGTTACTTCCGTACCAAAACTCATATGCCAGTATGGATTGACGCACAGAGGCCCTGAAGTTTTGGATATTCTGCAGCTACCTGCAGCTGAAGCCCGAAGAGAACAAATGTACACTGTGGATGCATGGAGCATCGAATTCGTGAGGCGGCGACAGAGCAAGGCAGAATCAGCGGCAATTAGCACAGCACAGCACAACATCGAAAGATGGCGAGCCGATTATTCATTTATTCTTCTGTCCAAACCCGTGAAACATTCAATGATAGTAGTCGGAAGCATCTGCCACTAACGTAAAGCGTGAGGAAATTGCATTCACAAGCGCTAGCATATCTGCCGAGGACGACAAATTAATCACCAGAGGATGGAGAGGACTGGCTGATGGCCTTAACCATGTGCCGCCGCGGTGGCGTCAGACGACCGGAGGAAGGAGACCCCAACGCCAACGCTGCCTGGCTGCCTCTGTGTGTGACTGATGAGTTGGGAGGCGTTACGACGGCCATGTGACGGCGCGGCCCCCCGCCCCCGCGGCCCGCTCGCGCACCAACCGCGCTACGCTACAGCAGATTCGCTGGAGGTAGGGATATTCTCCAACTCGGCCTGCCCTGTCTCGGCGCGCGTACGTGCGTGCGTGCGAGCGGCGATGAGGGCATGAGGCAACTCCAGATCATATCCCATCGGTGGCGGTATAATATTACGAGGCGATGCTTCCTTACCTCATTTGGTTTGGGCCACGCGAGGCGCGGCGCGTACATGATAGGGATAGATAATGTCATAATGTACATGCATACAGGTAGGTACAGGAAAGCCCAGACAAAGCTCTCGTCTCGTCCAGGTGTTAGTGTGTTACAACAGGGAGGTAATGGACCGGACGAATGGTGTAACAGGCAGAAGGCTCGGTGCGTGTTGCCTTGCCTGGTCGCTAACTGTGTGGGACTGTGGGTTAATGTTTCAGGTGATCTTTGCAGTGTGTTGCACATGGTGATTTCGTGAAAACGAAGTTGCCAGACAAATCAGATTGGTTTTCACTTTTCTAAGACTCGGGCATTTCATTATCCAAAAAAAAAGACCCGGGCATATTAGCACTTACAAAGAGCAGAAGAGAGGATAGCACGCTAGGCCCATCGGACTAAGAACGTCTCTGATTCAGACGGCCCATATAGGGATCAACATTACACTGGTCTTCAGAGTTCAGAGTGCAGAGTTCAAGACTTCTCCTTGCTCTTAGACACGAGAAACGCATTCTAAGATGCAGTCTTACCGAATACCGAACCGGATTGCTGAATTCACTGGGGAAATGACAGGATGTAGGATGATCTGACCCCGGCGTGAGTGACAGCATCAATTCTGCAGCCACAAATTGCTGATTCAATTTCATTCGTCACCGATTACAGTCTGTTTTGACGAGGTTTTCCATCGATGAAAGCATCAGCAAACCAAGAACAACCAATTCAATCGTATTAAAACTTTCTGATAGTGATATTTACTACTATGAAATAACAGCAATTCCAGGTAAAATCACATATTACAAATGGTAGTTTTACAGGCTGTAGGATAAACAAGAAAACCTAGCCCAAGCAGAGGTAAACAGCAGCCGCAACGCCGGCGGTGTAGATGGCGACCAACCTCCCTACCACCCCGGCCCCGGCGCGGGTCGCGAGGCCAACACCGACGAGCCCGGCGGCGCCTGCCGGGGCGCGGACGAGAGCCGCCTGGGCCGCGCCGGCGAGCACGGCCTCCCTGAACAGTTCGGCGGCGAACTCCCCGAACTGGCCCCTCGAGAGCACCGCCGCGTCCTCGAGCCCCGCGGCGCGCAGCGCGGAATCGACGCGGGCGCGCGGCGGCGGCGAGGGCACCCAGCGGCGGACGAGCGGGAGGGAGCCCAGAAGCGAAGCGTGGAGGTGCGTGGACGCGTCGGCGAGCTGGTAGGGGCGGACGCCGGCGAAGGCGTGCTGGGCGTCGGCGAGGCAGCGGCCGAAGGCGTCGTCGCAGGCGGCGGCGAACGCCGGCGCGCCCCGGAGCGCGGCGTCCACGCGCTTGGAGGGGCTGAGGCCCATCTCGGAGTGGGTGAGCGGCGCCGGCTGATCGAGTCGTTGTTTTGGATGGGGTAGATTGGGCTTTTCCAGTGCTGCTGTGAATTTTGCTTCCTGTTTTACCCCATGATTTGACTAATGGTGTGCTGGATTCGTTGGGCTCGGCTTAGCAAAAGGCCCATTGGCATGTTGCAAAGTGCAAACCCAATGGTTGCGGTTTGGGCTCCTCTAGAGCTGGCTGGCTCACACGCTACAGAGGACGTAAAACTATACTAATGCATTATACTCATTGTCTCATCATGTAAAAGTATCTTCCATTTGCATTGCATGGTACCAGCTCTTCTCGAGGAACTAGTCGATCCGTACTCTTGTTTCCTACCGGTGGCAGGCAGGTAGAACAACGCTAACTGTTTACAGTACCTTCATCTTTTTCTTTAGCTTCACCATGTTCCTTCGACCGATCACCGACCGGCATGTAGCTGATATACAAATTCGTAGGGTCAATGCTTTTCTCGATCTAAAGCGTTTGATACACTACACACCTAGGCGTGTACTGCCGTGTAGTAGGCCAGTTAATTCTGGTACTCCGGCCCAGAGCTCCACTCGCATATGGCGTTGCGGCAAGACGTGCGAGATTGCGGGCTCTTGTGCTTGCCGCTGCCCCTCAAAACCACACGCACCCACGACGTTGGGCGTTGGGGAGGGTAAACAAATCCGCTCCATCGATCAAGCGTCCGGGCGAAACTTCCATCGATCACCGCCTAAATTTCCGAGAGCTCTGATTAACGCAGGTACGCAACTCGATCGTGGCCTAGCTTGTTTAGACGTTGTACCACTGTCGCGAAGTTCAGGAGTAGGTTATGCATTTTTTTTTATACTGGTTAGATGGGTAAACTAGTAATTGGGTGAACAGATGATGATCTAAGTGAATCATTTTTAGTGATCCTAGCTAGTCGAATGTATCTTGCCTATGAATGGTTCCAGGATCTGTCTAAAGTTCCAACGTATATCTAGTTATTAACGGGTATAGTAGTCTGCATATAGTTTCCTTTTTCAAGTATTTTACTAGCTGATCAACCGTTCAACCCTTTTTTAAAAAAAGAAGATAACTATGAGCCACTTTGGTTTGGTGCCCTACCAAAATCTCAGTAGTTCAAAACTTTAAACTTTTGGATTACTAAATTTATAAGACAAATTTACTGCTACATAAGAGATGGTGTTGGCAAAAAATTGATACCAATCGAAACATCAAGAAACATAATTGAAAATTACCAATTAATTAGCAGGACACAATTTGATACCAAACCAAATTAGCCCTACATCTCTGGTCTCTGCATAATGGATACACACAAAAGCATGCATAGAGTAAGGTTATAACAATAATCAAATAAAAGCTCATTGCAGGGCAAACTCCTTTCATAAGAAGAATAATAAACTAAAAATAACTTTGCCCTGACAACGAAATTATGTATGCAAGACTATCACGAAGGTTCAAATTAAAAAAAAATTATAGTTCTTAAGAAAGTATCTCGAGATACTTAATACAATACCTGAAGGTATCAAATTTTACACTAAAAAACAGACTATTTTTTGGGTACATTCTCAAGAATGATAAAATTACACTTAAATTAAACCTTGCGACCACATTAATGTGTTTAAGCAAGATTTTTGCATGATTTTGGGATCTGTTTCGAGGTTCCATTTCTTGATCGGCGAGCCACATACTCTTGGACTGTGTGTTTGCTCGTCAGGTCTGGCACCATGTTTTATCTCTGCTAGGCTGACCTGACCTCGCTCCTTCTCGCAGTTGCACGCTTTAGGTTTGGTGGCCGACTTCTAGGGCCTGCCTGCCGGAGCCTCTTCGCCAGGGTTTCGATTCCCTAGTCCACTTGGTTTCTTGTAGTTGTGAAAGCAACGAAACTCTAGGGTGTTCGACTTTACTCTCTCGTCAGTGTGTGTGGTTCTGGAGTTCATTCTACAGGAAGGTCGTATGTGGTCTACTGCTGGTGTTGTTGCTTTTGGGGTCCCGTTGGGAGTCTAGTGGGACCACCTACCCGCCCCTCAGTTTTAGGAGCAACGTTTTTTCTCTTTTCGTAGATTTTTCCTTACCAGTACTTTTCTTTTCGTGGCAATGGCCTATGGCCGTTGCATTGTTTAAACTGAATTATGATTTTTTTCTAATATATTGACGTATAATCATTTTGCGCGTTCGCGAAAAATGAAATGCATCATGCACGATGGTAATCATTATTACATACGGGTCTGCTTAATTATACTATTCCCACTATATTCAATTAAATAGCATAATCTTATGCTTATTTCATTTTAAAATAAGAAAAAAAATCATTATTACATACGGGTCTGCTTAATTATACTAAGAATTTATCACAAACAGTTTGAACTTTGCATGGATCTCTGTCACGTGAACTTCGTTCTATGTAGGAGTATTGAACATCATGTATGAGGCATGCCCACGCACCAAGCTACAACGGACTCAAATCTCGTTGGTCTATGGTGCAAACCGTCCACAGCCCCTCCCATGAAAAGGCGACCCGATCGGCCTCGTTTTCCTACCGCAATTAAGGCAAACTCACTGATCAAAGATTCGTTGCATACAAGCAATTAAGCACGCTACGGAGTAGCTAGGGGACCTTCTCTTCTAACCACACACATGACACACAACAGACAAACTAATTCTCTCTCGTACGTGCAGCTTAATGACGGTGAAGGAGCCTATATATACGCGAGAAAGGTTAGCTACCCTGACCATGTACCAATAACATACAGCTCGATCGATCGAGAGTGGTAGTACAAGCTCACCTCTCGGCGATCGATCGATCATGTCGTCCCAGAGAGGCAAAATCCTCGCCGTTTTCTTGCTGCTCGTGGCCCTATCATCCACCGTCCTTTCAGCCGTCGAGGCGGCGAGGCGGCTGCCGGGCGAGCAGCACAGCGCGGGCCACGCGACGGCGACGTCGCTGCATGAGAGGGCGAGGTCTCTGCTCATGGCGTGGGTGGCACAACTCACGGCGGGGCCGAGCCCGAGAGGCCCTGGCCACTAGACCAGACAGACACTGGGCCAACAACTCATGCGTATGCAGGTGTGTGTGCACCAGCGTCGACGTCGCTCCGCAAGGGATGTATCCTTACGCGCTATGGCTAATCGTTGGGTACAGTACTACACTGTACTGGGACAAATATGCATTAGTAGTTGTTATCTTCGCTTACTTAAAATAATTCCGCCGGCCGCTTACACGAGCGCACACATGCATGATGGGTTGTTATACACGTATGCTCCTTCAATTCCTGTATTTGCTACTCGTTCCATTGCATATGTGTGTTGGAATAACAATGGGAGATATATATCATTAATGTACTTGAAACATTTCGGTTTAAGGCCTTGTTCGATTAATTTTCAAAAAAAAAATTGAAGGGAATTGAGTGAGATTAATTCTATGTCTCAATAGATATGGAATTATTCCTCTCTATATCCTTCTCAATTGAGTTTGCTACGACAACAACGAAATAAATAAATAAATAAATAAATAAATAAATATATATATATATATATATATATATATATATATATATATATATATATATATATATGTGTGTGTGCAAATATGGGAAACGTACGTAGAGCCAGAAATGTAGGTTTACCGTCAGAGAAACCATGCTGTATTTTTTTTACGAGGACTGTATGCTTTGATGCAATACCTTATCTTTTAAAGAGAAATTCTATTGCTAGCTAGAGTTGTTTGCATCTTTTTTTCAAATTGATAAAAAAAAATAAACGCGTACCGGTCATGTTCTTGAATATACGGAAATACTACTATTGTATCTATTCATGAGATAGCTCAATCATCTTATTTACATAGAAGTATGGAACACAAAATTTTACTCAGGTTGCACACATTTTAATTTGCATAAAGGACACATGGTACATAATGTCAAGTGGCATATATATATATATATATATATATATATATATATATATATATATATATATATATGGTCTTTTTTCTATAGTTCAAAAGTAGTAATTTTAAAAACAAAAAATGGTTCAACCCTTGGGCCAGGCTACATTACCATATCAGAGTCATATCACTCCAAAGCACGCTAAATCTGGTTGAAGGTTGAAATATTGTTAACAGTTTAATAGTTAAAGGTAATAGATGTGAGTGTGCATGCGTGTATACGAATATATGTGTTTGTATTTTATTTTGTAAAAAGAAATGATAATAGAATTTATGGTTGTTTTCAGAATTTAATTTCTTGAAAGGCTGTAAAATGTGTTGTGCCAAGATTTTGTTGGTTTTTACTTGATTGGGGGGTGGGGGTTAGGGTTGAAGGTATTTTCTCTCTCGAGGAGATGTGTTCTGGTTTGTTTAATGTTATTCAAATTAAGGTTTTGTTTAGATTATTGCCAAAATAAACCTTTTAAAATTTAGCAATGTCAAAATTTTGGTAAGTTGACAGTATTGTCAATTTTTGATACAATAGACTAATGTGTTGTGCCAAAATTCACTATACATTATAAATGTTTGGTAACAAACTAAATGCATTCACATATTTATCAATCTATCAATCTATTATGTACTAAAAGTCCATTAAACTTTCTATAAACGTTTCTGCACCACCACTTGGCGCTCTAATAAATTAAAAAAGTCCAAAAAATTATGAGAAAAAAACCAAAACATCTATCCATCGTTTTCATTTAAATTGATGGACCCATTATTTTGAGCCATCAGATCAATTAAAAAACAAATCCTTCCCCTACCACCTCTACCTTCCTCCCGTAGGTAATCTCACTTACGTAAGTAACACCATATATCTCTTTCTATCTCTCACCCCTTCTCTCTACTTACTATTTTATATAACTAGCAATCCAACGTAAACATGATGAGTTAAATTATCACAATTTAATAGTTAGAACCATTGAGATCAATAAAATAAAAAATTTCTGAGAAAAAAATATAAAACATCAGGCATGGTGATTTGATGAAACCTACTATTTAGATCCGATCTACTAATAAAGTAATTAATCCCTCCTTAATCTCATGCGTAATTACAAAAGTATCTACGTACTATTGGTTGGAAAAAACCGTAACTACCCCCCCTCTCTCTCTCTCTCTATATATATATATATATATCACACAGGTGTAGAGATGGCAACGGAATTCACCGTCGGGGGTCACAACTGCGTCCCCGTCCTCGCAGTGTTAAAATTTCACCGTCTCCGTCCCCGCCAACAACGACGGGGCTGAATTTTATCCATCCCCGATCCCCATACATTGAATTTATCCCCGCGGTTACCCCGTCCCCGCTTAAACAACAAATCCATCTTCAAATCATATATAAATATGCACTGCAACACAAATCAGCAGTACATCACATCAATATTCTTCCAAAATAATCCACTCAACAAACTGTAGGTCATAGGATCATAAATCAACATTACATCATACCAATATATATCCAAAATATTTCACTCAACAAATCAACAAATCACAGGATCATTCATCATTACTTCATTTGGCAAAACAAAAAAAAGCATCATGTGAGTCACAAACTGATAGATGAGTTTAAGGCACAGTTTCACAAATAAGCACAGTTTCACATAATGACAGCAACATATGAGTATTGGGCTCCAACCTCCAGTGGATCAACACAATTCACAAAATACATAAATAATAATCATGCATGCATATGCTAAAGGGTTCCAGTAGACCAGTACAGCCAAAAGTGATGCCAAAAGCTTATAACACCAAGGCACTTGATGACCTAAATATAGAAGTACTACACACTCAATGAGTTAGCTTAGAAGGCACTATCTTCATGTTTTAAACCAGTGCAAGTCCCTGCATGCAAGAACAAGCAAAATATATGGCCATTAGTCAATTATTTGATAGCAAGAAAATGAGGAGAGTAAAATGCATTGGTCAATTTTTTTTCAGTTTTAAAACAATACCTCCATCTTATCTTGGATCTCTTGAAGACAACTCCAAAAGCTTACAGGTTCTTCATTATCAGCATCTACAAAAAATAGTTGTAATGATTATTATGCAACCTTGACATTGGAAAATATCAATGAACACACGATGTATGAATGGTACAGCATATACACCTTTGTACTTGTTTTGTAGCTAATTTTGGGAACACATTAAGGCCTCTAAGATATCTGAAGTGTGTCGGCTGCGATGCTCACTAAGAACCCTCTCACTAGTGCTAAATGCAGCCTCTGAAGCAACTGTGCTAACTGGAATGGCAAATATGTCTCGTGCTACTTTTCTCAATGTAGGATATTGTGTCCCAGCCACCTTCCACCAATCAAGAATCTTAAAATTTTTCATATTAATTGAGACTAACTCATCCTCCAAATACCTATCTAGCTCAGATTTGAATCTTATTGTTGGTGGCCTCCTTCTAGCAACATGTGCACTGATTGAAGACAATACACCTGAATTAGCAAGTGAAGGACCTGAAGATTCAGTGTTATCTTCATCCTCTTCCATTTCATACTCCTTTATGAGATCATACAAATTGTTTTTTAACCTCATCAAGTTTGTCTGCACACTCTTCACTTGATTGACTAGTAATGGTCTCAATGAATCCAAGGAGATAGTTTGTCTTAAACCGAGGATCAAGTATGGTGGCCAATTCCATCGGTCCTTGGATTTTCTTTCAATACTTATCAAACTTAGCAATCATTTCAATTGACATTTCCTCTATAATAGGATTTCCACATGCAGCCCACTGCCTAATTTGCTCTTTAGCCTCACAAATTTTCAAGAGTTGGACATTGGCAGTCACATATTTTGTGCCAGAGAATACTTCAGTGATGTCATTGAACAACTTGAGCCTATTCACTACTTCTGTAGCAAAATCCCATTCTTCTTCACTAGGGGCACAATCAAAGAGCTTCTCAACACGTCTTGCACGATCAAAAGCATGTGCACAAGGTAAAGCAATACTAAGCATCTTGTAGGTGGAATTCACCTAGTTTTGCAATCAAGGCCTAACTTGTGATCCATTTTAACTTTGACATGCTTAGCAATTTCATCAAATTTCTCTACTCTCTTAGGCGTGGCTGTCCAAAAAGCAACACTTTCACGAATTTTTGCAATTGAATCTTTTATCACCTCTAAACCATCCTTCACAATCAAGTTAAGAATATGGACAGCACAACACATATGCAACAATTTTGTCTCCAACATCGACTTAGGCTTGCCAATCTTCTTACCAAGTTCAGTGATTACCTTATCATTTGTGGTACAGTTATCAAGAGTAAGAATTGAGATCTTCTCATCAAGATTCCATTCCACCAATGCTTCATAAAGCTATTCACATATAACTTCAGCTGTGTGTGGAGCAGGCACATATATGAATCTACACATTCAGAATTAAAGCAATATTAAATTCAGAGCATCGCCGAAAATGAAAGCTAATCCCATGCTGAATTAAAGATGTAGCAGCAAGAAATGAAATCATTTGTTCATCAAGTAACTCATGATAATGTTTCTAAGTGTCCAAGAATCATCAATGAAATGGGATATGACAGCCATGTACCCTCTTTTTTGGTTATCAGAGGTCCACAAGTCTGTAGTAATAGTTAGTCTTGACTTAGTTCCAGCCATGTACCTGTGACAGGTGTGAGATACTACTATTATTTACATAAGTACATACATTAGAAAAAAAACTATAAATCCTTTCCTCCTGACCCTAAAATTAAAGATTAAAATTTTGTTATGTTTGTATGTACGTACAAACGATCAGTCCACCCCCTTCTCTGTGGCTCATTTCACTCATCTTTATTTTCTAGGGTAGTTGACTAGAATATATATTTGATCTATAATACAGTAAAAAAATTATCACATGGAATAATATTATAGCTCTTTCTTATGTCTTTCTCATCCAAATGACCTTAATAATTGCTCTCTCCTTTTTAAATAACTGATAGTAGACACTATATTTATTTACAAACAGTTCCATCAATCCTATTAGATTTTTTGAAGTAGTGTCGAATGATTAATCCTGCTTATTTTCAAAAAAAATCTACGCCACTAAAATTTAGTACCAATTAACCATAAACAAATCATATCTACTCTATGCAACAACTTAACTCAAAACTTTTAAAAAATTATTTTCATTGCCTCCATCTTTTCTTTGTCATTCCCTTACAAGCTCCAAGCATGAACAAGATAGCTTGATACACTACTGTAAGTATGGCAAGGGCGTACATATGGTTTGAGTTGAATGGCTCGGACAAGAAGCCACTATTATCAATAGAGCTCAATTTGCCTATTTATTGATGTAATCCTTTATAAGTGTGCTGATGCTGAATTATGTGTTAAAATTATGCTTCACCCTGGTCTTGAGGGACACGGCTACATCTATATAGAACTCATGTTTCAAGGCATAAAAGAAGAAAGCCTTGATGAGTGTGGTCGGCTTCACCCAGTAGAGACTTTATACCTAATTTTAATGGTTTTATCCCATTAATTGGTAGAAGCAGTATTTCAAATATTTATATATAGATTTAAACATAAGTAATACATCGGACTTTGGTATGAAGTGGATATGAACTTTTTATTGTATTAATGATATATTAGGTTTGTTTTTGGTATGGATGCAATTTCATGTATTAAAAGGCACCCAGGATTCAAGACAATGATAATAAGTAGTGGTAATAGACAAGTTTACATATAAACGGGAAAAAGTGATTTTTGTTTAAATATGATAGACATTATCATTTAGTATGTCAAATTATATGGTTTATGGTTTAGATATTTCTTTCTTATATAATTATTAGGTGATCTACGGTCCTTAGAGATATTACTTTTTTTATGTTCTTTTATTACAGTCCTTAGAGATATGACAGTCCTTAGAGGAGGTGCCCAGGAACCCGATAAAAAAATGTTTAGCTATTATTCGTCTATTTTTATCATATGTGCATCCTCTCAGTATAAACTTAGGCACCCGTATCAGCTTTAATTTGGTCCAAAATAGAGTAAAGCAAGCACGTGACACCTCTCTCCATTTTGTTTTAATTCTGCCCCTGCCTGCAAAACCGCTAATTCACGGCTAGTCGTGCGCCGCCTCTTGCACGCGGTGCAGCCACGTGACACGCGCGGAGAGAAGGGGGGAGGGAGGGGTGGCGAAACGGCGCGGGGGAGGAGGCACGTGGCATGTGGTTTCTTTGGTTTTTTTCGGTTTTTTAATATGTACATTGTATACAAACTTTGTATACGTATATATACAATATTTTTTTCTAATATATACATATACAAACTTTATATATACATATACATATATACAAACTTTTTCTACGTATATATACAAAATTTTTATATGTATATATTTTTATACATTAAAAATATATGTGTATACATAAAATTTATATATAGAGAGATATACGTTGTACGTATATATATTTATACATACATATAAATTTTATATAAACACATACACAATTTATACACATGTATACATATAATTATATATATATCACAGGACAGAGAGGGGGGCGCTAATGCACGGGTGGTCGTGCGGAGACGTGTTCGCCCGGTGAGTTTTGCCTCCTCTAGTCTCTCCTCTCAATATTGATTTATTGTCTTAGAAAAAAATGCTTAGCTACATCTCTTCGTTGATTTGAGAAGGTTAGTTTAAGGGCTTTTTATATTTCGATAAATATCCGTTACCGTATTCGCTCCGCTTTCGTATTCGATTCGATATATATATATATATACACACACACACACACACACACACACACACACACACACACACGTATAGAGAGGAGAGATTAGAGGAGGTAAAACTCATCGGGCGAACACGTCTCCGCACGACCACCCATGCATTAGCGCCCCCCTCTCTGTCCTGATATATATATATATATATATATATATATATATATATATATATATATATATATATATATATATATATATATATAGAGAGAGAGAGAGAGAGAGGAGAGACTAGAGGAGGCAAAACTCACCGGGTGAACACGTCTCCGCACGATCACCCGTGCATTAGCGCCCCCCTCTCTGTAGGCCCGTCGATGGGCAGGTGCGACATGGGCGACCGAACAGGGCCCTCAAATTTCATGGACCCCCACCTGGCATCCCTCAGCCCAATACTTAGGGGTAATTAGAAGTCTAAAACCTAATCACGGCACCCGGCGGCAACTGGCAAACACGGGCAGGCGTCCACTCGACTCCCGTCCTCGCGATCGCGATCTCTTCGTCTCGCCTCTTGCGTGCATCGTCGCCGGCGGCTGGTCGCCGGAGCAAATAGAAGTAGCCAGCAGGGACTGAACTACCTCAGGTGATTCTGGATTTGATTAATTGAATTGAGTTTTAATCTTCTGGAAATATTGGCAAATTGTGATGCAGCCTGTAGGATGTATGTACCTTAGATATTTTTTTATGTATTTGTAAACAGGGTTGATCTTCAATATGTCAAGTACATATAGAAAGTATGATTTTGGTGCTGAGAAGCGTAAGAAGAGACAAAGATTAGAAGCAGCAGCTCAATCTCAGCAGGGTGCCCTTGAAAGATTTCTTGTCAGAGAAAGTCCAAATGCTAATGTTGATGTTGATGACGGTCATGGTGAAGAAGGGGCTCCAGCTACTACTGCAGAAATTGAAGGTCATGGTGACGATACAGTAGAGCTTGGAGATCAAGATCCTACTACAGAAATTGAACAAGGGGCTCAGGCTGCAGAAATTGCAGAAGAGGCTCAGGCTCCTATTGCCAATGAGATGGATAATTCTTTTCAGCCTAATATATTTGATCCAAGAACTTGGAATGCACTTGATTCTAGAATGGTTGATATTTTAGTGCAAAAGGGCCCTAAAAGAGACTTGTCTATTGAGCATGGTCCTAGGGACAGATTCTCTAGAAGGTTTTCTGCATTATCATACACCAGAGTCCTTGCAAATGGAGAAAACTGTGATAGAGAATGGCTTGTGTACAACAAAGAACTTGATAAGGTATTCTGTTTTTGTTGCAAATTGTTGAGAAAGGGGCTGGTGAGAGGCCAGTTAGCAAATGATGGTTTTAATGATTGGGCTCATCTTGGAACTCGACTTAAAGAACATGAAACTAGTAGAGAACATGTCACAAATATGGCTACATGGTATGACTTGCATCTTAGATTTCAGAATAATCAAACAATTGATAGTGTTGCTCAGCGAGAACTTGAGAAGGAAAAGGAGCATTGGAGAAGAGTTTTATTCAGGATTCTTTTGATTGTAAAATTTCTTGCAGAACATAATATAACATTTCGTGGCACTAATAGCAAGCTGTACCAAGGAAACAATGGGAATTTTTTTAGGCTTGGTTGAGATGTTAGCAGAATTTGACCCGGTTATTAAAGAGCATGTTGATTGTATCACTAATGACATAATTCGTGATCACTATCTTGGTCCTTCCATCCAGAATGAATTAATAAATTGTCTAGCTACTGCAATAAAGTCTGCAATCATTGAAAAAGTAAAAGAAGCAAAATATTTCTCAGTTATACTTGATTGTACTCCTGATGCAAGCCACCAAGAACAGATGTCTTTGATAATAAGGTATGTGGATGCAACATCCGATTCAGTTTGCATCCAAGAATCCTTCTTAGGTTTTTTAAATGTGAATGATACATCTGGGCAAGGATTGTTTGATGTTCTACAAGAGGAGTTGAAAAATCTGGACCTTGATATAGACAACGTGAGAGGACAGGGATATGATAATGGGTCAAATATGAAAGGAAAACATCAAGGGGTGCAAGCAAAATTTTTGGATATAAATCGAAGAGCTTTTTATTCAGCTTGTGGTTGTCATAGTCTGAATTTAGTACTGTGTGATATGACAAGTTCTTGCCGTAAGGCAACAGAATTTTTTAGAGTTATTCAGCGCATCTATACAATATTTGCTAATTCTACCAAAAGGTGGCAAATTCTGAAAGATAACATACAGTGGTTGACTCCCAAGTCATTGTCATCTACTCGTTGGGAGAGTCGTGTTGATAGTGTTAAGGCTATAAGGTTTCAAATCCCAGAAATAAGAGAGGCTTTACTTCAAGTGGCTGAAATTGATAGGGATCCATTGCATTCTAGTGAAGCTAAATCATTGGCGGAAAATGAACTCGGTGGCTTTGACTTTTTAGTGTCAATAATCATCTGGTACGAAATATTATTTGAAGTTAACTTGATCAGCAAGCAGCTACAGTCAAAAGATATGCTTATTGATGTTGCTATTGAGTCTGTACAAGGGCTGATTTCCTTTTTCAAAAAATATAGAGAAACTGGCTTTTCAAAAGCACTGGAAGCTGCAAAAGAAATTGCAATAGAGATGGAGATTAATCCTGTGTTTTTGACCAAGCGTAAAATAAAAAGAAAACGACAATTTGATGAGGCCGCGGATGATGCATCTACTAGTTCACAATCTCCAGAGGACTTATTTAGGAGGAAGTATTTCATACCTATTGTTGATCAAACTATAGCTTCGCTCATCAGGCGATTTGAACAATATCAAGGGTATGAAAAAAAAATGGTTTCTTGTTTACATTAGATTGCGATCTCTAGATGATAAGAGTTTGATGGCTGCTTGTGTTAAACTTGAAAAAACACTTCAGAGTGGAGAACAGAAAGATGTTGATGGACTGGAATTATATGGGGAGTTACTTTTTCTCCAGGATATACTTAAGGAATCTATGAGTGCCCTTGATATTCTGAAGTTCTTGAAAAAGCATCCCTTTTATCCTAATGCTATTATTGCATATAAGATTTTGTTAACCATTCCTGTGACCGTTGCATCTACGGAAAGAAGCTTTTTCAAACTCAAGTTATTGAAATCCTACTTACGTTCTACTATGACACAAGAATAACTGAATGGATTGGCACTAATAGCACTTAAAAATGATGTCTTTGAGAAGATTAATTATAAAGATATCATTGAAGATTTCATTTCAAGAAATACCAGACGGATGATGTTTTTTAGTAGAACTTGAGGTTAGTAGTACGTTTCCTATTTTAGAGTTAATATTTGTTATATTTCTGAATATTGTATTGAGGAATACATATTTAAGTTATATATTTAATGAGTAAAAATGTATATTAGTTTTACTAGCCATTCGTTAAAGAGCCCCAATTTACATTTCGAACCGGAGCCCAATTTCTGGTGACGGCCCTGCCTCTCTGTCCTGTGCCTCGCTTTGAAAGCCAGAGGCTAGAGTCCCAGCCGCTGCTGGTGTACACGGTGTGGATCACTCGGTGGGGAGCACAGCGCCGAACGCCGGGAGCACTGACACGTTCGCTTCTCCTCCTGGGCGCGAAGGTTCGCGCGGCGCAGAATGTAACGGAGTACTACGTGCGCCGCATCACGCGAGGCTGCTGGACGGTGGCGTCCTTGCCCAGGCGCATGGCGTACGGTACGCACCCTCCGGCACCGCCACCACCACCAGATCAGAGTTCCGATTGTGGCCGTAATCCTGGATGCAATGTACCCCTCTGTTAAAAAAACTTAATCCTGAATTTAAATCTGAATATAGTATATATCCAGAATAAAGTCTAGATTTGAATTTTTTTAGACAGAAAAAGTACTCCACACGAACCTGAAATCTCCCAGTTCCGTATGGCATGGAGGTTTCGAATTTTTTTTGTTTTTAGATTTTTTTTTTAATATTTACAGAAATATTATAGCGCCGGAAAAAATTACAAAAATAGATCCTGCCGCCCTTTGAAAGGGCGGTAAGCTGACGTGGCACACGGCGCCGTGTGCGTCTTGACGGCGTGCACGGGCCGCGGTGTGCAAAATTGCTCCGAGGGCTTGCCGCCCTCTGCAAGGGCGGCAACATCCCTGCCCCCTGCCCCTACGCCTTCCCGAGTTTACACGCGTTTTTCAAAAATTCCAAAAGAGAACTACTCCGAAAATTTTCATAAACTTAATGACTACACTATCATTTTCGAAAGTTTCGAAAAATATTTTCGAACAACTCCAAAAATATACAGAATCTTATTTTGCTTCCCGAATTCCGAAAATCTTTCGGATAGCTCCGAAAATTTGCAGAAACCTAAATTTGTAGTGTATCTATACCATATTAAAAAGAAAGGAACCGTGGTGTCCGTTCTCACTAAAGCCGCTCCAAATAAAAACGCCTCCCTCTCTCTCGCTCTCTCTTATCTTCTCTCGCCTCAGCGCCTCACCGAAGCCGCCCGCGCCAGCCTCAGCGCCACATTTGGATTCTTCCAATGTGGCAACATGGATCGGGTATGACTTATGTGCTCCAATTTCTAGTACCAATTCTGAATACGCAGAACGCTAACTTGATCGTACATAATGATAACATGTTACATAGGCATATCGTTGGGTGTGCAAATTCGTTGAGTGGATAGATATGGAGATCCCACGAACCGATGGAACACGTTCCTACCCACTTAGCGAAACAAGGTCGGCCTAAACCCTAACACCATACAACTACCAACTCGTGCATACTACTGAGTGCAACGAGGCCACTTTCCCTTCCTCTGTGCATCGGGGTTCTCCTCCATTGCTGCCTTCGCTCGCCGCGCACGCTCAAGCTTCCGCTCTCGCTCCTCCCTGTACGCAGCAACACGCCTCCTTTCCGCCTCAGCCTTGTGCTCTTTTTCTGCGGCCTCCTCCTTGCGTCTCTGCTCAATCTTCTCCTTGCGCTCTGCATCCCATTGCCGCATGTACTCCAAACGCTCCTTGTTTTGCGGCTTGATCTCGGTGTCGATCCACTGCTCAAAATCACATAGCGGTGGAGGGGTCTACAACAAATGCAATGTTTACTAACCAAATAAGTTGTTGAAGACTACTTAATACACCAAATAATCATTACAAAACATCAGTTCCTCACCATTAAGTTAATGCGGCGTATCTCAGGTGTTGGCTCAAACTCAAAATTGGCACACATCCAGTATCTCTGCATGTACGTCTCCTCTTCATCGGACTTGGCTACCTTGCAAGGATCACCGCACCAGCACATGGGCACTGGAACACCGCTAGGCAAAGGCAATGGGTTGAAGGCATTTTCAGTCTTCGGACGATAACTACAAGTCAACAATAAATGAAACACCCTAACCCGTTAATCTAGGATTCCTCATTTCATGCACAACGAATAACACATAATATCACAAAAACGATTTATGTTACCTTGAGTTGGTAGCTTTTCCACGCCTTGGCATCCTACAGTTTAAAAATACAACTATAAAATATTGTAAACACCCTTAACACTTCTCATTGTACGGTCAAATATAGTACTACTACAAACCAAACGTGTGCACAACAAATCTAGTCTAAAATTATTCACACTTCTAAGTGCTACAGATCTACTCACAAATTTCAACATAACTACTAACAGTGCTACAGATCTACTCGCAAATAAACTAGGGTCCGTATCTAAGTGCTACAAATCTACTCACAAATTTCAAATACATGGTAATTACACTAGTATGCGACACAAAATATAACCATACGTCGGAATATTGTACTAACCTGCGCTCGAATAAGCACAGCAACAATGCTTCGCAGCTCTTCTCCTTCTTAGTCACCTCTCTTTTTTT
>BDMV01000004.1:27114664-27141154 GCA_008326285.1 Oryza officinalis | reverse complement strand
CTTGCCGCCCTCTGCAAGGGCGGCAACATCCCTGCCCCCTGCCCCTACGCCTTCCCGAGTTTACACGCGTTTTTCAAAAATTCCAAAAGAGAACTACTCCGAAAATTTTCATAAACTTAATGACTACACTATCATTTTCGAAAGTTTCGAAAAATATTTTCGAACAACTCCAAAAATATACAGAATCTTATTTTGCTTCCCGAATTCCGAAAATCTTTCGGATAGCTCCGAAAATTTGCAGAAACCTAAATTTGTAGTGTATCTATACCATATTAAAAAGAAAGGAACCGTGGTGTCCGTTCTCACTGAAGCCGCTCCAAATAAAAACGCCTCCCTCTCTCTCGCTCTCTCTTCTCTTCTCTCGCCTCAGCGCCTCACCGAAGCCGCCCGCGCGAGCCGTCTGACCGTCTCTCTCTTCTCATCGTAGCGCCGCCGCTCCTCCCGCGCCGCAGCTGCCGCGCGCGCCATCCCGCGCCGCTGCTGCCGCGCCTGCCCTCCCGCGCCAGTCCTCCCCCGCCGTCGACTCCTCCGAAAATTTCCAGAACGCACAAATTGGTTCTTTAATTTTTCGGAAGTTCCGAAAAAGATTTTCGGACAACTCCGAAAATTTCCAGAACGCACAACTTGGTTCTGTAATTTTTCGGAAGTTTCGAAAATGATTTTCGGACAACTCCGAAAATTTCCAGAACGCACAACTTGGTTTTACTAATCCCATCCAAACGGGGCCTTAAAGTTGCCCTAATTTTTTTCCCATTGCAACGCATGGGCATCCAACTAGTTTGTTTAAAAATTCCGAAAATACTTTTGGGACAACTCCGAAAATTCATCACTCCTCATATGTCAATACATCATCCTTTGGGCGGTTTCATTCCACCATGGTGTGACCGTCCGTTGTGCCATTGTGGTGATGACTGTATATTTTAGTCGTCTCTCAACTCAGATACTCGGGGGAGGCGATTCTTCCAATGTGGCAACATGGATCGGGTATGACTTATGTGCTCCAATTTCTAGTACCAATTCTGAATACGCAGAACGCTAACTTGATCGTACATAATGATAACATGTTACATAGACATATCGTTGGGTCTGCAAATTCGTTGAGTGGATAGATATGGAGATCCCACGAACCGATGGAACACGTTCCTACCCACTTAGCGAAACAAGGCCGGCCTAAACCCTAACACCATACAACTACCAACTCGTGCATACTACTGAGTGCAACGAGGCCACTTTCCCTTCCTCTGTGCATCGGGGTTCTCCTCCATTGCTGCCTTCGCTCGCCGCGCACGCTCAAGCTTCCGCTCCCGCTCCTCCCTGTACGCAGCAAACGCCTCCTTTCCGCCTCAGCCTTGTGCTCTTTTTCTGCGGCCTCCTCCTTGCGTCTCTGCTCTATCTTCTCTCGGATGAACATACGGAACCATAGCTAGAGGCCACCCACGTTGCAATGCATTCTCCACATACCATCTCCACATCCCAGAGTTTTGAACCGGCATTAGTTCCCAATAAAAACCCTCTGTTACCCGACTTACTACAACATAGAATGTAATGTCACTAGTCTGTGGATCAACTCCCAAGCCCCGCATCAACCATTTTTTTATAGAAGGTACACTCCTCTCAGCTGGCCTATCAATTCCCCTTGCTGAACAATAAATTCTGACAGATCTACCCCAGTTGGCCCATAACGGACGTTTCCTTGACCATGGTATAGTTGAAATATAAGTTTACTGGACATATCTGTAAAGTTAATTACTAGGCCATTATTTTACATAATAAACTACTACAGTGTAATATCTTCTTTGCAACGTACCTAAATTTTTATATATTCTATTGCAATGTTACTCAACAACATTTAAAACTACAAACCTAATAACTACAAATACTACAGATCTACTAAGTTACCTACATCTAACAATATATATTTATATAGTACCACAGGTAAAACCCTATTTCATACATTGCATTTATCCAACCAAAGTTCTACAAAAATACAAGTGATATCCTAGTTAACATCATATATTTAGTCACGTATATAATCTACGAATATTACCTGAAATCGAAGATTGAAACCGGCAGGGCTTCGCCTCTTATTTTCTTCTCCTCCCCTTCTCCTTTTTTTTTAATGTGGAGAGGTGAGGGAGAGAATGGCTTGGTTTCAGGAGGCCGGCTGGGATTTATAGGTGGCTAGGCCTGCCGCCCTTGCAGAGGGCGGCAAGGGGCCGCCTGCAAAATGGCCTTGCCGCCCTCTGCCAGGGCGGCAAGGGGGCAAAGCGCAAAATGGCCAGCTCCTCCTTGACGGCCGTCCCGCGCCGTCCTACGCGCGTGTGCCACGTCGGCTTGCCGCCCTTGCGAAGGACGGCAGGGTCTATTTTTGCAAATTTTTTCGGCGCTATAATATTTCTGTAAATATTAAAAAAATTCTAAAAATACAAAAAATTCTGGAGGTTTCATCACCCTCGTGCCGTTCCACTGGGAGCTGTCTGGCCCATGGTAGAAGTTTCCGTTTGGTATTAGGCCTATACACGCAAAGTAGGCCCGGCCCAGTTGTATAAAGTAATCAGGCGCCGCAATCGTATACACAAACGAAATGTGAGTCGGACATATCTATTGCGCGGGAAGATGTAAACGTACTGTACTTGGCAAATCACGTACATGTTCGCACTACCTAGTTCTCGTCGTCAACAACATCAACAACCGGTCAATATGATGAAAACGGTTCGGAATATTTTCGGATTTCGGACATGTTTTCGGAAACGGAAAGTGTCGGTCGGAAATTTTTCGAAAACTTTCGGAAACGGAAATGAATTTGGAATTTTTTTTCTCGAAAACGGAAACGAATATGATAAGACTATTATCCGTCAGAAACCGGAATTCGTCGGAAACTTTTCAGAAATGAATTCGGAAACTTTTCGGAAACAAAAGGTTTTTTCTCGGAATCGGAAACGGAAAAAATTCTCATATACAACTGAGTAGCTTCATCCTTCTCTACTCTAAGTGTTTAGATTTATACTATGTAGTGAGAAGTTTAATTAAATAGAGATATTTTTTTGGTCCAGTACTTTAGATTTTTTTTCCTAATGACTATTTTTTTTATTTCTATTAGGTCATACCATCCAAATTATAATGATAGTTAGTTATAGATGAATACAGTTCTTTTTTTCCAAGAAAGTAAAGTTTGCAACTAGTTGTATTATTATTAATTAATAAAAAATAAAAATATTGATTTATTGTCTTAGAAAAAAATGCTTAGCTACGTCTCTTCGTTGATTTGAGAAGGTTAGTTTAAGGGTTTTTTATATTTCGATAAATATCCGTTACCGTATTCGCTCCGATTCGTATTCGCTCCGCTTTCGTATTCGATAATATTTGATTCCGTTTCCGTATTCGAGGTTTTCGATTCCGATTCCGATTCCCAAAAAAAATATAAAAACGAAAACGATAAAGATGTTTTTCGTCCGTTTCCGAACCGTTTTCATCCCTATGGCGGTCAAGCAGACGCGCCGACGACAAAGCACGAACAGCGCCATGCAAAAAGTGCAGCGCCCTTCGTAACGATCGCTGATCGACTCCCGAGCTAGCTTCCGACAAGAGCTCCCAGCTTTGGCCTTTGTAGCTGGCATGTACCACACTACAAAACAACGCCGACGGACGGGGCCGTGAGACACGCCGAAACTCGCCGGCCGGATCGTTCGCCACGAACGAGAGGAACAGCACGCATCTTCGTCAATCTTTAGGTTTTGAGACGAGTCGAGGCAGATGCCGTTTGCGACCCGGGGCACGCTGCACGCGTCCTACGGCAGACGCAGAGCAACCAGCGTGTGCGGCCACGTGGCGCTTGTGTGGCAACTGGCACGCTCTGTTCAACGCATTGGCATTAGCAGAAGAGAGATTCCGACTCAGTTTCCACGCGATCGCAATGCGCGGTGTGGTAAGTAGTACGGAACGGCTGCAATTCTTGCTATTGGTTATTTTCAACTCTTCATCTGCAAAGCAGAGAATCCTAGGTCAGTTCTTTCTCACCGTCGAAGGCATTTTTCAGATTTTTTATCCATGTCCCAGAGTCAAATATAGCATTCATGCATCTAGAAAAGTCAAAACCTTCACAGCAGCACTATTGTATGCCTACATCTCAGAACAGCTCGCGTTTCTTCTTCCACATCCATCGGTAGTACTACAAGAAAGTATCCATGATACTACTACTTCCAATTTTGGAAGAAAAACAACGTATTGACGTATTGTGGCTCGCAGGGCAATACAATTTGGGTTGAGGTGTTGCAAGATTGGCAACCTTGGGCTCGGCTGCCCGCTGCCGGCTTTTCCAATTGAAGAGCAAAAGGGTATGTTTGGTGAGTTGTACTGGCATTGTCCATACGACTACTCCGGGCCTCCCAGCAGAGACAGCTACTACGGTACTAGCAGCACCGTAGTACGTTCGTGTGCGGCACAGTGTGTCCAACACTACAGTGCAAGTACCGCCCGACACTGAGAGATGCTACATCAACAACCGGCGAGCAGTGTGCTTGCCCACACTGACGAGGGAGACGTCATCGACCACAGGGCCGCACAGCGTGCCGTCCGACTTCATATGGTGGTTGGAGCTGTGGAACACCACGCGCGTCCGGTTGGCGATCGCCGCGAACACGAGCTCGGCGCGCTTGTGCCCGCCCGTACCCCGCGACTCGTACGGCACCTTCAGCGTCGCCCGCGCCGCGTACGCGTCCACGGCAAGGGACCCGCTGCACCCGTTGCCGGCGTCTCCGACGGAGAACGACAGCGTGTACCGCCGCCCGGGCACGGTCGCCACCTCCTGCACCAGCGCGCACTCCCTCCCGGCCACCATCTCCACGGCGTGCGCGCCGCTCGGCACCGCGTGGCGCGCCGAGTCCACGTACTTGACGACCTTCGTGGTCGACATGACCATCCACCCGGGCAGCGGCGAGTGCACGTCCTCGTCCATCGGCGGCACCAGGACACCCCACGGCGTGTCGGGGAAGATGTACGGACCCTCCTCGAAGTCTCCGTTCCTCAGCATAATACCACCTGCCAGTTCAGTTGAATAGATTCTGAACTCGTTATAACGTGTTTTACAACATGTCGAAAATTCTCTTTAGCAACGGATTAGCTTACGTACCCTTGGTGCGATGGGGAGGAGGAAGAGTCTTGATGGCGACGAGGTCGATAAGTGGGCCGCAGGCCGGGTCCTCCTCGAGGCCGGGGTTGTGGATGGAGAGCCACACGGTGCTGTGTTCGGCCTTGAAGGCCCAGGAGTAGGAGTCCCAGCCGGTGCTGGTGTACACGGTCTGGATTGGAAGCACGCCGAACTCCGGCGTGACGGACACGTTCAGCTTCTCGGCCTGGGCGCAGGTGCGCGCGGCGCAGAATGTGATGGAGTAGTACATGTGACGGGTGACGCTGATCCGCTGCCGGATGGTTGCGTCGTTGCCCAGGCGCACGGCGTACGCGCCCTCTGGCACCGCCAGGACCATGTCCTGCTCCTTGTGCCCGGACCCGATGTACTCCACGAACCCTGAGATCTCCCAGTTCGGTATGGCATTGCGGCCCGTCACCACCGTGCCGTTCAGCTGGGACTTGCCCGGGCCGTGCTCGAAGTTGCCGTTTGGTAGAAGGCCTGTACACGTAATATATGATCGAGCTGTCACAACTGAGAAATGATTCTGAAAACAGAGGAAGGGATTCTGTGTCATATTTCAGGTCACTTTAGCAGTGAAGAACAGGATCGCGCTGTACAGAGTTCAGAGTTCGGAGAGAGTTAATGAGCCAGGTGTAACTACTTAGTTATGATGAGTACCACTATGACTAAAAATGGGAGTGGTTCAGATCGCTGCAGATTGGCGTTGGCTGTTAGTTTAGAAATTCACTCTCATGATCAGCAGAAGATTTGAGTTTTGAATCCTCAATTCTCTCTAGTGCACCTGATCTATGCATTGTGTACACCTTGTCAACCTTACAAGTTCATTCATAAATTGCTATCTGATATTTAACTCATGTGATAATACTGTAGATGCAGATAGAGGATCAAAAGAGATATTCACACACCAAACAGATCTATTATACAACTAACTGCTGCATGTATATGCAGTTGTGAGGATCGATCTATAGATACAAGTCAACGGGCAGGTTTCGCGTGGTACAAAACAATAGAAGGCTCGCAACTGAAACTGAATGGGATCCCATCCTGAAACTTAACGACGCAGTAGGATTAACATGCTGATAGTATTTGTTCACGAGTGCTCACCATCGGTGACAGAGAAGACCACTGGTGCAGCCATGCCAACGAGCACCACCACCACAAGAGCCAGGCAGCGCGTGCACTTCGCCAAGACCATGATCATGAGCTCTCGTCTCTCGGTTGAGCACTCGAACTTCGCTGGAGCTTAGTGCAAACATACAAATCGAATCGGACTAGGTCGTTTCGCGACTCGCGAGGGGCCAGAGCGCGAGCTCACATATATAAGAGCTGTTGCTTATTACAACTTGTGTGATCTGTGCAGGGATGAGTCCGGGACGACGGACGGGGCGCCGCGAGACGCGCCGGCTGGATCGTACGGAAGGCATCACGGTATGCAGCTTGGGGACCAGCTGCCGCCGCCGCCTGCAGGGGTAGCTCCTGCTTGCGTGCGGGCACGTGGGGGCGTTCGATCTGCTACAGAAGATTCCTCTTCAATTTGCACACTGGTACGCCGCCCAGCTCGGGGCCCCAGCGTCGCCGCGCACGGCGGGTTGGGACCTGAGGCTGTGCCATGACAAAACGATGCGCCCCAGCCGAGACGGCGTGGATCTCATCTCCGCACACCTCGGCGGCTCGGCGAAGCTGCGACGAAGCGTACGGACTACGGCCGCTCGACGCCGCGATTCCCACCGTCTCGTGTTGCACAAAGTCTCCGCGGGCCGGTGTCGTGGTTGCCGGGCCGTTCTCTTTTTCCCTTTTTAAAACTCACGGCCTGCCCTTGTGCAGTCCCTGCGTCTCAATGACGGAGGCAATTTGTCAACTTTGTTTTGTTCTGATAGCAAATGCGAGTTCTTTTGAGCAACTCCAAATAATTTTACAAACCCCTCCTTTTTTTTAACACATTGCAAACACATACACTCACAACACGTTTAAACTCACCCCTATAAACACCTACAACATGCACACGCTGTCCATATGAGCAGCTTCGAAAGACTAAATGATATATTTTTAGATTGACAAAGTCATCACAGACGCCTCATTATCAACGGGTACATCATCTACTACCGAAAAAATAATTAGTTATAAACGCAAGTATCCGTGTCAAGTCTATAGCTTAAACTCAAATGGATAGGTTCCGTCACGAGTAATAACCTAACTATTACCTAACCAGTTGAGCTACGCTCATTATGCACGTAGCCTTAATTTTTTGGACACCGGTTATAAAAAAACGCCGGTATTACGATTTGTTTTAAGGAACCCATATTTAAGGCAAAATGTCTTGTGAAACCCAGTTACAAGCTATCATATTTAATAATAGCCTATATTAGATTCGTATAAATTAATTAATTTTTTTACGAGGGCGATGGACGCCTATTTTGAGTATGCAAACATGAATTTATTTTTAAAATATTACATAATAATAGAATAGGAGTATTTTATATAACTTTTGGGTTTTTAAAAACATTTTACCTTAAAATATATAGAGTACTTAAAATAAATCGTAATACCTTAAATTTTGGGTTTTGTGTTACCGATACCTGAAAATATAGGCTAAACTTTTATTTCAAAGTTGGTGCTACAGCATCTTCAATGTCAAATCCCTCCAACTAGAACAAATATTGTAGGAGCAAAATGCATCTGTGATTCTGAATCCCTGGTCAGTCTTTCTACCGAGCAGTAGACCAAACTTATGTTTCAAACTATGAGAGGATGAAAAGAACATATTTAAACAATTTTGTAATAAAAAGGGATAATTTACTGTTTAATTGTTAGCTTTTTCTCTTTCAGATATGCCCGAAAATTTTCAATATGTCAGTTGATTTTTTTTTGTCATTGGATTTGTTTCACGATTTATGCTTTTTATCGGGCCTAATCTTATATATATGAATTTTGTAACGGGCTGCACTCTCCCTCGACCCAATAACCCATGGGCTCAATCAATGATCAGCGACTTAATGAGAAAACAAGAAAGGAATAGAAAAGGAAAAAATTATCTAGCTATATTTATGATGTCACATTTTTTTCCTCTGACAATATAAAGAGCAGGGATCCCGATCATGTGTGGACAAGGGGTCTTTTATGTGGTGTCTCCTTTTCACATGACCGAATCAGCTACAGTGCTTTTTAAATGAAAAAATCTCGTAGTTTTATGCTTTGATTTGGTAAAATTTGTCGCATACTCGCATATCGCATTCTCACTCTGTTACTCTATACCGTCCGCGTATTTATCTTGCTTCAATGCTTGTGCAATATGTTGATGTGTTCGGTACCGAGTCATATGACGCTGCTGACCGATGTCGTTCTTCTATTATAGCGATAGCTCACCCAGACCCTGTAGCTATTACTAGTAGTTCAATTTGACGACTCTAAGTCAAAGTGTCAACCCTCCATACATATTAGCACCCCATTTTCAAGAGATCGCCGGGCACCGCGGAGCAGCAGGTAGCAGCTGGCCTAATACAACAACGTTAACGTTACAGGCGAGCAGCGCTCTTGCGTAAGCTCACGAGGGAGATGTCATCCACGAGAGGCCCGCACAGCGTCCCGTCCGGCTTCGTGTGGTAGTTGAAGCTCTGGAACACCACGCGCGTCAGGTTCGCGACCGCCGCGAACTCGAGCTGGGCGCGCTTGTGCCCGCCCGTGCCCTGCGACTCGTACGGCACCTTGACCGTGGCCCGCGCCGCGTACGCCTCCACGGCCAGTGAATCCTTGCACCCGTTGCCCGCGTCCCCAACGGAGAACGACAGCCTGTACGACCGCCCTGGCACGGTGGCCACCTCCTGCACCAGCGCGGTCTCCCTGCCGGCCACAAGCTCCACGGCGCGCGCGCCCTGCGGCACCGTGTGGTGCGGTGAGTCCACGTACTTGATGACCTTCGTGTCCGACATGATCATCCACCCCGGCAGCGGCGAGTGCTCGTCCTCGAGGATCGGCGGCACCAGCACGCCCCACGTCGCGTCCGGGAAGATGTACGGCCCCTCCTCCAAGTCTCCGTTTCTCAACATGTTTCCTACATGCCAGGCCAATGAGTGAGTTCATTGTCTCAACAAAAACTTACTTTTTGTTTGTCGAAGCAGTAGGAACAGATCTGTGACTGTTACCTTTGGTGCGGCGCGGAGGATAGAGGTTCTTAATGGCAACGGAGTCAATGAGCGGGCCGCATGCCGGGTCCTCCTCCTCGCCGGTGTTGTGGATGGAGAGCCACACGACGCTGTGTTTGGCCTTGAAGGCCCAGGAGTAGGAGTCCCAGCCGTTGCTGGTGTACACGGTCTGGATTGGGAGCACGCCGAACTCCGGTGTGACGGACACGTTCAGCTTCTCCTTCTGGGCGCAAGTGCGCGCCGCGCTGAAAGTGATGGAGTAGTATGCGCGCCGCGTCACGCTAAGCCTCTGCCGGACGGTGGCGTCGTTGCCCAGCCGCACGGCGCGCGCGCCCTCCGGCACCGCCAGGATCATGTCCTGCTCCATGTGCCCGGACTCGATGTACTCCACGAACCCCGAGATCTCCCAGTTCGGTATGGCGTAGCGCCCCATCACCACCGTGCCGTTCAGTTGGGACTTGTCCGGCCCGTCCTCGAAGTTGCCATTTGGCAGCAGGCCTATGATGAGCATAGATCATGGTGAAGTGAAATCAATCAAACTATGGGAACTGCGAAAACCATCACCGTGCAAATCATGCAAAAGGCTCCAACAATATTTAAGAGAGGAGCGCTGTAGCAGTCTGCGAGATCTCACCATCGGTGACGGCTGAATCGGTCCGAGCAGCCGAGCCGACGAGCAAGAGCAGCAGCGCCACGACGCGACGCGCGCTCCCGGTCATCTCGTGCTCCCTTCTCGCGAGTCGCGAGCTCTCGGCTGCTTCCGAGTTCCGACTCTCTGGAGCTAGATGGGACGCACAAGCTTGGTGAGCCAGAGACCGCCAAAGCCGCCGTGCGGTTCTTCAACTTATATGCCGGGCATGGCATACTGGCATGGCAAGTGAGACCGACGCGCGCGCGCGCCGGTGCGTGGGGCACGAGGAGGACTGAAGGAATTCGGGCCTCGGCTCTCTGTTTCGAGGCGATCCGAATGGCCACGTCCTGCCAACTTGGAACCTGCGAAGCTGCAGCAGTAAGCAAGGAACAGTGACCGCAGCTACTCACGTGGCATTCTGTTTCGTTCGCATCGCCATGAGTGGAAGATTCGGCTCCAGTTTCCACAGGGCCATGGCCCACGGCCGGTGTGGTCATGTGGCGGTCCTCGGGGCTCAACCGCTCAACCACTAGCTGTTCTGTTAGTGGGTGAGTGAGACACGTTTGGCTCAATATACAATGTGAAAAAAAATGTTCTTTCCAACAAGGTAGAAGTACAATGTTATTTCTTCTTCTGAAATATAGTAGTATAATATCAAAACAATGCATCTTGGTGTAACATAGACTATTTTCAATAGCACTCTGCTAAAACTAATGCATTTATCCAGGTTCTAATTTGTAATGAAATCTAGCACAGGTGAAAACATTTTCTGATGCTCAGATGTCTGAGCTAACCTTCGACAGGCGAAGGACAACATCTGAATCTCAAATCCGCTCGTCTTCCTACTGAGCAAATCCGGTGCAGAAAACTTAAGGATATGCGTATAATCGAACTATACATAATTTCCGACGAACCGGAGAGGCGCAGTGCAAAATGAATGCCACTTTAGCCTATGTTAGAGAAGAAACCGGCGATGGCTGTGGACGCCGACGACCGACGTGTCGTCGACGACGGGCCCACAGAGCGTGCCGTCGGGCTTCATGGTGTAGGCCATGCTGACGAACACCACCCGCGTCCGCTTGTCCGTCGCCGTGAACTCGAGCACCCCGCGCTTGTACCCGCCCCTGCCCTGAGACTCGTACGGCACCTTCACGCTCCCGTGCGACGCGTACGCCTGGACGGACATGGACCCCACGCACCCGTCGCCGGCGTCCCCGACGGAGAACTCCAGCCTGTACGACCGCCCGGGCACGGTGCACACCTCCTGCACCAGCGCCGCCTCCATGCCGGCCACCAGCTCCACCGCGCGTGCGCCGCCTGGAACGGCGTAGTGCGCCGCGTCCACGTACTTGACGGACTTGGTGTATCCCATGATCGTCCATGGCGACAGCGGCGAGTAGTCGTCCTCGTCCATCGGCGGCACCAGCACGCCCCATGACGTGTTGGGGAAGATGTACGGGCCCTCCTCGAAGCCCCCATTCTTCAGCAAGTTATCTGACGGGATTTGTTTCACGGAAAACGTATTAAATTATGAAAGGATGCAATTACAGCATTACAGCAAACTTCAATACTGACATCGATCTTTAGTTACCTTTGGTGCTTGGAGGAGACTGCAGTGTCTTGATGGCGAACGAGTCGATGAGGGGGCCGCAGGCCGCGTCATCGGTGACGCCAGGGTTGTGAACGATGAGCGACACGTCGCTGCGTCTCGCCTTGAACGCCCAGGAGTAGGAGTCCCAGCCGCTGCTGGTGTACACCGTCTGGATGGGGACCTCGCCGATCTCGGGGGTGATCGTGATGTTGAGGAGCTCGGACTGGGCGCATGTGCGCGCCGCGCTGAAGGTGACGGAGTAGTGCATTCCCCGCGTCAGGGTGAGCCGCTGCTGGATGGAGGCCTCGTTGCCCAGCCGCACGGCGTACGAGCCCTCCGGCACCGGCAGCAGCATGTCACCCTGCTGTTGGCCCGACCCGATGTACTCGACGAGCCCGGAAATCTCCCAGTGCGGCATCGCGTAGCGCCCGATCACCCTCGTGCCGTTCAGCTGCGACTTGTCGGGTGCCTCCTCGAAGTTGCCATTCGGCAGTAGGCCTGAACACGCAGCAGTCAGCACGACATGAGCTCACTCGTGCACAAGCTAGGCTCTTATCAAGTGTCACTTGGCTACCCTCTCACCAGAAATGAGCATGAGAAATTTATCGTGCAACACTGCAACTGTGTTTAACAATATAAATCGCTTGTGTGCTCTAACAATTGCCTAAGCTATGGTATTGCAGGTTCTCACCGTCCATGATGGCCGAAGCCGATCGAGCAGCAACGCTGAGGAGCAAGAGTAGCCCCACGCACCAGGCGCTCTGCGCCATCTCTGTTTTCCTTCTCATCAGCTACCTTCGGGGCAAGAAGTGCTCCCTATACTCTGAATATCTGATACTCAGCTGTAAACAAGTTGCCGCAGAATTTTGGAATGGAGACAACTAGTGCTGCATCACAGTGCTGCGTTGCCACCTGTAGTTATAGAGGATGTAACCTGGATGGAGCTAGTGCTGGCAAGTTGGGCACCTTGCTTCCTACGGCAAGCCGAGCAAAACTCGCGGGGGATGCACGGGCCGCCACGATCGAGGCGGTTGGCAGGGCATCTCCCCGTCCTGAGATGCGGTGGAAATGGAGTTCCTCGGCGTGTTGGTGACTGGGGAAGGCGCGACTGCGTGTTTGGCTTGGGGTCACATGGCTATTCCATTCTCTTCTTTCTCGTTCGCATGGCCACCGGCCATTACAAAACTCCGTCCTTCCCTGCATCCGTGGCGGAGACCTGCGAGGAGGTGACAAACTGCAGTTACTGGTGCACGCCGCCCGATGCGGCGACTCCCGTCGTTGATCCGGGCAAGTGGGGATATTCGGGCTGAGAAACGGGCCTCGTGCCCTCGTGTTGGGTGTACACGTGGTCTGGTCTGCCGTTCTGGCCCATGAAGTATTAGGCCGAAATCACTAGCCCAATAATTTTACTTTCGGCCGGACGGTATAAGACGGAAATCACAATGGGTAGCCCACAAATGTAGATCCACACTATAACGCGTTGATATTTTTTTTGACATGATAACGCGTTGATTTGATGCTAATGGCCTGTGTTGCTAATCACACATGACGATACTGCAGAACCTGTAAGAAACAAGACGAACAACAAGGATTTCAGCTAAAAAGCACAACGATTTTATACAGGTTTGAGTGTTTGACCCTAGCATAGATAATAGTCTTGTGCTTATAATTATATGACTCTGTACAATTTGTGGACGGATCAAGGAACCCTAATCTAGCCTTTACGACTATGTTGGCGAGACAATTTTAGCGACGTGCTTGGTGGCGAATTGAGGAGCTCCTTGTGTTGTCTCTATGTGGATGGCTTGTGGTATTGTTTGCTTCAAAACCCGATATCCTCCCCTGCCGAAGAGGCATTATATTTATACTCTCATATACCTCTTATCCAATTCAAACTTGAGAGATTATAAAGGGTACAACCAGGTAGTCCTAGTCGTGACCAGATCGGACTAGGTAGGTATTTCCCTAATACACATCAGGTTCCTTATCTTCTTGATTTCCTATTTCATATTCGAGGTAACATTTCCTTATACAATTAGGTATGTCGCGGTGAGGTAGGGATACGCTTAGGGATTATACTGTAACATGATGTCGTATTTCTGAACTTAGTGATGGTACGTTAAGCAAAATAAGCAGTCTGGGTTTATATTTTTAAAGTTTATTAGGAACCAAGATAACACACATTACAACAAGTTTAACTAGCCACAAATGTATTTGACTTTTTAAAGGAACTTGCAACATGTCTATTACTTCCGTCCAAACAAACTCTATTTCTAGTACCCCGCAAAAAAAAACTCTATTTCTAGTCATTGGTTGATAAACTAATGGTTAGCGTAAAAAACCAGAGTGGCCATTATTAATAAAAAAAACAGTACTAATAAGTGATAGTACTATAATAGGTAAGGGATAGATAAAGGATAAACTTCTTGATTTGATCTTAACTACTTAAAAAATCAATCAGTAACTTTTTGATCGTCACACAAAAAATTTTCATTCATAAGTCTGACCGAGCGGCACCGTTCGTCCCTGCACGCGTGATGTGTTCATCGCGTATGCCGGCCAAAGAAAAAAGAAAATCAGAGATCAGAGATCGAATCAAAATCCTAATTGAGTACGACGGGCAAATCACAAAATCACAGATCGATTAAAAACCCAATCATGACAAATATCATTCAGAGTCCGTATCAAATAACACAAAAAATTAAACCAGTTCATGTTACATCCCAAATACAAGAACAACAATAACTAGATCTCTAGCTACTCACAATAACCCTAATGTAGCAACCGTCGTCATCTTCTCGGATCCACCGTCGTCTCCCTTGAGCCCCAGTCCCCACCGCCACTGTCTCCTGGATCCGACGACAGAAACAAAGAGGCCAAGAGGGAGGGGGAGAGGGGGAGGGACGGTTGTCGCGGTGCCGTACCCTCGTCCTCGAGGCCAACGGGGAGAAGGAGAGGGGGAGGGACGGCCGTCGTCGTCGTCTTTGTGCCGTACCCCCGCCGTCGCTACACCGCGCCATGCCCTCGTCGTCGTTGCGCCGCGCCGGCGAGACAGGAGGAAGAGGTGGAGAGGGAGCGGCGCCGCCGGTGGGGAAGGGGGAGGGGAGCGGCGCAGCCGGTGGGGAGAGGGGAGGGTGGGGGAGAGGTGCTGCCGGTGAGGGAGGCGGAGAGGGAGCTGCGGAGAGGGAGCAGTAGAGGGGGAGAGGCGGCCAGCGGTGGGAGAAGCGAAGGGGAAAAAGTGAATCTAGGGTTAGGGTTTTTTTGGCACCGACGGTTTTGATGTATTCGAAACCGATTTGAGTCATCCATCAAAACAAACGGCTCAGATCGATCCCACATTGGGCTGTCCTTCATCGTCGGGCTGCAGAACTACTAGGCCGTGCGCGAGCCAGTGGGTCCAACACAAAACACTTAGATTAGACTTTCAGTTGGGGCCCACACGGTAGTGCGAGGAGGAGTAGGGGGAGGCCAATTAGACTTTAGGTTGCTTGCTGGGTTGGACACGTGCTTGCGGGCTGAGGCGGATTGGAGGAGAAGGGAGGAGATCGGGCCAGCTCGGTTGTGGGCTGAAGAAGAAAATGGGCTGAAAATGGACCAGAGAGAAATGAGGATTTTTATTTAGATTCTTATTAAATAAATACTGAAATGACGTTTGTATTATGAAAATTAGCAATTAAGCGATGGAAATTCCAAGAAAATTTCAAAGAGTGTAATTAATCATGGATAATTTAATAAAAATTAAATCCAACCATATCATTTTATTTCTCACACTTACTTTACTTGTAAATTAATTTAATTATACACCTACCTACTTAAAAAAATATCCAAATATTCTAGAAAATTTATATTTCAATTAATTACATAATATAAATCTTTCTCAACTTTTCCTCAACTTTTTTTGTTTGCATGAATGTAGTCAATTGTATGTTTATTTACCCATTGCATTTACATATAATTTTTATGTTCCTTTTTAAATGAATAGAGACAGTTTTACATCTGATTCTAATGGAAAATATGCTCGAGGTTATTGAATCATAATCCATCCTAATGTATGGAGCTAGTTGCCTCTTGGAGAAAATAGAACTCTACATTTTTATAGGTAGATAGTGCTTTAAACTATTGTGTGCAAAATTTTTTCTTCCCCGATACATGCTGAGTATTCTGTTCGTCATCTCTTCTCTTCCTGCCTCCCTTGATCTAGAGGTAGAAGACGATCTTCATCCAATGGCCAGTGCAGGAGACTAAAATTTTCCTAATGAATAGCAAAGGTGAAATAAAAACCGTCCTACTATAAAAAGATAAAAAGAAATGAGAAAGAGAAGTCCTAAACAAGAGCGGGAATAGCAAGTGACTTGAGGCCGGTGAAGTAAAAAAGAGAAGTTGCAGCAACTCCCGGTTTTCGCCGATGAGAAACGACGCATGAAGCTTCACGAGAGAAGCGCGATTTGTTGCATCTTGCATCCATGCGTCGGTCCTCGATCGAAGAAGATCAGGTCAAACATGCATGGTTCTTGATTAGACTCACCGCTATCCAAATTAAACCCGCACTGCACAATCAATATATCACAAGTCGTCTTCGTTTGTTGTGTTGGTTGGGTAAATCGACGAAAGTGATCACCAAGAAAATGCATGGCAATGCAAATGGCATGACGTAACGTCGTGTCTCGTCTCAGGAATGCCTAACGCTGCAGCCCAATACGCGGAAGTCGCACGGAAACGACGAAATACCCGACCACTAGAAGAAGGAAAACACGTTGAGTCGGAGAATCAATGACGAAAGCGTGCAGGACTGGATGGACGAAGGAAATACGTCGGATCGTTCGAGTGGCCTGGAACGACATCAAGCGCACACTTGCGATCGGTCACGTTGTGTCGTGAGCGTACTCATTCGCGTCGCATGGGAGATAGTGGTGTGTCTCGCTTCTAATCAGACTCGATCATTTTCTCCCTCAAATCAGTTGAAACAGAATCAGAATATGTTATGCGATAGAATCGAAAACAAGCACCCAAGGACGGATGAAAGACTCGGGGAAAATTTTAATTTTATACGGTCGGCCATGGGGCGAAGAAACCATGCGGCACTAGGATTGACGGACGACGAAAACATTTGTCTTTTTAAGTAGTAGAGATCGAGATAGAAAAATGCTACCGTAGCGTTAGCACGGACATAATTACTAGTGGTGTCTAATAACAGGCTCTCTTCATTATCATGCAAGCAAATTTGGTGACGTGGATGAAAGAAAGAAAAAATTACAAACATCGACAACGGCTCAGAGTCGACTTTTAGCATTTATTAATGAAAAGTTTACTACATGAGGTTGGAGAAAAGGAAAGAAGGATAATAAAAAAATTTAGTGTATTAATGATTAAAAGATCTTATCGTCTCTACTATTGTAGGAGGATAGTCTTTATTAACATAAATTAATATAGAGAACTCATATTAGACTCTAGTTTTGTACATGTCCTAAGTAGGTAGGAAGGTAGAAATGAAGTTTTGTTTGACAAAGTTTGAGGTCTAGAAATGAAGTTTTTTTTGGAAACGGAAGGACTAACTGTTTATTCCCTAGTCCTAATTTAAAATGGTCTTGATTACTCTCTTCGTTCTAAAATAGATAAATATAGTACGAGATATGATATATTCTAGTTTTACAAATCTAGACAAAGTTTGTCTAGATTCATAATACTACATGTGTATAGTAGAGAAAATGGATTTTAAACTCTCGGGGGGACATCCTCTCATTACTTGCATGCCACTCAAATATTATGAAAAAATTTTAAAAAAATTGAGAAGATGTGTTAACATGTGATGTATCACTCTACAAACATGTAACTTAAAGTTTAACTTTTACATGTTGTAACGAAAACAACAAATTTGACTGTGAATATACGTTAACAAGTAATTTGTTTTTTTCGTTGTAACATGTCGGAGTTGAATTTTAAATTGCATGTTTATGGAATGATATATCACATATTAATATATCTTCTTAATATTTTTTTCATTACTATTTAAGTGGCATATAAACAACGAAGAAACATCCTCTCAAAATTTGTTTATTCTAGAATGGATAAAAGTAGACGTGAAGCTTACCTCTGGGACTACTAATGAAGAGCTTGATCTCAACCTTAAAACATGATTCCAAAAATCAACATAAAGAGTACATTGCACTTGTGACTTGATAGTTCAGACAAGTCAAATTTAATCATCTTTTCTACTGCCTTCGTTTCTTTGCATCTAAACATGGCCTGGTCATATTCGTATGATATTCGAATAAGCATTTACGGTGATGTAATCACCCCCGGTTTTCCATCACTTGAATCCACAATATCTCAATCCTCGGAAAAAAAATCATCTCACCCTTTTTGGCATAATAATCACAAGAAACGAATTGAGATATTCCTTCATATGGGACAAATTTAAGTCATTTTAAATTCTAATGACCTTTGATGATAGAGTATTACAGAAGGAACCGGCGATGGCTGCGGACACTGACGAGTGACGCGTCGTCGATGACGGGCCCACATAGCGTGCCGTCGGGCTTCATGGTGTAGGCCATGCTGACGAACACCACCCGCGTCCGCTTCTCCGTGGCCGTGAACTCGAGCACCCCGCGCTTGTACCCGCCCGTGCCCTGCGCCTGGTACGTCACCTTCACGCTCCCGCGCGACGCGTACGCCTGCACGGTCAGGGACCCAGAGCACCCGTCGCCGGCGTCCCCGACGGAGAACTCCAGCCTGTACCACCGCCCGGGCACGGTGCTCACCTCCTGCACCATCGCCGTCTCCATGCCGGACACCAGCTCAACCGCGCGGGCGCCGCCCGGCACCGCGTAGTGCGCCGCGTCGATGTACTTGACGGACTTGGTGGTCGACAGGATCGTCCATGAGGACAGCGGCGAGTAGTCGTCCTCGTCCATCGGCGGCACCAGCACGCCCCAGGACGTGTTGGGGAAGATGTACGGGCCCTCCTCGAAGCCCCCATTCTTCAGCATGTTACCTGGTTCATTTTGTTCGATTGTTTCACTGTGAGCATCCTTGTCTTCAGTTTTGTAGAGATACTAGCAGTTTTATGGAGAGGTTAGCACCCGGCTTAGTTACCTTTCGTTCTTTGAGGAGGTTGCAGGGTCTTAATGGCGAACGAGTCGATGAGGGGGCCGCAAGCTTCGTCATCGGAGACACCGGGGTTGTGGACGATGAACAACACGACGCTGTGTTTGGCCTTGAAGGCCCAGGAGTAGGAGTCCCAGCCGCTGCTGGTGTACACCGTCTGGATGGGGACCTCGCCGGACTCGGGAGTGATGGTGACGTTCAGCAGCTCGGACTGGGCGCAGGTGCGCGCGGCGCTGAATGTGATGGAGTAGTGCATTCCCCGCGTCAGGGTGAGCCGTTGCTGGATGGAGGCCTCGTTGCCCAGCCGCACGGCGTTCGCGCCCTCCGGCACCGGCAGGAGCATGTCACCCTGCATCTGGCCCGACCCGATGTACTCCACGAACCCGGAGATCTCCCACTGCGGTATCGCGTATCGACCCGTCACCCTCGTGCCGTTCATCTGCGACTTGTCCGGCGCCTCCTCGAAGTTGCCATTCGGCAGCAGGCCTGAAGAATACAAGCAGCAAGCAGAATGACATGTCAGCGATCTTTCGTCATTTGCAGTACTACTCTCTAAGCAGAAATGAGCGTCACAAATTTATCGTGCAACTGATTAACCGTCTAAATCGCATGTACGATCTTAAGCTGGCAAATCTACTATAGAAGGCTCTTACCATCGGTGATAGCCGACGCCGATCGAGCAGCAACAGCAATGCCGACAAGCAAGAGCAGCGCGACGCAGCGGGTAATCTGAACCATCTCCGTTTTTCTTCTCATCACCTCTCAGAGCAGGTACTACTCCCGTTACTTGGTTGTAAGCAAGGTGGCAATGGGATTGGACAGCAAACAGGTTTAGAACTGTACAGGAGATTGTGATATGCTGTCACTTATAGAGAATGGGGTTCAGACCAGATGTCCAGAACTCCAGATGGACAGCGCGTTTTCTGAAGGAAACCGAGCGAAACGAGCGCCGGATCCGCGGACCGCCACGATCGAGGAGGTTGGCAGGGCATCTCCTCGGTTCTGAGGTGCCGTGGAAATGGGGTTCCTTAGCGGGGTGGCGACTGGGGAAGGCGTCGTCTGCGTTTGCCTGATGGTCACATGGTGGCTTGGCTTGCCATTCTGTTTCTTTAGCATGGGCGGCATGGCTGCTCACCATTTGAAAACTCCGCCGTCCCCCGCACCTGTGAGAAGGGGAAAGCTGGGTAACGGCGGCCGACGCGGCGCGCCACCGCCGGTGCGACTGACCGCCCGTAAGGCTGTCGGAGGATAGTCTGTGGGCTGACGTAGTGAACCAGCGATGTAGCATCGTAGCCCAATAAAACAGGGCCGAAATTACATAGGGGTAAGGGCTAAGGCCCATTAATTTTTTGGGCCAAATTGGTTTTGTACAACTCTCGCTCACGCATCAAAAATCAAAATTACAATGTTATTTTTCGATTACATGAAAAATACAACACGGCCACGTACCACACTCACACACTTCAACGATTGTGCTTCCATAAGCTCAAAGAGATGAAGATGAACATCATATCTCTAGCCCCACTAAAAATTCCTATAGAAAACATATTTGCATGTGTGTAATATTTTATGATAAATATTTATAACCGTTGTTTATATATGTTAGATTTAACGATGTATACAGATTCAAATAGCTGTTGTTTTGCGAAGTGAATGTATCTTAGCTGGTTAGTTTTCTTATGGTGAAACCAACCCATCTAGATTCAAGTATTAGTATTTTTTTTCTTTCAGTGGTAGGTGATGTGTCTGTTGACAACGAGACAACCGTGATGACTTTGTTAATGTCAAGATATGTCGTTTCAATCTTTTAAAGGTGCTCAAGAGTTAAGGTATACGTGTGTGTTCATATGGGTGGGTGGGCGCGTATTGTAAACGTCTATGTTTGTATTGTGTTTTTAAAAAATAACTGTTAATCTATATCCTCAATGCATATATAAAGATTTAATAAAAGATGTTCGCCAAATTATTGTGCTCTATTATTTTTCCTAAAATCATACCATGACTTTCAAAAGAGCCCTACGCTTTGGACAATTGGACTGAAGAAGATGGGAAAAAAATTGGACCGAGCTAGCCAGTTCAACGATACAATGTATACGGATGATAGATCAAATCGAATGGGGAAAATAACAGCAAAAACATAGGGAAAAAACCCAAACAAACAGGCGAAGGGATCGAATACGTGTTGTGTGCAGGTTCAAGAATTTAATTGGCGCGTGGAGTAGGCAAGAGCAATGGAAAACGGAGGTTCAAGGGTCGGAGTTTAAAACTTCGAACTGCCGGCTTTCTCGGCGCTGATAATTTGAGGGTGATAATTAATGGCATGAAGTGTAGGCCTGTAGGGTGGTACTAATTAGAATTTCACAATTCTTTGAAAGAAACATCGGCAAAGTTTGAGTCATGTAATCCAAAGGGCAATAAGCTGCCCCGGGCCTCTGAAATCTGAACTCAACAGAACAAAATGAGCTACAAGAATATACGCAAAAATCTTTCAAATGGAATGGGAAAAACAACAGCAAGAACATTAGAGAAAATAAACACATAGAAACAGATGAAGGAATTGGATATCTGTTATGTGCAGTGTTGTAGCAGGAGGCAAACATCATCCCCTATTTGACCGAAACATTAGGAAGGTTTTCACTTATGACAAATGCTTTCTCTTACTAACCAAAGAGATTTTTCCTCATGGCAAATACTTTTCGACTTAGTGTGATAGGTAAATACTAAATAACCGATGTCTGAAAAGAAGCATTCGAGCCTATTGCAAGAGCAAAGTACTATTCAACCAAGACGGATGAAACTTGAAGGTTACGCCATCAAGCAAGAAATATTCCTTGAGAGGATACCGCGAGGACTGCTCCAACAACTTTTGTAAGATGACGCCAGGAATTTCAGGGGACCACACAAATGTATAATCGTACCCTAGGGTTTCTAACTTTGTTGAGGTATTATAGTAACTTATGGTACACCCTCGGGTGTAAGATTATAACTTCATGTGTGCCTTCGAGGACTATATAAACCGGTCTTAATCTTGTAGCAAGACAATTATGAATAGTAAAATACCATATCACACATTAGATTTTATAATTCGAGTTCATCTCATTTTTAGGATAAACCGAGAAAATAATACTTTTTCACATATCTTCTATTTATCCATGACCCAAGGTCACGACATGCAGGTTCAGGAAGTTGATTGACGTGTGAACTAGGCAAAGACAATGCAAAACAGAGGTTCAAAGGGGTCGAACCCCGGTCTCCTCGGCGCTCTGCTAATTTAAGTGATAATTAATGGCATGAACTGTAGGATGGTACTAACTAAAGTTCGACAATTCTTTGAAACAAACATTAGCAAAGTTTGAGAGTAATGTAATCCAAACGGCAATAAGTTGCCCCTATGAACTCCGAAGTCTGAACTCAACGTAACAAAATGAGCTACACACACTACTACAGAAAGGGGCTTTCTGGACGAGGCCCCCAACCGTTTCCAGGCGGGCCATAAGTGGCCGCGCCTGGAAAAACCGGTCCCGAGGGGGCCGGCTGTTGAACCGCACAGTATACAATTTTTTTCAACATAGTGTTTTAAGCAACCACCACAGACTAATTTATGCGGATACTACGTATGCGAGATGCTTAGACTCAACGGGAGATACACTACAAAGTTTGAAGAAGTAAGTCGAGAGAAAATATCTTTTCACACATTATAAGATCTTTTATAACTTTCCTAACTATAACAATGTGTATTCCTTCTGAAACAGATCCCGTCCGTTCCAGTTGTAGCGAACCGGTTCGACGATCGAACCATACTAAACTTGTGTGCAGATATTTGCCGCTTCATCCGCCGCGATGTCTGCAACCATTTGGGCGATTTCTACGATCCGGAGAGCCAGCTTGCGACGGAGGATACCTTCAAACGACTTAGAGAGTGGGAAAAAGAACATATGTATAGTAGCTAGCTAGTACAAATATTTCTAATTAAGGATATATTTTATGTGGTTTTTTAAACTTCTGTAAATTGCGAGACGCGATGATACGTATATATATACATATGTCATGCATGCGTACAAATTTAATATCTTAATTCCATGAAAAAATAATTAATTACGTTCAATTCTTAATACGTGCGATGTGTATGTATACTATTACTGAGAGAGATGGAGAGAGAGGAGAGAGGGAGAGATAAGGTAATATATTCACATAAAATAATAAACCAACATATAAAATAATATTTTATATGCACATAAAATAATGGGCAGATCACTTATCCCGTGCGGTCGCGTTAAGTGGACCGCACGGAATAAGCGATCCACCCATTATTTTATGTGCATATAAAATATTATTTTATATGTTGGTTTATTATCCCGTGCGGTCCACTTAACGCGACCGCACGGGAAGATCGCTTATCCCGTGCGGTCTGCTTAAGCGACCCGCACGGGATAATGGATCTTCCCGTGCGGTTGGGCCGACCGCACGCGAAAATGGTCTTTTCCCAGACCTTTTCGCGCGTGCGGGCAGGCCTTCCGCACGGAAAGGTGCCTTTCGGCCCGCACGGAAAGGCTGTTTCTGTACTAGTGTCAATTAGTATGAATTTTGAAGCACTGAATAATTTGAACTCTGATACAGATAGTGATAAGAAACATCAAATTAAAGCAATCAACAGGGATGAATATCACGTTACTGACATGTAAGAATATAATATATGAGTAAAATAAGTTTAAGAATATAAAAACCTACAACAAAGAGTTTGACTAAAAAATTGAAAAATATTTTAGAAATAGAAAGCAGTTTATTGAGTTTAGAAACAGAAAGTTAGAGTTAAGAAAGATAAATATTGAAAAGAGTTAGTTAAAATTGACAACTACTAAGATAAAAATGAAATCAAACGTCTGGTTGGAGGATTATAAAAAAAAAGAAAAACAAGTAGAGATAGTATGAAAAATAATAAATAAAAATTAAATCTAGCCACGCTAATATGTGGTGTATGAAAGAAGATGACGCTACTATATAATATATAGCATCTACGCGACTTGAATGGATAATAAATGATGAAGAGGGGTCTTATATTAAAAAAAACACAAGGAATATTGTTGATTGACATTAGCAAGTTACGTGTGTCCTCTTTATAGAATAGTAGAAATAAATGGCTTGTACATGGTGAAACTAGTAGCGATATTAACTGGGAGGGAATTTTCTATATATCAAGAAATGAAAATAAAACGAAGACCATTGTAAATGAGTGGCAGTATAACTAGTGTCAAGAATATGAGAAGGAAACCAGATTTCTTATATAAACATAGTTAATGTTTTTAGGTGTATATTAATCAAAGTTAAAATTGTTAAATAATATTAAATCTAGAAGCTCAAATGCACGAGCCGCCATGCTAGTTTAAATACACACATAAATTATGCAATTATATTGCTGGTACTGTGTTTAACTATAAACAAATGTTGCTTCCATCCACATTTCAATGTACTATTTTCTTGCATTAAGAAATGTTGACATCATTAATCTGTGCCTACATGTAATCTCATGCAGTAAATTTGTGAGACATGTGCCAAAGCATCCATGTTATGCTTTGCATATAGGAGTATATCAACAAAAGCACCACTACTACATATTTGGGCATCCATGACAGGCTATCTGTGACGAGTCAATGTGAACCATTCAGAGATGAATCTCATCTCTGAATCTCATCTCTGATGGGTTGAAAAGTATCCCATTTAAGATATGACTACAAGGGACGATCAGTTATAGATGTGAGGTTATAACAGATGACAAGTCATCCGTGACGTATAGTGGGATGAACCATCATAGATGAGTGCCCTTATCCATGACGGTTAATAGCTCTCACTCGTCACAGATGTGATGTCATATATGATGGTGGGTAGTTTTGAACCATCAGATGAATACATTTTCATATGAAGTCAGATGAATATATACTTCATATTATTATTGATAATATTTTCATCGGAGATCATCTACCACCTACTACAAAATCCATTTTCACAGGTCCCTCACCCTCAATTTCACAGGTGGATAAAAATACAAAACACCTGCTTAGTGTTTAGCAGGGTAGGGGGTTAAATAGCCGCCCGTGTAATTATAATACCATGGGTAGACGGTAACTACCGCAGCAAGAGAAAATTGTTTTTTTAGTTGATGGGATCTAATTTGAAAACAAAAATTTGAATTTCCAAAACGATCTTAGATGGAGATATGCCCTATATTCAAACTTGTAGAGCTAGATGTGATCTACAACTTTGTGATTGATAGTATTTTCATTTGTGATCGTTTACATGCCCGAATATGCATTATAAATGATCTAATCTATTCTAAAAAATGATTTTTTCTTTTCGTTTACAAACAAACGAGGATAGAGACACGACCTATTTCTAAGTTGTAGATGTCAGTGAGATCTACAACTTTGTAATATATAATATTTTCATTTGAGATCATTTATATGCACAAATATATGTTATATTTCATGAGATTTAAAAAAAAGAAATTTTTAAAATTTTCAAATGATCTTGGATGGAGACATGCCCAATATCAATATTGTAAAATTGATGATATCTACATCTTTGTAACTAATGGTATTTTCACTTGAAGACATATAGAGTGTCAAATATGTTCTGCAAATTTCAGAGACATAAATAGTCAATACAATAACAACAAAATGTTAACATGTGCTATATATGTAAGATGGCAAGGGTGCGTCGTGTGGAGTAAGAGGTCCCACGTTTGAGCATTTTATGCCGCATATGCTCATAGTTGTCTTGAAAAAACATGGAATTGTTGCTACCGATATGTTACCATGGTTAGATGCCTATACAAAATTCAGAAATCAGTCATCAGTGACAATTTGTAATTTAGATCCATCTGAAATGACCTATCTATAACAACATGGTGGTAAGTTATAACCCGTCGTGGTCATTGTGGCATGTGGTAAGTCTTCAGATGTCACAGATGACTTACTACCTGCCATCTATGATGGATATTCGCCCGTCACAGATGAGGTTTTTCGAATCACTAAGCAATGATTAGTGAGGCTTATATCCATCACATATGTAGGTTACCACTTGTCATAGATAAATGGCTTCTTGGTAGTAATGTATATTCAAAGGTTACTACTAGTATGCAACTTGGTCACATAATCCAAACTTTTAGTTAAAGCGTCGTTTATCTATATGCAGGTCGCTTGAGCAATTGGGTTAGGCGTCCAATTGAAAACGAGGGAA
Source organism: Oryza officinalis (assembly GCA_008326285.1). Taxonomy (NCBI): domain Eukaryota; kingdom Viridiplantae; phylum Streptophyta; class Magnoliopsida; order Poales; family Poaceae; genus Oryza; species Oryza officinalis. The sequence goes on along the minus strand of BDMV01000004.1, from coordinate 27,115,304 downwards.
AAGGAGTGCAGATGGAGATCAAGAGAGAGAAGCAACCACTACTACAAAAACCCTCGTAGGAAACGGCTCATAGGTGCCGGTTCATTTAAAACCAGCACCTATAGAGCATTTCGCGATGGAAAAATATAGAACCGGTACCTTTAAACACTATAGGTGCTGGTTCTAGCGAAAAAACCGGTACTTATACTATAGGTGTCGGTTTTTAAAATGAATCGGCACCTATAATATATTATAGGTACCGGTTAATGACAAAACCGGCACCTATAATATATTATAGGTGCCGGTTCATTTTAAAAACCGGCACCTATAGCTTTGAGCCGAGCCGGTGAGCCGGCCGAGCCCATCGACGATCAGTAGATAAGGACGTCATGCGCCCTTATCTACTCGATCGTCTCTCTGCCTCGTCTCGCTCGTCTCTCGTCTCTCTCGTCTCTTGTCTCTCTCTCTCGCTCTCGCTCTCTCGCGGCGGCTGCCTGGTGGAGGCGGCAGCGGCGGCCGTGGCCGCGCCCTCCCCTCCACCAGATCTAGTGGGAGGGTAGGCGACGGGCTCCGTGGGCAGCGGCGGGCTCTCCTTCGCCAGATCCAGCAAGAGGGGAGCCAGCGGGGAGAGGGGCAGTGGGGAGGCGAGGGGTAGTGCCGG
>BDMV01000004.1:27068013-27114564 GCA_008326285.1 Oryza officinalis | reverse complement strand
CTTTTATAACTTTCCTAACTATAACAATGTGTATTCCTTCTGAAACAGATCCCGTCCGTTCCAGTTGTAGCGAACCGGTTCGACGATCGAACCATACTAAACTTGTGTGCAGATATTTGCCGCTTCATCCGCCGCGATGTCTGCAACCATTTGGGCGATTTCTACGATCCGGAGAGCCAGCTTGCGACGGAGGATACCTTCAAACGACTTAGAGAGTGGGAAAAAGAACATATGTATAGTAGCTAGCTAGTACAAATATTTCTAATTAAGGATATATTTTATGTGGTTTTTTAAACTTCTGTAAATTGCGAGACGCGGTGATACGTATATTATATACATATGTGATGCATGCGTACAAATTTAATATCTTAATTCCATGAAAAAATAATTAATTACGTTCAATATTCTTAATACGAGCCATGTGTATGTATACTATTACGTACTGAGAGTGAGAGAGACGGAGAGAGAGGGGAGAGATAAGGTAATATATTCACATAAAATAATAAACCAACATATAAAATACTATTTTATATGCACATAAAAAAATGGGCAGATCGCTTATCCCGTGCGGTCGCGTTAAGTGGACCGTACGGAATAAGCGAATGCCGTGCGGTCCACTTAACGCGACCGCACGGGAAGATCGCTTATCCCGTGCGGTCTGCTTAAGCGGCCCGCACGGGATAATGGATCTTCCCGTGCGGTTGGGCCAACCGTACGCGAAAATGGTCTTTTTCCAGACCTTTTCGCGCGTGCGGGCAGGCCTTCCGCACGGAAAGGCTGTTTCTGTAGTAGTGACAAATATACACCAAAATCTTTCAACGATAAAAACCACTGATGACAATAATTAGAAAAAAAATATGTAATGCAAACCTGAAACTATCATCAGACCGAAAAATGAGCGTCTGATATTCGTCCACGTCATCTCTCATGATGATGTGAACGAGTCTCATACGTCTATTTTTCGATCCGACAATAGTTTTTAGGTTTACTACATATTTTCTCATTAATTAGCCTCGCCGCTTCAGATGAATATTTCGAACATCACTCTCAAACAAAATGAAACAAATTTGAAGAACGTCGACTGCTACTCCCAGCACAGTCACATTCCAACGCGCCATGCGAGTACATATGACCGGCCGCGAACTGCTCCGTGTAACATTTCAGAGACGAAGCAGGCGGCGAGCGGGCGGCTGCTGCTGGGACACGTACACAAGTGAGGCGTCGTCGACGACGGGTCCGCACAGCGTCCCGTCCCACTTGGTGATGTACGTCGAGCTGACGAACACCACCCTCGTGGTGTCCACGACGGCGGCGAACTCCAGCGACGCGCGCGTGTGCCCGCCCGTGCCCTGGGAGTTGTACGTCACGGTCGTGCACCCCTGCCCCGCGTACCCTTTCACCTGCATGGAACCCGCGCAGCCGTCGCCGGCGTCGCCGACCGAGAACTCTAGCCTGTACGACCTCCCCGGCACGGTGCGCACCTCCTGCATCAGCGCCGTCTCGAGCCCGGACACCAGCTCCACGGCGCGCGCGCCGTGCGGCACGGCGAAGTGCGCGGAGTCGACGCACTTGACGGCCTTCGTGTCCGACATCACCATCCACCCCGGCAGCGGCGAGTGATCGTCCTCGGAGATCGGCGGCACCATCACGCCCCACGGCGCGTTCGGGAACATGTACGGCCCCTCCTCAAAGTCCCCGTTCTTCAGCATGTTGTCTGCTCGGTCAGTCAAGTTTCGTCCATGAGTAATCGAAAAAAAAAACCAATCATAGCATTTTCTATTTGTTGCTCCGTGCTGATGCTGCATGTTCGATGATGCATCTTACTCTGGGTGGCCGGAGGAGGGTACAGGGTCTTGATGGCGACGGAGTCGATGAGCGGGCCGCACGCGGGGTCGTCGTCCTCGCCGTGGTTGTGGATGATGAGCGACACGAGGCCACGCTTGGCCTTGAACGCCCAGGCGTACGAGTCCCAGCCGCTGCTGGTGTACACGGTCTGGATGGGGAGCTCGCCAGATTCGGGGCCGGGTGCCACCGACACGTTCAGCTTCTCGGACTGGGCGCAGGTGCGCGCCGCGCTGAAGGTGATGGAGTAGTACATGCCCCGGGTCACGCTGATCTGCTGCTGGATGGAGGCCTCGTTGCCCAGCCGCACGGCGTGCGCGCCCTCTGGCACCGTGAGCAGCATGTCGCCCTGCTTCTGCCCGGACGAGATGTACTCCACGAAACCGGTGATCTTCCAGTACGGGATCGCGTACTCCGCCATCACCCTCGTGCCGTTCATCAGGGACTTGTTCGGCTGGTACTCGAAGTTGCCGTTCAGCAGCAGGCCTGCATTATTGTGCATGACATGACTTGTGTAAGCAAAAATAGTTTTTGGATCGTGTCAGCTTGCTCTTCAGAAAGTAGTTAGCACGGTTATACTGAACCAGTTAAGTCGCGTTGATTATACTATGATAAACCAGTTGATCATGACGATTTCGAATAAGTTATAACATGTTAAGGTAACAAAATATGCATCAGCAGGTGTAAATGACTGGCTTGTCACTACTTCAGGCTTTACCCATGCTTGTAACGGCAACATGGTCCCATGTTTTCACCATGATCCACGAGACGGCAGTTGAAACTTGAAAGTCGTTCTCGTTTCATGTTACGATTATGGAATATTAAGTAACATCTAAGTCTCACGTGATGAGATTCTTTACATCAGTAAATTACTCGAACTCATTCTAATACCTTGCAGTTCTTTGAGTCTGAACAGAAGACCTACGCACGTGACAATGCAGAGCTTGGATTTGATTTTTGTGTCACCTTAACTAACAAGTCAGCGCTGGCATTTTTGGGATTAGTGATACTCTAATTAAGAAGAGTGCACACGGATATCATTTCAAGGAATAAGAAGCTGGTGTCCTTATTTCTATACTTTGGCTTAGTTTCTAAGCTGGGGTTCATCCTCCCTAAATGATTAGTTAGTTCTAGTTATCATAGCAAAATGAGAATGTTTCAGATAAGAACTACCCTACATCGTCTTCCTAAATGAAAGGAAAATCTCATATGTTTTATTTTTTTAGACAGATAAGGGAGAAAACCTGATTGAAATTAAGAACTAGAACTAATGAAACGGAAGTGATCTTATCATCCATTGATATAGCTAGGGGACCAATTCAACTAGAAATTACTAACTCTTCTTCTTCAGGCCGCCTTAGTCCATTGAAAACACAGTTAAAATAACATATATTTTCGTTTTCTCTACAAGGAAGTTTTGCAGGTAAAGTTCGCTAGTTTCACTAACATGCTAACTGCTTAATTGAGACCGAGAAGTAAGAACATCATGACAATAACAACAGCAATTACTCTTCAAAGTACAATCTAGTTCATGGCAAAGAATTACCACCTAGATAGTGGATGGTAAATGCTCCTAGGAATCTTGCGAAGATTCCATAGGAAGCACTGAAGCAAAGCTAGTATGATGGATGGTTCAGGAGTAAAAGTGCTAATGCATCATTACGCTCTCACCATCGCCGGCAGCTCGAGCAGCCGTGGAGACTAGCAACAGCAGCGCGACAACACGCGCCCCATTATAGAACGCCATCTTCGATTCGGCTGCTGTCTTCTCCTCGGCCACAGATAGCTCTGCTCTGCTGATTAATCTCTGGAGTTTTGGGATTTTTTTTTTCACGCTCTCGAGCTTAGCTCTTACCTGGGACGGAGCTTAACCGGGACGAGTGCTGTTGCCTTGCACTTTATAGGGGACGACACCGTACTGCGTTAGCGAAGCCGAAGCCCATGGGCTATCGGGCTATGCATGCGTCGGCGCGGTGGCAGATTGGGCGCCGCGCGACGCGCCGGGTCGGCGTGCGGGCACGCGAGCGACTCCCTGTCCCTGATTCGATCGGCTGCTCTGATCGATCTGACGATCGATTGATCGATCGCGTGGACGCGAGTAGCATACAACCGGGGGAGAACGCAACCGGCTCCTGCGTGCGCTCACGTGCAGCATGAGCCGGACCGCATGGCCGTTGCAACGGAAGGATTCCTCTGTTCGGCCTGTTCCCTCGGCCGGCGTACGTGGCGGCTCGGGGGGATAAAGCCCCCGTCGGTGTTTAGTTAATTCTCGTTTAGAGGAAGACAGGAAGTGGGTGCGTCCTTAATTTGCCGTGTCGGGCTCTATGTTGTTTGTGCATAAATGTTATTTTTTTTCCTTTTGCGGTTATTAAGAGATGAGGTTTTCTGTTGTTGATGGGGGGTACTTGATCGATTATCAGGTTGGTGTTCACGTGGATCTGATTTGCTAGAGTGGCAGCATCTACGACTTGTTACAGTCCGTCAGTTTCGGTTTGCCGGCTGTCAGCTTCTATGCTGCTAGTTAGTGCTTTGCGGAGGAATAAAAAAGATCAGGCATTCAACGTCTTGTATCGCCCAAAGTGTATCTTCGGTCTGCACATGCCGCTGGTCAAATTTTGGTGCCAAGTGCCATGCTGCCAACGCACTCAAACAGTGAGATATCTAAGAACTAAGATCGGTGTTGATGCCACATGCTCATATCTAACCAGAAGCATAAATATGGGCTTGATGCAATCGTTGGTTTGGACATTGGGCCATTTGGGGTGTCACACTGCTATGGACATTCCTGCCAAGTTCATCCAAGGATACTAGGCTTCTCAATATGGGCCTTAACCTTCAAAATCTCTAATCCACGTCTACGCGCGCACCGTGCCCACAGCGTGACCAACCACGTGGCGTGTGGGGAAAGACCGATGAGGACGGCGCACACGTGGCAAGCGTGAAGAGAGGCATTGTCAAAACGGCACGGAGACGCACGGTTTTTTTATATGTATGTTTATATACGTATATGTCGGTGACACAGGCCCGGGGGTATCGAGACTAAAAGGACGGGTGGCCCCGTGTGCCCACGTGGCGCGTCCCCCGGAGGGGTCGGGCCCGGGGGTGACGTGGCGGCGGCCCTCCTTATCTCCCCTGAGGGTCGGGCCACTCCCAGACCTTTCCCGAGGCCTGGGTCGCCCCGACCCCCTCGGCGCTGGTGCCGCGTGCGCGAGGTTAGGTGAGCGTGGCAGAGCTCACATAACCGCATTAATGGCGGCTCTGGCAAACACACCGCGCCGCATTTAATGCGGCCTGACGTGTGCATGACCGGTCGTAGACTGGTCAGATCATGGGTGAGACGGTGACAGGGTACCTGCACGCTACCCGCGCGCCAGGCGGCGTGCGGCACGCCTTGCCCCGTCCCATCAGAATGATGAGAGCTTTTTGCCTCTCGTCCCTCAGCCAGAGTTGATATGCCAACTTCGGACAGATGGTTTTCGTTTTTCGATGCGAACGGAACACAGAAGTCTTCCTTCATTTAATGGAGCTTGACACGGGCGTCCCCCGTGTCAGCCGCTTGGCCGAGCGAGGGCCCTGCTGCAGCGTCCGGGCGTGTGGCTTCCGAGTCAAGCGACAAGACACCCATTAAATGTAAAAAAATGTTTTTCTTCTATCTTAGGCAGCTTGTGGCCCATGTGGTAGCCCCTTGACATATAAATGGAGGCCCAGGCCTGAGAGAGAGGGGGGACAGATCAAAAACAAACGGAGAGGAGAGCAACACTTGTATTTTCTGATTTTTCAGTCTCGGATCCACCACACACAAGAGTAGGGTGTTACGCTTCCCAGCGGCCCGAACCTGTATAACGCTCGTGTCTCTTTCTCTCTCTCTAGTGCGATCCGGGAAGGAATGATTTCTCCCTGCGCCCCTGGCCGAACCGAAAAGGGGGCCCTCTCTACCCCCCGTTGGGCGAGTGAGGCGAGTGGAGGAGTGGGGGTGAAAAACGAGGGGGCGAGTTAGTGGGCACGGGAAACGAGGAGCCGAGCGCAGCGGAGGCAAGGGTATAAAGGGCGCCGAGGAAGGGATTCGCTTCCTTCCTCTCGCCATTTTTTCCTCGCCTCAGCCAACTGCGCCCTAGCTCTCTCGTTTTCCTTGTTTCCTTCTCGCCGCTCGCGCTCGTTTTTCGTGTTCCTCCTCCGCCGACGACATGTCGCGGAGCTTTGTGCCGCTGGACGGCAGTGTGCTGTCGCCCTCTCGCATTACGAGCGAGAGGCAGGCCGAGCTGTCGCGTCGGTTCATGCCGGCGTCGACTGGCCGGGAGGTGGTCATGCTGGGCAAAGGACGCCCGACGCCGCGCTACCTGGAGCAGTTCATGTTCTTCCTTTCTTTTGCCATGACAGGGTTGATCCCGCCGTTCTCCACCTTCTTCATGGATGTCCTGGAGTTCTACGGGCTCCAGATGGTGCACCTCACCCCCAACGCTGTCATGACGCTGGCCATCTTCGCACACTTGTGCGAGATGTTCATCGGGGTGCGCCCATCCCTCCGGCTGTTCCGGTGGTTTTTCACCGTGCAGCCGGTATCGTCGCCGACGGAGGTCAGTGGTTGCTACTTCCAGCCGCGGGGGCAGGCGGCGAACCGTTACATCCCTTACGTCCTACGTAAGAAGTGGGACGACTAGAAAAGCAATTGGTTCTACACCGCCCTCCCCGACGAAGCGCGTCTCTGACTCCTGAGACAGCCACCGGTGCAGGCGCCAAGCTGGCGAGCGATGGTGGAGCTGGGGGACGCCTACGACGCCGTCTTGGACCGCCTGGTCGGGTTGCATATCTAGGTGCTCACAGGCGCTATGGTGTTCGGCGACTACCTCCGTCACCGGATCGCACCGCTCCGCCGACGCGCCCGAGGCGCTTGGGAGTACACCGGCCCCAAGGACCTCCTGAGGACCCACCAAGGGCTCAAGTGGGATTGGGACCCCGAGGACCTCAGGATGGTGGTCCAGCGGGTGCTAAACCTTAGCGCCGCGGAGGCGTCCCTCATCCCTCAGGGGATCCTCCTCCTCTGCAGCGACCCAGAGCGCGCCAACATTCTGGCCATCATGCAGACGGTCGGTGCCTCGGGGGACCGGGCCCACCTGTTAATAGCAGAATTTGGTAAGCCCCGAAGTCCCCATCAGCCCAGGATCCATTCAGCCTAGGATCCATATCGGCTCGAAGCTAGTATCGGCCTAAAATTCTACATCGGTCGATGGGGGTTTTCTTAAACTAATCACTAACAGCAGTCGGATTCTTGTTAGATTCGGGAAGATCTTATCTAGAGAAGACCGAGTTTGAGGAGGATGCGACTTGTATCTACTAGTTAGGAAGAATTTGTTAGTTTACTTTTTATCTTTAGGAAAGTGTGTTTAGTGTCCAATAAGGACTTTATCTGTTTTCTTTTATCTTTAGGAAAGTTTGAGTCATATTCTGTTAGGTTCTTTGTTAGCCTATGGGTATAAATATGTAAGCTCGAGGTTCATGTAATTTTTATCTCACGATCAATACAACTTCGGCGCATCGCCAACCTTTACTTTTCGTCTTCTTCGGCGAGTTCATGCCCTTCCCACGAGGGGTAAATCTCGTTATGGCTGCCTGCGCTGTCGGGGCTAGGGCTTCGACGTTCTGATCTTGGCAACGTAAGTACCTACTATCATATATCTTAGTCAATCTGATTTAGCTTCACGATTTCATCGTATCGGCCGAGATTCGTTTTAGGGTTTATGCCGGTATCGACTAAATTGTCTTGCTAGATTAGATTGACTAAGATATCCACCACCCCGAAAATCAGTCAAGGGCTTGATTGTCTAGGTCTTGCGTTTCTTTTCATACTTAGTGCTGCTAAGTCGTGATTAGAACCGTAATCTCTAGCCTGCTTGTTGATTGCCAATAAGGGTTTTATTGGGGTTTCAGCCGATGAGTTATCTGAACGTTGCATCGGCCCAAGAGTTTTACATATAGATTGAATTTGGCCGATGACAACAGCGTATTTATTGTTTATCTGCTTGTTGAGAGTTTATACCATCGGACCTTCGGCCGATGTGTGCTTCAATCTTCAGATCAATATTTATTTTATCATATGATTGGTTTATACTATATTATATTGCTATATTATCATGTTATCGTCAGCCGATCGTTTCTATATAGATGTTTGCTCAGTACATAGCCGATGGATTAAAACCCTAACTACATCGGCTGGCATCGGCATCGGCTGGAACTGCACCATCGGCCTACCAGCCGATCGGCTGTTTTTGCCCTATCGGCTGATATCTTTGGCCATCGGCCTATCAGCCAATAGACTTTTTATTCTGTTATTTTGTATATCTTGTCAGTGGCAGGATCAAACTGACTGGCACGCCCGCGCTTCATCAATTTTTGGACCTGCACTGGAGCTAAGCAGATCTTCCAGGCCTTCGTGTATCCGCACGCCGGATCCTCATCGGCGGTACAGATTTGGCGTCAACACCACCGTGGCAGCGACAGCGCCGAGGACAGCCGCGGAGAAGGAGAGTGATCTTCCCCCGGGAGGGGCCACGCAGCGGGGCCTCGCGGCGAGGGTTCGGGGAGCAGCCGCCCTGCCGACGCCAAGGGAAAGAGGAAGCAGGGGGAGACCCCTCCTCCGTCTCCTCCCCATGGGGACGGGGCGGAGCGCGCCGGCAGCAGGCGTCCAGCGAGCGCCGCGCCGACGTCCCTGCCCGAGGGTGAGAGGAAGAAGAAGCGGCTCCGCAAGATGGGGGAGACCGAGTCATGCAGAAGGAGCCTTATCAAGCCCCCTGAGTGGTCTTTCAACCACCCACCCCGCAGGTACGATCTCACGCTCGAAGCGGTCGATCCTCTATTCCCCCGACCCCTCATTTTGTTTTTATTTATTTTTTGGTACCTTAGCGAGATCCCGTCCCGTGGCGCCCGGGGTGGTGATCCCTTCTGCCTGGGCACATGCCGAAGCTCTAACCCATCGAAATGGCGCTCCATACATTGCACCTCGCGAACGTAGGCTTCCATTTGCGGGTCGGAGCATCGGTACTCCTTGGAGATCTGGTTCACGACCAACTGAGAGTCGCTTAACATCAGGTGGCGGCGGATGCCCATTCCGGCCGCCACCCTGAGTCCGGCAAGGAGTCCCTCGTACTCCGCCATGTTGTTGGTCGCCTGAAAATCTAGGCAAACCAGGTATCCGAGGACATCCCCGCTCGGCGAGGTCAAGGTGACCCCCGCGCCGGCACCCTGGAGGGCGAGGGAGCCATCAAACTGCATCACCCAATGGGCGGCGTGAGGCTATTGCGGGATGTTTGCCTTGGCGTCGGGGGCGGAGAGCCCGAGGTCGAGTTCAGGAGTCGGGGTCCAGTCGGCCACGAAATCGGTGAGGGCCTGACTCTTGATTGCGTGGCGTGGTTCGAAGCACAGATCGAACTCAGAGAGTTCGATCGCCTACTTCACCACCCGTCCGGTACCCTCTCGGTTGCGCAAGATCTGACTGAGGGGGTAGGACGTGACCACGGTGACCCGATGCGCCTGGAAGTAATGGCGCAGCTTCCTCGAAGCCATCAGAATTGCATAAAGCATTTTCTGAGCTTGAGGGTATCGGGTTTTGGTGTCCCGCAGCACCTCACTAAGGAAGTAGACGGGCCGCTGCACCTTTCGGCGGGGCCAAGCCTCTTCATTGAGGGCATCGTTCCCGGGGCGCTCGTTGCCAGAGGGGCCTTGCCAGGCCCACTCGGCCTCTGTGCTGGTGACCTCGGGGTCGGACGGCGTTAGGCTATGCCTTCCCTCAGTGGCCTTGGGGCCTTCCTGGTGATGGGGGACACTCGGCGCCGTCTGACAAGCGGGCAGAGGGCTACATCCGGTCGTCAGGGGCCTTAGGCCGCCGTCCGGCTCGGGGGCCACTCCTCCCTTCTCTGGCCCGGGTCGGGTCAACACAGGGTGGGGGCGCGCAGACCGAGGACTCTCCTCGTTGCGCTCCACGACCAACGCTTCCCTAACTACTTGCGGGGTTGTTGCTAAGTAAAGCAGCAGCGACTCTTCAGGCTCCGGGGCGACCAGGACCGAGGGAGAGCTGAGGTAAGCCTTCAACTGGGCGAGGGCTTGCTCAGCCTCCTCCGTCCAAGCGAACGGCCTGGAGCGCTTAAGGAGCTTAAATAGGGACAGCGCCTTCTCTCCCAGCCTCGATATGAATCGGCTTAAGGCAGCCATGCATCCTGTGATGCATTGCACATCCTTAAGCCTGCCGGGGGGGGGGGGGCGCATCCGCTCTATTGCTCGTATCTTCTCGGGGTTGGCCTCTATGCCTCGAGCCGAGACCAAAAACCCGAGGAGCTTGCCCGCAGGCACACCGAACACACACTTTTTCTGAGTTCAGTTTCATGCGCTTGGAGCGGAGACTTTCGAAGGTCTCCACCAGATCCGAGAGCAAGGTCTCTTGGTTGCGCGTTTTCACAACCAAGTCATCGACATACGCCTCAACATTGCATCCTATCTGACTATCAAAAGAAATGCGAGTAGTACGTTGAAAAGTAGGACCTGCATTCTTTAATCCGAAAGGCATGGTTGTATAACAATAAGTACCTACAGGAGTAATGAATGCAGTTTTTTCCTCATCCTCCCTAGCCATGCGAATCTGGTGATACCTTGAGTATGCATCTAGAAAACACAAAAGGTCGCATCCCGCAGTGGAGTCGATGAACTGATCTATGCGTGGCAGGGGATAAGGGTCCTTAGGACATACCTTGTTGAGGTCGATGTAGTCGATGCACATCCGGAGCTTGCCGTTCGCCTTGGGGACGACGACCAGGTTGGCGAGCCATTCCGGATGGAAGACCTCACGGATGAATCCGGCCTCCAGGAGTCGCGCCACCTCTTCATGGATGAAGGCTTGGCACTCCGGGGCCTGCCGCCGCACCTTCTGCCGGACGGGCCTTGCGTCCGGCCGCACGGTAAGACGATGCTCGATCACCTCCCTGGGGACCCCGAGCATATCCGCCGGTCTCCACGCGAAGATGTCAGTGTTTGCCCGCAGGAAGGAGATGAGGGTGTCTTCCTATTTGCCGTCCAAGAGACCACCAATCTTGGTGGTCTTGGATGGGTCGTCGCCCAACGCGACCTCCTTCACAGGGATCTCTTCGCCTGAGGCCATCCGCTGCCTCGGGGCGCGCGAGGTGGAGACGTCGGGCCTCTCGTCGTCGCCCGCGGGCTTGGACACCGCGGCGAGGTTGTTCGCGCGCTGCTCCATACAAGCCAGTGCGATCTTGAGGTCGCCATGGACGGTGATGGGGCCGCTGGGACCCGGCATCTTCATCTGGAGGTAGGCATAGTGGGTGGCCGCCATGAACTTCACCAACACGGGTCTTCCCAAGACCGCGTTATAGGGCAGATTGAGATCCGCCACATCGAAGTCCAGCCGCTCGGTGCGGAAGTTGGTGGGACTACCGAAGGTGACCGGGAGGTCGATGTGACCTAGCGGCCACGTGTGCCCCGGCGTCACGCCGATGATCGGCTGGGATGGCTGGAGCTTCATCCCCGGGGCCTTGATGATGTCAAAAGCCGCGGGGAACAGAATGTTGAGGGAAGCGTGAGGGCACACTCCCCCATCAATGGTGGCGACGATGGCCTCGAGCTCCTGGAAACCCAAGTCCTCGTCATCGCCGTCAACATTCTCGGCGGGGGCCTTTTGCTTGGCCTTATTTCGCCAATTACCGATAGAAGTCGTCGGGGCCTTGCCCTCGCGGCGTTCCTGCCTCTTCTCCTCTTCCCACTTCCTTATCCGCTCGGTCAAGTTCTTGACCGCACGGCAGTCAGCGAGGTTGTGGAGAAAGGTGTTGTGCACCATGCACCACTTGCTCGCCAGGTGCTCTCCGCTGGGAGCACCGGCTTCCTTCTTTTTGTCGCCCGTGGCCCTCCCCTTGCGTGGGGCCCACGAAGCACCCTCGACGGCGAGGATGTGACCCTCGTCGTTGGAACGGGCTGACCTTTTCTTCGTCCTCCTTTCCCGTCGCCCGGAGCGGGCGGCGGACTCGGGGGCAGTCGAAGCTGTCGCTCCAGAGCTGTAGGAGTTCCAGGTCCAGGCCTCCTCCTTCCGAGCCACGCGGTTCGCGAGCTCAAAGAGCTGCGCGGTGGTCTGGGGCTCCTTGGAGGCTATCTTTTCGAGCATGCGGTTGTGCCGCACGCCCCCCTGAATGCGTAGATGACCGCATGTGCAGGGATGCAGGGGATGGTGTTGCGGACTTGGCATAACCGCTGGATGTATGAGCGGAGAGACTCGACATCCCTCCGCTGCACCGCATGCAAGTCTGCCTCTTCGCCTGGGTGTGGATATGTGCCTTGGAAATTCGTGGTGAACTGCTGGCACAAATCCTCCCAGCAGTGGACCGACGCGGGCGGCAGGTTCATTAGCCAACCCCGCGCCTGGCCCTTCAGGGCCATAGGGAAGAAATTCGCCATGACCTTGTCGTCATCCCCGCGGCCTCTATCCCAGTCGTGTAGATCTGGAGGAACTCAGCGGGGTTGACACTGCTATCATATTTTTCGGTGATGCTGGGCCGGAACCTCGGGGGCCATCGGACATTCGGAAGACTCGCCACGAAGGCTCGACAGCCGGCACCACCGACCGGGGACACAGGGGGTCTGCCCCCGTGACCAGGGTGGGGCGGCGCTCCAGAGGAGGAAGCGCCTTCCCCCGCATGGGCGGCGCGACACTCATCGCGCCGGCGCTCAATGTCGAGCCGAGCATCTAGCCCCCATGCAAGCTCCCGTGATGCCCGCGGCTGGCCGAGGACGTCGACGAGGGGGTTGCGGACGAGCAGCATGTGTTGGCCGTCACTCGTCGAGTCCTCCGTCTTAATGATGAAGAGCCGGCGGTGGCAGCGCCAGACGTCCCGGCGGTGGACGACCGCCCGCCGGTGCCTAGGCGCTGCCGCGCTGTCATGACCAAGTCGGCCACGTCGTCCAGCCAGCGCTGGACTGGGGTCTCCGGATCGGGGACGACGGGCGGGTGACGCAAGAGCGCACCCGCAGCCTGGAGCGCGCCCTGTGGTGTGCCGCCGTCATCGTAGGTGACGCGGCGACGCACCCCGCCACGTTGTCGCCCTCCGCCGCCAGCCGGCGGCGAAGTTGTGGATCCCTCCGGTTCCTGAGGCACCTTCCCCCGCCTAGGGCTTCGGCAGGCGGGAGGCGATAGAGTGCGCGCCTGGTGATGAGGATTCGGCTCCCCATCGTCATTGCTGACACTCGGAGAAGGGTTGTACGCCACCGCCTCTTCGGCCATAGGGCTTACTTGGCGAAGCTTGGCATACACGAAAGAGAGAGCATGGAGTCAGGAAGACGCACAAGACCTCCTTACCTGGCGCGTCAGCTGACGGAGTGTTAACTCCTCAACGGGGGGCAGAGAGGATCCCCTTTTCGGTTCGGCCAAGGGCGCAGGGCGAAATCCTTTCTTCCCGGATCGCACCAGAGAGAGAGAAAGAGACACAAGCGTTATACAGGTTCGGGCTGTTGGGAAGCGTAACACCCTACTCCTGTCTGTGGTGGATCTGAGACTGAAAAATCAGAGAATACAAGTGTTGCTCTCCTCTCCCTATCTCTCCCTTTGTTTTTGATCTGTCCCCCCTTCTCTCTCAAGCCTAGGCCTCCTTTTATATGTCAAGAGGCTACCACATGAGCCACAAGCTGCCTAAATAGAAGGAAAATATTCTTTTACATTTAATTGGTGTCTTATCGCTTGACTCAAAAGTCACTCGCCCGGACGCTGCAGCAGGGCCCTCGCTCGGCCAGGCGGCTGACGCGGGGGACGCCCGTGTCAAGCTCCATTAAATGGAGGAAAACTTCTGTGTTTCTTTCACATCGGGAAATGAAAATCATCTGACTAGAGTTGGCATACCAACTCCGGCTGAGGGACGAGAGGCAAAAAACTCCCATCATTCTGATGGGACGGGGCAAGGCGTGCCGCACGCCGCCTGGCGCGCGGGTAGCGTGCAGGTACCCTGCCACCGTCTCACCCATGATCTGACCAGTCTACGACCGGTCATGCACGTGTCGCGCCGCATTAAATGCGGCGCGGTGCGTTTGCTAGAGCCGCCATTAATGTGGTTAGGTGAGCTCTGCCACGCTCACCTAACCTCGCGCACGCGGCACCAGCGCCAAGGGGGTTGGGGCGACCCAGGCCTCGGGGAAAGTCCGGGAGTGGCCCGACCCTCAGGGGAGATAGGGATGACAGCCGCCACGTTACCCCCGGCCCGACCCCTCCGGGGGACGCGCCACGTGGGCACACGAAGCCGTCTGTCCCTTTAGTCTCAATACCCCCGGACCCGTGTCACCGACAATATATATTTTTTATACGTGTATGTATATACATAATATATATATATATATATATATATATATATATATTGTATATATATAAATATATATTTTATATACATACGTATAAATTTTGTACATAGAGGAAGACACATCGCATGGGAGGATGAGCGCGCGTCCAAGCGTCGATTAGGGGTACCCCTTAGCCTTGAGCCCGAGACCCATATCATGGAGCCAATCCCACTATGGACTTGAGAGTACAGACTTTCAGAGGTAGCCCGACAGTCTTCAGAGTTTAGACTTCAACCCATGGCTGTTCATGAGTTCTTCCAACTCTGTGCGTGGTTCACGGCCAAGTCTCAACTCCGGGTCGAGTGTTGAATGTCGCAACCTAAGCCACACGCACGTAGTCACGTACGTCTTCTCTTCGTCTTTCTTGTCAATTGGACGTGGAAGTCATTGTTTCTGGACTGAACAATCTTGTTGATTGTTGAATACGATACGAAGGGCCAACATACATAAATCCTCACATGCCATGCCAGCTAGCTGACACAAGAGTCATTCGTAATGGAACTATGGGATATTATTTTAAACTGACGTCCTCTCGTGATATACATGTTACTCAAATGGTTATGAAAAAAATTAAAAAAATCAACAAGACAAATTAATATGTAATAAATCACTCCACAAACATACAGTGTCAAATTTAGCTTCTATATATTACAAAAAAAAACAATTTCGATTGTGAATATACGTTAACTGGTTCTAGTTTAATTTGTTTTTTCATCTTTAAAAAATTGAATTTTAACTTTTATGTTTGTGAAGTGATATATCATATGTTAATACATCTTCTTATAATTTTTTTATATTTTTCTATAACTATTTAAATGACATACAAATAACGAGAGGACATCTCCTCGATCTCGAGAGTTTAAAATTCACTCTCATGAGACCATACGCAATACGACTATTGGATAATGGAACTATCGCAGTCTCCCCGACCTTCAGCTTTATCGTCACTCTCAAGATTTTTTTCGATTGCAAGCTAACAAGCTCTATCCCCAAGGAAGTGGCCATGTTGTTTGTGTTGGGATGAATTCCCTCCACATAGAGCCTTTGATCTCAGCCCATTGCAGCCTAAAAGTCCAACAAATGTGAGCCATTGATTCATGTCTTGATCACTGGTGGAGATTGCCGCATCCTTTTGTGGTGGGAAGAAAAACCCTAGCCTTCACTGAGAGAGTGAGAGAGCCGCAGCCATTGCAGAGAGTAGAAGTAACCAGCAAAACATAAGAGGAAAAGGAAAGTAGAGAAGAAAAGTTACAGTTTGTTCAGCTTGGTGGCTCTTACCCGATCTTCATCAAGTCAACGATTGGAGGCTCAAACGTGGTCGGATTGACATCAAACTTGGAGAGTTGGTTCCTCGGGTGAGTTCTTTACCCTACTTTCCCAACTCACATATCTCTTTTTCCGTGTGCACACTTTTCAAACTGCTAAATGATGTGTTTTTTGTAAAAAGTTTCTATATGAAAGTTGCTTTAAAAAATCATATTAATCCATTTTTCAAAAAAAATTAGTAAATACTTAATTAATCATGTGCTAATGAGTCGCTCCGTTTTTCGTGCGAAGCGAATTTCTTCCCAACACCACCAAAAAAACACACCCTAAGGGTTTCAATCTGGTTAGTTTGTGTGAGAATTGGTTGAGCAGAGCACCGGATTTGAGTAGTGGTTTGTCAGCTCGAGTGACTGCAATTTTAACTTGTGCAACATTTGGTAGAATGTCAGTTTGAGGGGTCAAACGGTGTCCGATTGGACTGATTTTTGGATAGATATGAAAGGACTCACAGAACATCATTTCTGCCAAGTTTCATGTAATTTTCTTCTATAGTTTGGGAGATCTCAGCTGAGAACCAAAGGGGACAAAATCTGCTATTTCTCTGCTTGTTGTTGTTATACCTCTTGTTAGTTGTTATGGTTGACATTGATGATGCCAAGTATGTAACTTGATGATATAGGTTGCTATTGTGATGTGCCTCTGGATGTTTTAGATAGGACTCCATTTGTACCCATTGTTAACTATAGTAGAAGCTTGGAGTGGACCGTTGATCTCGGGGTCTTTTAGTCCTCACACTGAGAAGGTTTTTTCACATAAATCACCGTGTCTTGTGTGCATGTGTTTCATGTTGTTCCGCTGCTGATTTGCTAGTTAAAACTATCCTCATAGTTCATGGCAAGATGAGGGGTTGATTCTGTGAAATATGTTTGCCGGTTGGTGAGTTGTAGTTTGCACATTGAAGTTGATTTAGTTCAGCCCCAACAATTTGTCAACTGCTGCCGTGGTCTCCTCCCAATCACTAGTGTCATCCGTCTGGCGGGGCTCCTCCCCAAGCCTGCCACCACGAGTTCCTCTCAATCCGTGTCACCACCTCACTACTACACACCTCTTGATGCTCACCGCCACATCGAGCTCTTATTAAGTGTGTGTGGGGGGGGAGGGGGAGAGGGTTCAAAGGTAAGAGTCAAATGTAAATTATAGAGATTTACAGTTTTTGAGATAGAATTCTAGAGATAAATCTAGTCTTACTTGTCTTATACTACAAATCTCTATCTTTCATGTACTCTATATATACCTCATGAGAGGGTCAATATAATAGAATATAATAGAATACATTATTAGGGTTACTTCTATATTCAATATTTTCCACACTCCTCCCTGAAGTCGAGGAGCGATGGAGCTATAGAGCTCGGATGGACATGAGCTTGGACGGATTTGGCTGCTAAACACGAACACTTCGGCGGCAAAGGGCGATGGGCAACGATGATGTGGTGTGGTGGCCTCCCATTGGCATAGGAGGATATAGAGGGTGGTCCTGGGACCACCGAAAAAAAAATCCTAGCCCAATGCATATATACATATGTGAAAAGAAACTTTTGAAAAAAAATACCTTTATTAGTATATTATGATGCACATTTGATCAATTTATATTTCTATATTATGATGTACATTTAATCAATTTATACTTATAATCTGGTTATATTTAGGATATTTAAATATATATATATATATTTAAATATCCTAAATATAACCAGATTATAAGTATAAATTGATTAAATGTACATCATAATATATTGGATCACCCATATAAAATTCCTAGATATGCCACTGCCCATTGACGACCACTTTCTCTTCTCTTTGGACGACAACAGGTGTTAGCCCTCTTGATCTCACCGACCCCTACTCTCTGACATGTGGGCTACCGCCATCTCCGTTTTTTTCGATGTTACTAGCATATGGGCCCCTACAGACTTTTCTTAATTTTTTTAGAGCGTCACGTCAATACGGGTTAACCAAGTTGACGTGCCATATTAGACAAAAATATTAACTATAATATCATGTAAGAACCATATAGGACAAAACCTGTTCAAACCATCAGGAAAACAAAAATGACCTGGTTTTGATGGTTAAGGAGCCTCTATATCTAATTTTGTGATTAAGGGATGTAAATCAGACTTAGGTCAGGTCATAGTTTTTTTTCTTTTTCTTTTTTTTTGAGTGGAACTTGGGTGATAATTGAGAGGCGATATGCACTATCATGCCATGGCAGCCAAGACCCAAATTCACGGAGCTGATCCATTATGAACTTCAGAGTTAAAGAGATTTTTGGGCTGTGTTCTTTTCCAACTTTTTCAACTCACCTCTTTTGTTTTTCGTGCGTAAGTTTTTCAAACTGCTAAACAGTGTGTTTTTTATAAAAGTTTTCTATACGAAAATTGTTTTAAAAAATCATATTAATTTATTTTTTTAAAAAAAATTAGCTAATACTTAATTCATCATGTAATAATACATCCTTCGTTTTACATGTTGGAGAGGAGTAGTTTCCAACACCTCTTCCCGAACACATCCCCCGACATTCCTCTGGCTTTCCGATATTGATGAGTACATCCATGTTCCAATACCCAATTCCATAGGCTTCACGGGTGGAACGTTGTATGCCGCAAACCAACCTCTCAATGATCTCTAATCCTGCCACATGCACGTACGTCTTCTCTCTGTGGTTTTTTTTGTCAATTGAACGTGGAAGTCTTGTTTCTGGACTGATCGTTCTAGTCGATTGTTGAATACGAAGGCCACCATAAATCCTCACATGCTAGCTTTGCTGACTCTGTGATTCACATGGTCAATATACAGCGAGCCGATAATGGAATTAAAGCGCGCGACTTCGGGCGGAATTCCACCGGATAGACAGGTACCGGGTCGCAAACTTCCAACCTCTCCATTTTGGTGGCGCACTTGCGGTTCCCTTCAGCCGCGGCAACCTCCTAGGACTCCACAAGTGTTGGGATATGCTAAAATTCTCGATTAGTTTGGCAAGTCACAAGTACAGCACAAGTACACGACGGATGCCGTATGTAGAGAAGACGCTGGCTCTCGTGCTATAAAAAGCCGGGCTGAATCCATCACCTCTTTCACACACTAGCGTTAAGCTGCACCACAACAAACCATATCCGATAATGGCGAACTCACCGACGCCGACAATGCTGGCGTTCCTGGCTCTTGGGCTGACGCTCCTCCTCTCCGCCACCAGCCCAGCGGCCGCGCAGAACTGCGGCTGCCAGCCGAGCATGTGCTGCAGCAAATGGGGGTACTGCGGCACGGGCAAGGACTACTGCGGAGAAGGATGCCGCTCTGGCCCGTGCTACGGGGGCGGCGGCGGCGGCGGCGGTGGCGGAGGAGGAGGTGGAGGTGGTGGAGGCGGAGGCGGAGGCAGCGGCGTGTCTGTGGAGAGCGTGGTCACCGAGGCGTTCTTCAATGGGATCAAGAACCAGGCCCCGAACGGCTGCGCTGGCAAGAACTTTTACACAAGACAGTCGTTTCTTAACGCTGCCCGCTCCTACCCGGGCTTCGCCAGGGACCGCACCAATGATGACTCCAAGCGTGAGATCGCTGCCTTCTTTGCCCACGTCACTCACGAGACCGGACGTAAGAAATTTTTTTTTAATTATATACTCCTAGTACATACATGTAAATTTGTACATGTATGCATGTAATTAGCGACGATGATTATGCATACGCAGATATGTGCTACATCAACGAGATAAACGGAGCGAGCATGGACTACTGTGATAGGAACAACAAGCAGTGGCCGTGCCAGCCGGGGAAGAAGTACTACGGGCGCGGGCCGCTGCAGATCTCGTGGAACTACAACTACGGGCCGGCGGGAAAGAGCATTGGTTTCGACGGGCTGAGGGACCCGGACAGGGTGGCACAGGACCCGACGATCTCCTTCAAGACGGCGCTCTGGTTCTGGATGAACAACGTACACCAGGTGATGTCGCAGGGGTTCGGCGCCACCATCCGGGCCATCAACGGTGCGCTCGAGTGCAACGGCAAAAACCCCGGCGCCGTCAACGCAAGGGTAAACTACTACAAGGACTACTGCCGCCAATTCGGTGTTGACCCAGGGGGCAACCTTTACTGCTGAGCTGCGCGGCTCATCAGGACCGAATAATAAACAAAGTAATAACGAATAAAACGTTTGGTGTGTACGTACGTTGCATGCATGTACGGTACATGTTTCAAGTGACGTCAAGAGTTTGGCATTAATAAGTACGAAAAAAAAATGTGGGGTCAGGATTAAATGATGAACAGAGTAATAAACATGTGTGCCGGCTGGCCACCTTGCATACTATCAACTGCTACAACTCCGGGAATGTTGACTGTTGACCACTTACATAATCATTTCTCCGACCCAAGTATTTCCATGCTCTCTGAGCAATCCAACGCACAAAATCTTCCGTTGAGCGTCTCTGTCGCTAGCTATAATAGGCTTCCACTGTTGTGCCTCGCCGTCCAGAATCGTGGCCCCCGTTGGCCGTTTATATCGAGCGCAGTCCGAGGTCTATTATTCTAAAAAAAACTCCGCTTTACATTCTTCGAGTTGAATTTTATTCACGTTCCTTAATCCTGAAACCGAATACAAAGTACTTTCAACTTTTAAAATTAGTACAAATTAAGTACCTCGATGGTTTCGGCTGAGCACATAACACGTTTATTTGGTATTTGTTCTACATGACGGTTACACAACGCTTACGTGATACTATGAAAAAACAAAAAAACATCAATGAGACCCACATGCCATCCCCTATTCTCCTCTTCCTCCTCCCTCTCTCCCCACCTCCTCAATCCTTTCCCTTATCTCCTCTCTCTCCACTTTCAGCATGGGAAGGCAGGGATACGGACTGTAGATTACAGTGGTCGTGATGGAGTCAGCCAAAGCGGTAGGGATACAACCATGCAAGCTATCGTGACAGCAGCAGAGGAGCTAGCAAAGGCATCAGGGAGTCCTCTCCATGCCACTGGATCGGGCTTTTACCATCCTGGTTGCCACGGAGAGGGCTCAAGATGCTTCAGGGGAGCCACTTTTTGGTGGACGCCAAGGCGGCCACAATAATCACCGAATTAAGCTGCACCACCTGCATCCGCTCCGACAAGCCAATGGAGTAAGGCTAGGTGTTCGTTGGGATGTCGCATTGTCATGTAGAGTCGGGAGTTGTACTGGAGCCCACATGCCACCTCGTCGAGCCGTGTGCAAGGAACTAGCCGATGGTAACCACCACCCGTCACCCACCTCGTTGTGGACGGCAGGGGCGACGAGGAGGTGAAGGAGATGATGTAGGAGGCCGAGAGGGTGCAGGCAGCAGGAGGAACTGGAGAAGGAGAGGGAGATGTTGCAGCCCGTCGACGACGGTATCTTTAGTATAACTATATCCATATAACCATGCTTTGATATAAATTTCTCTAATTCATGGATTGTCTCGTTTATTAATTTCAATGTGTGGGTGAGGGGTGCACATAAGTCTGTGTTAACGACCAAATTTGGTAAATCAAGTATTGGGTTTGAAGATAGAATCGAAGCGGATTTGGAGGAAGCTGGCGGTTGCTAAAACAGAGCGAGGATCGGTTGGTGACCAAATCGGCTACGGTGCGCGTCGGCTAGTGGCCGAGTCGGCTATCGTGTCCATCGGCTGAGACGGAGTCAGACAAGGTTAGCGGATGTAGTTGATTCCGATGAGAAGAGATGTGAATCATTGTCGGATTCGGTTGATGAGCTTCATGAAGGTTCCCACGTACGGATTGAGTCCAAAATAGGGAATTGTATCTTTTAATTAGGGTGTAATGTTAGTTTCCTAATAGATATTGTCGGTTAGAGTTTGTATTAGGGAATTATCTTCAATATGAGTTGTAATAGAGATAAGAGTCGTGTCTGACAAGGACATATTGTGTAATTCTGGGTATAAATTGAACCCAGGCTTGTGTAAAAACAAGAACAGATCAATACAACAACTTCGGCGCATCGCCACCTTTACTCTTTTATTACTTTCGACGAGTTCTTGCTTTCGAGTTGGGCTGCATCGGCTTCGATCTCCGACAAGAGGTAAAACTTGTTATGGCGGCTTGCGCTCTCAGGATTAGTGCTTCCATCTTTATGACACTCTGATCCTGTTTTGTGTGAATCGTCGAGTTATCATATATATTGTATAATCTGAATTGATATCAATATATAACTCAGATCGGTTGATATCTGTTTCACAGAAAAGCAACCGATAGGGTTATATATCGCTACTAATCTAGATTATATAATATATCTACCATCTCGAAAAGGTTTTTCATCGACTTGATCATCTAGACATTACGTTTCTTTACATATTTAGTGCTGCATCAGTTGGGTTTGACCTACTAAATCATGTTTAGAACCATCCTAGCCATCATGCAGGTGGTCGGGGCGTCGGGGGAGCGGGCCCCCCGAGGCCACGACGGCGCGGGCGGGAGCCGCAGGGGGAAACAATCTACCCCGGGAGGGGGTCGTGCTTCTGGGTCCCGCGACGGGGGCCCGGGGGGCAGCCGCCCTGCCGACGCCAGGGGGAAGAGGAAGCAGGAGGGTACTCCTCCCCCATCCCCCCCCGAGGGGGCGGGGCGGTGCGTGCCAGCAGCAGGCGCCCGGAGGGTGCCGTGCCGACGCCGCAGCCCGAGGGGGAGCGAAAGAAGAAATGGCTCCGCAAAATGGGGGAGACCGAGCCATGCCGGGGGAGCCTCATCTCGCCCCCGAGGTGGTCGTTCAGCCGACCTCCCCGCAGGTTCGTCCCCCGCCCACTGCGGCCGCATTCATACTCCCATCTCCCAAGGCGAGTTTTTACTCACCCGTTTCTTTTTGTCTCTGGTTTTTCTTCTGCCTCAGCGAGATCCCGTCGCGCCCCCCACGCCATTCCAAGTCCGGCCGGTCCGAGGCCGAGGAGACGGCGACCGCGGAGGCCCGGAGGCGGGAGGCTGACCGGCGGGAAGCCGCGGACCGCTGCTCAGTCCAGCACGCGTTTGGACGCGGCGTAGGACGAGGTCGTCGACGCAGAGTGATCGGGCCCGGACGTGGCGCTGATGGTAGCGCCGCAGGCTCTGTTGGTAGCGCGCGGCTCGGAGGGCCGCGCGCCGCCTTCGCTCTTCTAGATAGTCGAGGTCGTCTCGGCGAAGCTGATCTTGATCAGCCTCGCAATACATGGTGGCCCGAGGGGACCTCAGGGTGAGCTCAGATGGGAGGACCGCCTCCGCGCCGTAGACGAGGAAGAAAGGCGTTTCCCCGGTTGCTCGGCTTGGCGTGGTTCGGTTCGCCCAGAGCACCGCTGGCAGCTCCTCGATCCACGAGTCGCCGTGCTTCTTGAGGATGTTGAAGGTCTTGGTTTTGAGGCCCTTGAGGATTTCCGCATTGGCGCGCTCCACCTGGCCGTTGCTTCTGGGGTGGGCGGGCGAGGCGAAGCAGAGCTTGATGCCCATGTCTTCGCAGTAGTCGCCGAAGAGCTCACTAGTGAACTGGGTGCCGTTATCCGTAATGATACGGTTAGGCACCCCGAACCGAGCAGTGATGCCCCTGATGAATTTAAGCGCGGAGTGCTTATCGATCTTGATGACCGGATAAGCCTCGGGCCACTTAGTGAACTTGTCGACAGCGACATACAGATACTCGAACCCGCCCGGGGCCCGCCTGAACGGACCCAGGATATCGAGCCCCCAGACAGCAAACGGCCACGAAAGAGGTATGGTCTGCAGGGCCTGGGCCGGCTGATGCGTTTGCTTGGCGTGGAACTGGCACGCCCTGCACCGCCGGACCAGGTCGACCGCATCGTTGAGAGCCGTCGGCCAATAGAAACCCTGGCGAAAGGCCTTGCCAACCAAGGTGCGCGAGGCGGAGTGGGCTCCGCACTCGCCTTCATGGACATCGGCGAGAAGCTCGACGCCTTGTTCCCGAGGAATGCACTTCAAGAGGACTCCGTTAGCCCCGCGCCGATAGAGGGTCCCTTCCACCAGCACGTAGCGCTTGGAGATGCGACGGACGCGTTCACTCCCTTCGCGGTCCCCGGGTAGAGTCTTATCTGCGAGGTACGCCTGGATCTCAGTGATCCAAGCAATCAATCTAGGGGAGCTGGGAGCGCTCCCCTCGGGTCCCGAGGCCTGGACTCCGACGGGCCTCGGGGGCCGTTCAGGCGCGTCCGTCTCCCCTAGGGGGTCGGGTCATGCCGACGGCTGGGCAAGTGTTAACGACCAAATTTGGTAAATCAAATATTGGATCTGAAGATAGAATCGAAGCGGATTTGGAGGAAGCTGGCGGTTACCAAAACAGAGCAAGAATCGGTTGGTGACCGAATCGGACACCGTCGCCGAGCTGCAGGGCGCCCTAGACTCGTCCGCCGGGGAGGTCGAGGCCCTCCGCTTGGCGAGCGAGGTAGGGCCCGGCATGCTTCGGGACGCCGTCTCCCGTCTAGACCGCACCGGGCGGCAGGCGGGCCTCTGGGGCGGGCGGCATGCGAAGTACGCCGCCAACCAGGGGGGCCTCGCCCAGCACCTCTCGGAGATGGCCGGGGCCCTCGAATGGCTCCCCGAGGAGCTCGAGGAGACGATCAAGTCATCCTCGAGGGACCTCGCCCGGGGGGCGGTGGAGCTCGTACTGGCGAGCTACCAGGGCAGGGACCCTAACTTCTCCCCGTGGGCGGCGTTGGAAGAGTTTCCTCCCGGAACCGAGGACGGCGCGCGCGCACGGGTCCGGGACGCCGCCGACCACATCGTCCACAGCTTCGAGGGGACGGCCCCTCGGCTCGCGTTCGCCCTCGACTCCGACGAGGAGGAGGACGGCGACGACGGTGCGGACGTCAGCGACGACGAGGCCGGCGACCCGGGCGCGTCGGAGTGAGGCCCCCATGCCCCCGCCAATCTTAATAATTTTTTCTTCTTCTTCTGAGGCCTTCGAGCCCCCTTCTTGTATAGACTGGTTTAATCTGCAATCAAACAAGGTTGAAATATCTATATCAGTTCTACTCGTTGTGCGTATGAGATGAGGATGGTCTGTGCCGCGGTCCTTCTGTGTCTTGGCTTGAACAAGGGCTCGTGCCCAGGCCCCAACCTCAAACGGCGCGGATCGGAGCTAGTGCCTGGGGAGATCCGCGTGTCGAGACTGGCCAGGCCGGGAGCGCGATGACCGAGGGTTAGGGGTACCCGATTGTGGGCCTTTGCCGATTCCCCCCCAGAGTTCACCGCACCCCGGGGCACGGCTCGGTTCTGGGCCCCATTTGGCGGTTTTAGATGGCCCGGGCCACCGAGGGCAGGGTCGAGCACAAATGGACCGATTCAAGCCAAGACCTTTCAAAAGGAAACGAAAGCACAGACACAGTCCTCAGGAAATCGAAAGTGCTTTTATTGAAATGCAGAAGAGAAAAAAGATAAGTATATGCATGTGGTAGCCCCCGGCCAACCCTGCACGCCCTGGGGGGGGCGGGGTTGGCCCGAGCCCGAGACATGACACCCGACCCCCATTAGGGGTAGAAGCGACAAAGATGTTCGATGTTCCATGGGTTAGGCAGCTCTGTGCCGTCGCCCGTGGCCAACCGAACCGAGCCCGGCCGGGGGACGCCGATCACTCGATACGGACCCTCCCACATTGGTGAGAGCTTGCTCAGTCCAGCACGCGTTTGGACGCGGCGTAGGACGAGGTCGTCGACGCAGAGTGATCGGGCCCGGACGTGGCGCTGATGGTAGCGCCGCAGGCTCTGTTGGTAGCGCGCGGCTCGGAGGGCCGCGCGCCGCCTTCGCTCTTCTAGATAGTCGAGGTCGTCTCGGCGAAGCTGATCTTGATCAGCCTCGCAATACATGGTGGCCCGAGGGGACCTCAGGGTGAGCTCAGATGGGAGGACCGCCTCCGCGCCGTAGACGAGGAAGAAAGGCGTTTCCCCGGTTGCTCGGCTTGGCGTGGTTCGGTTCGCCCAGAGCACCGCTGGCAGCTCCTCGATCCACGAGTCGCCGTGCTTCTTGAGGATGTTGAAGGTCTTGGTTTTGAGGCCCTTGAGGATTTCCGCATTGGCGCGCTCCACCTGGCCGTTGCTTCTGGGGTGGGCGGGCGAGGCGAAGCAGAGCTTGATGCCCATGTCTTCGCAGTAGTCGCCGAAGAGCTCACTAGTGAACTGGGTGCCGTTATCCGTAATGATACGGTTAGGCACCCCGAACCGAGCAGTGATGCCCCTGATGAATTTAAGCGCGGAGTGCTTATCGATCTTGATGACCGGATAAGCCTCGGGCCACTTAGTGAACTTGTCGACAGCGACATACAGATACTCGAACCCGCCCGGGGCCCGCCTGAACGGACCCAGGATATCGAGCCCCCAGACAGCAAACGGCCACGAAAGAGGTATGGTCTGCAGGGCCTGGGCCGGCTGATGCGTTTGCTTGGCGTGGAACTGGCACGCCCTGCACCGCCGGACCAGGTCGACCGCATCGTTGAGAGCCGTCGGCCAATAGAAACCCTGGCGAAAGGCCTTGCCAACCAAGGTGCGCGAGGCGGAGTGGGCTCCGCACTCGCCTTCATGGACATCGGCGAGAAGCTCGACGCCTTGTTCCCGAGGAATGCACTTCAAGAGGACTCCGTTAGCCCCGCGCCGATAGAGGGTCCCTTCCACCAGCACGTAGCGCTTGGAGATGCGACGGACGCGTTCACTCCCTTCGCGGTCCCCGGGTAGAGTCTTATCTGCGAGGTACGCCTGGATCTCAGTGATCCAAGCAATCAATCTAGGGGAGCTGGGAGCGCTCCCCTCGGGTCCCGAGGCCTGGACTCCGACGGGCCTCGGGGGCCGTTCAGGCGCGTCCGTCTCCCCTAGGGGGTCGGGTCATGCCGACGGCTGGGCAAGTGTTAACGACCAAATTTGGTAAATCAAATATTGATCTGAAGATAGAATCGAAGCGGATTTGGAGGAAGCTGGCGGTTACCAAAACAGAGCAAGAATCGGTTGGTGACCGAATCGGCTACGGTGTGTATCGGCTGGTGACCGAGTCGGCTATCGTGACCATCGGCTGAGACAGAGTCGGACAAGGATAGCCGATGTAGCCGATTCCGACGAGAGAGGATAACAGAGTCTTTGTCGGGTTCGGTTGTGAGCTTCATGAAGGATTCCCACATACGGATTGGGTCCGAAGAAGGGAATTGTATCTATTAATTAGGATATAATGTTAGTTTCCTAATAGATACTGTCGGTTAGAGTTTGTATTAGGGAATTATCTTTCAATATGAGTTGTAATAGAGATAAGAGTCGTGTCCGATCAAGGACATATTGTGTAATTCTGGGTATAAATTAAACCCAGGTTCGTGTAAAGAAAAACAACAGATCAATACAACAACTTCGGCGCATCGCCACCTTTACTCTTTCATTGTTTTCGACGAGTTCTTGCTTTCGAGTTGGGCTGCATCGGTTTCGATCTCCAGCAAGAGGTAAAACTTGTTATGGCGGCTTGCGCTCTCGGGATTAGTGCTTCCATCTTTATGACACTCTGATCCTGTTTGTGTGAATCGTCGAGTTATCATATATATTGTATAATCTGAATTGATATCAATATATAACTTAGATCGGTTGATGTCTGTTTCACAGAAAAGCAACCGATAGGGTTATATATCGCTGTTGATCTAGATTATATAATATATCTACCATCTCGAAAAGGTTTTCATCGACTTGATCATCTAGACATTATGTTTCTTTACATATTTGGTGCTGCATCAGTTAGGTTTGACCTACTAAATCATGTTTAGAACCATAGTTTCTAGCCTGTCTATGATTGCTAATAGAGATAGCGTCGGGGTTTCAGCCGATCTTACCTGGTTTAATTATCTTGTTATCTTGATATATTAAATCTGCCCTTTATATCGAGATATTAACTTAGTAAAATATATTGAGCTTGTTGTCAAATCTGGTTAGGATCATCTTAACATTAGTTTGACAAGTTGTTTAATATATTTTGTTCATGATAATATCTCTGTATAAAGTAGTATCGGAGTACTAGCCGATACATGTTAGATTTACCTAATCGGCTATGCTATGAACTATGTATAATCTATGCTTTATAATATATTTAGGCATAAGTGATTTATACTGTCTCGGCGCCCTGTCCGATCTATCCCAATCACTTGGTTTAAATATATTTTGAGACTTAGATTATATTTTGTTGATATCTACAGCCGATTGAGTAGATTTAGCTTTATCTTGCTTTATCTGTTATAGCCGATTTAATGCATCTTGCATCGGCTCAATGCTCAATGATATGTCATCGGTAAGCCAGCCGATCGGCTATCATTGGTGGATTTAACTGCGTTTTCTTTGTTTCTTATTGGTTGCAGGATCAAACCAATTGGCACGCCTAGAACCCAAAAGAAGTCTTTGGACCTGCACTGGAGCTTAAGCAGATCTCCCAGGCCAGTGTGTGTTTTTTGCATCAACACGCTTTTGGCACGCCCAGTGGGACACGAAGAATTTTCATCATGGTAGACTTCAAGACAACTGACGTTGACCCAGAGAATATTATTCCAATGACAGTGGACAAGTTGACGTCGGAGCAAAAGGCAGAGCTGGAGGATATAATGAACAAGCTTCAAAACCAGTACTTGCATTCTTTTGTCAGACTAGATCGGGAACGGTGGTTCAGAGATACAAAGTAACTTTGCCCAACAATGAAGAGCCAGAGTCAAGTTCTGGGAAGGAAAAAGGGGTTAAGCAAGAGGAATCTCCTGAAGAACCCAGGAATTTGCAAGATCGGATTGACTATGCTGTGCATCATGCTTTGATCAACCAGTCAGGAGTGCTTGTCAACACTTTAACAAATATGATCAAGTCTGTGGTTGATGGTACTATTGCTGAACATCAAGCCAAAGGACCAATATTCTTACCAGATGGGGTCTTCCCGCAATACAGGCCGCTTATGACCAGCCAGCCAAAACCTGCCAATATAGCCCCAGGACAGCCGATGGCGTCAACATCGGCTACAGGTCAACAGGAGATACCAGCATCGGTACAGAAGCACGTAGAGTTTAATCCTCATGTACTGGTCCGACAACAACCTCAGCATGTAGGGCATAACATACCTCAAATATCAGCTGAGCAAGTTGCAACTATGTTCAATCCCAATCAGCCAGTTGCTCAGCCGATCATGCATACACCAGCAAGACAGCAAGTGCCAACCTTCCAGCAACAAGGCTGCCAATACTCAATTTGTTCCTAATCAACAAGATTTTAGTGCTCCACGAATGCCTCAGACCCACACAAGTGGAATCTTAATTATCAATATCAACCTCATTCACCACAGGTGCAATATCGGCAGAGAACGTCTCCTCAACCATATCATCAACCGCAGTATTATCAAGATGAGCCGATACAGCCACAGCATCAAGATGGAACTCGGCAGAAACCTTGGGCCGATATGATAGCTGATGTAATGAGAGAACAGTTTGGATTAAAGCCAAGGGATGGTGACAACCTGTATCGGCATCCATATCCAGAGTATTTTGAAAGAGTGCCATTACCAAGCCGATACAAGGTCCCAGACTTTTCAAAGTTCTCAGGACAAGATAATGTATCAACTTATGAGCATGTTAGCCGATTTTTAGCTCAATGTGGTGAAGCATCGGCTACGGACGCTTTAAGAGTCAGGCTATTCCCTTTGTCTCTGTCTGGATCGGCTTTCACATGGTTTTCATCTTTACCTTACAATTCTATTCACAGTTGGGCCGATCTGGAAAAACAGTTTCACAAATATTTCTACAGTGGGGTTCATGAGATGAAACTATCTGATTTGACAAGCATTAGGCAGAAACGAGAAGAGTCTGTCCAAGATTATATTCAGAGATTTAGGGAAATCAGAAACAGATGTTACAGCTTGGCGTTGACAGATTCTCAATTAGCCGATTTAGCCTTCCAAGGTTTGTTAACCCCAATCAAAGAGAGGTTTTCGGCTCAAGACTTTGATAGTTTGGCTCATTTGGCCCAAAAGATAACAGCACACGAACAAAGATTTCAAGAGGCCAATAGAGCATTCAAGAAGGTGAACTTCATTAGTTCTTATGTTTCCGATTCTGAGGAAGAGGATGTTCCCGAAGTAGCAGCAGCCGAATGGGCAAGAAACAAGAAGGTGATTCCATGCCAATGGGTTAAGAGCTCTGGAAAAGAGGAGAAAGTATGATTTTGATGTCAATAAAGGCTGATAAAATTTTTGATCTTTTGCTTCGGGAGAAACAAATTCAGCTGCCTGCTGGTCATGTGATTCCATCGGCTGAGGAATTAGGGAGGAGGAAATACTGCAAGTGGCACAATACAGGGTCTCATAGTACTAATGAATGCAAAGTTTTTCGGCAACAGATCCAGGTAGCCATTGAACAAGGCAGGATAAAATTTGATGACTCCAAGAAGCCGATGAAGATTGATGGTAATCCTTTTCCTATCAACATGGTTCATACAAGTGGGAGGACAGCCGACAGAAGGGATAATCGGCTCAATAAGTTTGACTCTACGAGTATGATCAATAAATATCAAAAGAGATATGATCGGCAAGAAAGGCAATATTATGAGGATGATGATAGCTTTGATTCACATTGGAACTGCGAATTTTTCATATTTTGTTGGAATAAAGGCATGAGGTTACCATCGATAGAAGACTGCCCAGGTTGTACTAATGCCGATGGGGACCATAATGGGAGTTTTAGCCGATTTTGTTTTAAAGAGGATCGGCTGATGCAAAGGAAGTTGCCTGTTCATCAGAGGTTGGGCCCAATTCATCAAGATTATTTCCAGGAGGAGGATGCTGAAGATACTTCAAGAGCTCAATGGTGTCCTTCTGGGATTTTTTCTAAAAGTCAGAAGAGAAGGGTTCAGAGGATGAGGAGCAGGGAACAATTTCATGAAGTTGAACAAGAAATCGATCATCGGCTGAAGAGAGCAAAAACAAAACAGGAATGGCGTGTTAAGAATAAAATAGTACCAGCCGATGGGAGTGAAACCGATGAAGCGAGAAGGGTAGTTAAAGGAAAAGCCATTGCTTCTTCATCGGTCAACATGGTATTTGTGTTACCTGCAGAATTTGGGGCTAATCAAGACGATGCGGATATCATGGAAGAATCTTGTGCCAGATTGATGTTGTCACCAGAATAGGCTGTGTTTGAGAAACCCGAGGGAACAGAGAATCGGCACCTTAAGCCATTGTATGTCAAAGGATTTGTTAATGGCAAGCCGATATCCAAAATGTTAGTTGATGGTGGGGCTGCATTGAATCTAATGCCATATGCGACATTTAAGAAATTGGGAAGGAATTCGGAGGACCTCATCAAGACTAATATGGTTCTTAAAGATTTTGGTGGCAATCCTTCAGAGGCCAAGGGAGTTCTTAATGTAGAATTGACAATCGGCAGCAAGACGATTCCTACTACATTTTTTGTTATTGATGGGAAAGGCTCATATAGCTTACTGCTTGGAAGGGATTGGATTCATGCTAATTGTTGTATTCCTTCAACCATGCATCAAAGCTTAATCCAATGGCAAGGTGACAAGATAGAGGTTGTTCCAGCCGACAGGTCAGTACACGTTGCTAATGCCGATTTATCTGTTTGGGAGATGGATGGAATTGATTGCTTATCAGGAAAAATCTGGCAAGGGGATTATCTAAAAGTGTCTGATTGTGATATACAGCCGATTGAAGATGGAGAACCCCAGTTGTTACTTTGAGGGTGTTGTGGAGGGTTCCGATTTCTATACTAAAGATGCTGTAGATGATCTTGATGGTAAGCTTGGTCAGGGTTTCATGTCGGCCGATGATTTAGAAGAAGTTGACATTGGGTCAGGCGATAAGCTTAGGCCGACATTCATCAGTAAGAATCTATCATCTCAGTTCAAATTTACATTATTAAAGCTTTTGAAAGAATACAACGATTGTTTTGCTTGGGAGTATTCTGAGATGCCAGGACTTAGCCGATCGATTGTTGAACATCGGCTTCCTATCAAGCCGGGATATCGGCCATATAAACAGCCACCTAGACGATGTAAAGCTGATATGTATGATGCGATTAAAGCTGAAATTACTCGTTTATATGATGCTGGTTTTATTCGTCCATGCCGATATGCTGAGTGGGTTTCTAATATAGTTCCGGTAATTAAGAAAAATGGCAAGCTTAGGGTTTGCATCGACTTCAGGGATTTAAATAAGGCTACTCCTAAGGATGAATACCCAATGCCGATTGCCGATCAATTGGTACATGCTGCTTCAGGACATAAAATTATAAGTTTTATGGATGGCAATGCTGGATATAATCAGATTTTGATGGCAGAAGAAGATATTCACAAGACTGCTTTCAGGTGTCCTGGTGCAATCGGTTTGTATGAGTGGGTTGTCATGACTTTTGGATTGAAGAGTGCTGGAGCTACATATCAAAGAGCCATGAATTATATCTTTCATGATCTGATCGGTTTATTGGTTGAAATCTATATTGATGATGTCGTGGTGAAATCTAAAGAGATCGTTGATCATATAGCCGATTTAAGAAAAGTATTTGAGAGAACAAGGAAATATGGCTTAAAAATGAATCCCACTAAGTGTGCTTTTGGTGTATCGGCTGGACAATTTTTAGGTTTTCTTGTGCATGAGAGGGGTATTGAAGTGCCACAAAGGAGTATTAGCGCAATACAGAAAATCCAGCCTCCAGAAGACAAGAAACAGTTGCAGTCTTTGATCGGCAAGATAAATTTTATCAGAAGATTTATTTCTAATCTGTCTGGGAGATTAGAGCCTTTCGCACCTTTACTCAGACTTAAAGCCAATCAGGAGTTTACATGGGGGGCAGAACATCAGAAGGCTTTGGATAATATTAAGAAATATTTAAGTTCTCCTCCAGTTTTGGTTTCTCCACAGAGAGGGGTGCCTTTCAAATTATACTTGTCAGCCGATGAGAGGTCAATCGGCTCGATCCTAATCCAGGAGTTCGAAGGTAAAGAGAGGGTAATCTTTTATTTAAGCAGAAGACTTTTGGATGCAGAGACCAGGTATTCTTCGGTGGAGAAGTTGTGTTTATGCTTGTATTTTTCATGTACAAAGTTGAGGCATTATTTGTTATCCAATGAATGTACTATAATTTGCAAAGCCGATGTGGTCAAATATATGCTATCTGCTCCAGTATTGAAAGGAAGGGTTGGAAAGTGGATTTATGCCTTAACAGAATTCGATCTCAAGTATGAGTCACCTAAAGCTATTAAGGGGCAAGCTATAGCCGATTTTATCGTAGAACATCGTGATGATTCGATCGGCTCAGTGGATATTGTACCTTGGACGTTATTTTTTGATGGATCAGTTTGTACTCATGGTTGTGGCATCGGTTTGGTTATTATATCACCAAGAGGGGCAAGTTTTGAATTTGCTTTTACCATCAAGCCATATGCTACAAATAATCAAGCTGAGTATGAGGCAGTTCTCAAAGGTTTGCAACTTTTGAAGGAGTTTGAAGCCGATGCTATTGAAGTCATGGGTGATTCATTGTTGGTAATTAGTCAACTGGCCGGAGAATATGAATGCAAGAGTGATGTATTGGTGGCTTATTATGAAAAGTGTTGGGCATTAATAGATGAGTTTCGGCTGGTGACGTTGAGATATGTTCCTCGGGAGCAGAATTTAGAGGCTAATGCTTTGGCTCAGGGGGCATCGGGATACAAGCCGATGGTGACAGATGTTGAGATGGGGATTGTTACAATTGCAGCCGATGATTGGAGGTATGATGTGTTTCATTATTTGAAGAATCCTTCTCAATCGGTTTCAAGGAAATTGAGGTATAAGGCTTTGAGATATGTCTTATTAGATGATGAATTGTATTATCGAACGATTGATGGGGTGTTGCTCAAATGTCTAAGTGCTGATCAAGCCAAAGTTGTGATGGGAGAAGTTCATGAGGGTATTTGTGGTACTCATCAATCGGCTCATAAAATGAAGTGGTTACTTCGAAGAGTTGGGTATTTTTGGCCGACAATGTTGGAGGATTGCTTTAGATATTATAAGGGATGTCGAGATTGCCAGCAATTTGGATCCATTCAGAGAGCACCAGCATCGGCTATGAATCCAATAATCAAGCCGTGGCCGTTCAGAGGCTGGGGAATTGATATGATCGGCCAGATCAATCCACCATCGAGTAAAGGACATAAGTATATATTGGTGGCAACCGATTATTTTACAAAGTGGGTGGAAGCAGTTCCATTGAAAAAAGTTGATTCTGGGGATGCAATTCAGTTCGTTAAAGAGCATATTATATACCGATTTGGTCTTCCACAAACAATTACGACTGATCAAGGATCTATTTTTGTGTCAGATGAGTTTGTTCAATCTATGGAGAGTATGGGAATCAGATTGTTGAATTCTTCACCATATTATGCGCAAGCTAATGGACAGGCAGAAGCATCTAACAAAAGCTTGATTAAGTTGATTAAGAGAAAGATTGCCGATTTTCCAAAGCAGTGGCATAACCGATTGGCTGAAGCATTATGGTCTTATCGGATGGCTTGTCATGGGTCAATTCAAGTTCCTCCATATAAGTTAGTCTATGGGCATGAAGCAGTTTTGCCATGGGAGCATGTCATCGGCTCAAGGAGGATTGATTTACAAGATGAATTGACAGCCGATGACTATCATAATCTTATGGTCGATGAGTCAGAGGACTTGGTTCAATCCAGAATGTCTGCTTTACAGAAGATAACAAAAGATAAGGAGCGTGTTGCGCGACATTATAATAAGAAGGTGGTACCGAAATCTTTTGAGGAGGGAGAATTGGTTTGGAAATTGATTCTGCCGATTGGAACTCGTGATAATAAGTTCGACAAGTGGTCACCAAATTGGGAAGGACCTTTTCGGATTTACAAATCTGTTTCTAAAGGAGCCTACATGTTACAAGGACTTGATGGAGAGGTATTTGGAAGAGCTCTTAATGGAAAATATCTGAAAAAGTATTACCCAAGTGTTTGGATTAATTCATGATTCGGCTGTATGTTGCCGATACATGGTAGCCGATGTATTGACATCGCCTTTAGCTGGCCGATATGAGTTATATCACCCTTAGCATAATCCTTTTTAGTATAATTGGTTGTTTCATGGTTATTTGTTCTTAGCCGATTGTAATTTTGTGATGTTTCGTTCTCCATAACAAAATTAGGGGGCATATACATAACAAAAATTTCAACGATTTCAAAGTTTCAACGATTTCAAAGCAAAGTTTAGCCGATCTGTAAGTTTACAGCCACCAAGGTCCACCTGTGCCGATTACTGAGTTGGTAGCAAGCTTAGCCGATGCATTGCTCAAAGTCTGATATAAATAACCCAGGAGGTATTTGCCTAGTGGGAATTGCTTTTTGTTGACTAAAGCTTCGGCTATATGTTGCCAGTTGGTGGTTGGACCGCAGCTTGAACCACAAAACAAAAATTTTTCCAGCCACATCAAGAGGAAGGCTACGTGTTCTTTAGGGGTGACAGGTGTAACATCCTGAATATTTCGACTTTGGAATACGGAATTAAAAATTCAGAATAACCAAAAATCTTTTTCAAAATACATTCATGCCTGGACTAACTCAATTCGATCTGTCGTTTTTCGTTTACACGTGGGCTAATAGACGAACGTCTGAGGATACGTTGGTATTTGATTTCAAATATTATTTATTCAAGGAGCTATGATTTGCATATGCCAATTATTTTCGAAAAACAAAAACCCTCAGGCATATTTACTTTATGAATAAAGCTATATATCTAAATGTATCACCATTTTGGATAAAACCCATTAAGGGATAGTTTATTAAAACAAATATTGTTTCACTAAAGAAATACCTTTGATTATTTTCTATGCACCTTTATATAGAGTGATAAGCTTTTGGAAATTATTTGCAAAATAACGTCTATTGGTAAAGTATTTACTAGAAACCTTAATTGCGAAATATAAATTCCTAATAGGCTATTTTCAAGTATATGACCTCCTCAGACAAAGTCTAGTCCTCAGGCATAATTTTAGTTTGCTTGTTTATTGTTTATTTGTGTGTGTCTAGAATCTATGCCAAAAGATCTCGATTAAATCCTTTTACCGAAAAGGTTGTCCTTTGTACAAAGTCTATCTCAAACCCCCTTCAAATTTCCAAATTTCATATCCCAAAGAAAATATTCGAACATCCTATTTCTTTGGGCCACATTTCCCTCTGTTAGCCCAACCCATTCCGCAAAACAAGTTCATTTCCACTCCCTCTACCGTGGCCTTCCTGCTGGGCTTTTTCTGGAAAAGTCCATGTTGCCTCCCCGAGCCCTTTCATTCCTATTGGGTTGGTAGTAAAAATAAAGTCTAATTCTTCCCCCATACTGTTTTCGGTGGCGACGTCGCCGCACGCCGCGCCGCTACGACGAGGCCGCTGCGACACCACCGGCTGCCATCTTCCGCTCCCGTCTCACCGGCGAGCTTGCCGGCCATTCCACGCGCATCCTGCTCAACCTCGTACCGCCGCCAGCCATGCAACAAGCTAGTTGTGCATGTGCATGCATGCAAGCAAGTCAGCCACGAGCATGCACCATGCAGCTGGCTAGCTATGCGTATGCTTGCATGCAAGCGGCTAGTCGAGCCTAAGCTGGCATGCGCACCAACCCGCGCGGCCGCTGCAACTACCCCATCCCTGTCTTCATGGCCATTCAAGACGAGCTCGTGCGGTGAAGCCTATATAAGGGCAACCATAGCCGAATACGCAACCGTCCCTCTCCATTCTTTTTCTCCTCCTGCTCGTTCTGCATTCTCTCAGCCACTTCCTCCCGCGCACGCGCTGCCGTCTCTCCGCTTGCTCCACCGCGGCCGGCTCCGGCTGGGCCTCAGTTGAGCAAGAGGACGCGTAGGCCGCCGCGCCGTCATCTGAACCCCGAGAACGACTAACTTATTGAACGGCTAACCTCTAACATCTAACATTCGACCCATTGACTCACTAACCCGCTGACCTCTAACTCACTAACCCGCTGACCTCTAACTCGCTAACCCCTGACCCCTAACTTGCACTAACCCACTAACATTTATTCCTTAACACTGTGTGTTCGTTGTTACCACCGATCGAACACGTGGAGTGCGAGGATGATCCGCGGGTCAACCGTCCCCAGGCTGTACCTCGACGCCGTAGTTCGCGCGAGGACCATCGCCCGGTACGCCGCTACCCGGCTGCCGCAAGGTGAGCTCCTCTCCTGCTCTTCCTCTTGCTTTCGCTTCCTTACCGCATTCCTCGTCTACCGTTGTTGCCGCAGCGCGGTGACGTCGTGAGGCGCGACACCGTACCCGTTCCCTGCGCGGCCGCCCTCCGCAACGATCACCGCTTCACCACCGGCCATGCATGCGCCATACAACAAGCTAACCGTGTGCATGCATGCATGCAGGCAGCCCACATGCATGCAACTAGCTAGTCGTGTGTATGCATATGCAAGCATGCAAGCAGCTCACATGCATGCAGCTAGCTAGCCGTGTGTATGCATATGCGTCGTCGTCGTTCGGCCGAAACCCCGGCCGGCGTCGCCCCCGTCCGGTGAGCCGTTTCGGCCTCCACTCCGCCGTGCCGTCCGGTGCCAAGCAGCTCGCGCACGGCCGACGTCGTGGCTAGCACGTCGTCTCCTGCCGCGGCCGCCGAGTCGTGAACCTCAGCTACGCCCGGCCATCGCGCGCGCTCTGCCACACAGCCGCCCCCGGCCTCCTCCAGCCCGGCCGAGCCGCGTCACCCCTGCGCCCGGCCGATGCCGTGGCCCAGCTCGTGCCGAGCTGCCCCGGCCGACCACCTTCCTCCCGCGGACATCGGCCAAGCCGCGCGCCACCAACCTCCTGGCCGTGCCGCGCAAACCGAGCCAGCACCGACCCGCCTCCCGGCCGCCTCGGCTGCGCGCCGCCGCCCCTGCCGTG
Source organism: Oryza officinalis (assembly GCA_008326285.1). NCBI lineage: Eukaryota > Viridiplantae > Streptophyta > Magnoliopsida > Poales > Poaceae > Oryza > Oryza officinalis. The sequence goes on along the minus strand of BDMV01000004.1, from coordinate 27,077,150 downwards.
GCACTGCCGCGCCGTGCCGCCATGCTCGGCTGCCCCTCCAGCCGCCTGGCCCGGCCGAGCGCCGGCGCACGCGCACCGCGCCCCTGGCCGAGCCCGGCCACCACTGCCGCCTTTCCCGGCGCCGCCTCCTGGCCGCGCGACGCGAGCAGTGCCGTCCCGGCCGGCGCAGCCTCCCGGCCGAGCGCCGTGGCCGGCACCCACGCTGCCGCGCGCCACGGCCGGAGCCACCCGCCTGCCTGGCCGCAGCCGCCGCGCCGCCTGCGCGCTGTCCCCGGCCTGCACCGCCGGCGCCGCTCCGCCCTGCCAAGCCGTGCGCCGCCGCCCCCGGCCGAGCCGCGCCGCCCGGCCGCCGCACGCGCGCGCCGCACCACCCGCGTGCTGCCACCGCGCGCCCGCAGCCGCCGTGCCGCCCGGGCCGAGCCGCGCCGTTGCCGCGCGCTCCCAGCCGCGCGCCCGCGCCGCCGCCGGCGCCGCTTCACCCCCGGCCGCGCCATGCCCAGCCGCCCCACCGCCGGCGCCCTCTCGCTTGGCACCCTTCTCTCCTCCCGGCAAGAATAGCAGAGGAAGCAGGAGAAAAGAAACAGAGAAGAAGGAGAGAGAAGAAGGAAAGGAAGAAAAAGAAGAAAAAGAAAAGAAAAAGGAGGTGGGACCCACTAGTGGGCCCCATATTTATTCCCTCCCCGCGGGCCCCACTTTGACCTAGAACTTGCGAAAGTCTATATTGACTCCCTCATGATGTCGGGCTAATCCCTACAAGTCTACTTGATGTCCCTCAACTTCATTGGGCTAGCCGACCTGATATTATATCCACAAGTCCATGTAACCTCCCTTTGGTTCCTCGGACCAAGACCATGAAGTCACTTATAGAAGTCTATACAACGTCCCTACTCATCCATTGGGCTGCCGACTAAAAGGTCGACATTAACCCCCTAGCCGACCTCCCTCATCTCTGGGCTAAAGCCCAAGCCCTCCCAAAACCAAGTCCACATTGCCTCCCTCTTACTTCACAGCCAAAAGAATATTCTTGGGAATATTCCTTTCCAACTTAATAAATTCATTTTCGCATTCCAGAAAATCCATTAATCTTCCAAAATTCATATCTCCTCAACCGTAAGTCCAATTGACTCCGTTCAACTTCCATAATTTTTCTAAAAATGTGATCTATCCAATGGCACAATTAGTTTATAATAGTTATTATCTGCTTTATAGGGTTTTGGATGTTTTTCTCTTTTCGATCGCGTAGTGGATGATCCGGAAATTCTACTGACGCGGGATTGTTGGAAGTTATAGGAACCTAAAAGCAAGGCAAGTCACTACGCCCCCTTCCTCGAACATGTTGATCCTATTTTTATAAATGTGTTGATTGCAAATAAAATTGCATGCTAATTATAAAACGCGTACCTACATTTGCTTAAAGCCTTACCTTTGATATTGTTTATCCTTATGTATTTACACACCTTTGTTACCTGAGTATATTACTTTACGCGTGATTATTTACTCACTGCTTAGCCCTGCTTACATAGACGTTATACACTCCATATGTGGGATATGTGGATGTGGTTACACTGATCACTCGATGGGAGTGATTGATAGAGATCGGGTGGAGACATAAGCGCCACCCACAGCATGAAAACCTTTGTGAAAACCCAAAAACTTAATTAAACAAAAGTGATTTCGACTGGGGCGGCACGGATAGAATATGGGTGGTTCTGGGAACGGTAAGCCGCCGACCCTGGTCAGTTAAGGACCGAGTCAAGAAGCTAAGCAGGAAACGAACCGAGTACGACCACACTTCTTGAGTGGGGTTAGACCCGGTGGACTAGGTTATTCTCGTGGGGTGGCACCCCAGACATGGTAGGTTCTGGATATCGGTATGGAAATGTGGAAGTGTGTGGTTTAATGACGTCAAGCTTTATATATGTATGATGTAACCTTCAATCTCGGGAGCGCCAGGACTCCCCTCACAACCGGCTCGAGGTAGGAATGTGGCGCCGGGGGTGCAATGGGGATTCATAGTCCTTGGAGCGGGTGCCGCCATGCGAGGGTAACTGAAAAACCGGGCCGTGACAAGTCTCATGTGTTGGGTGAGTCACGGAGTGTGGGATTAAAAGCGTACATCCACTGCAGTGTGAGTAAACTAAACTATTCGAATAGCCGTGCTCGCGGTTAATGAGCGCCGGGACTTGTATTACTCTTGACTAGCCTCGTCAATTTGTAATATTGCTTAAAATATGATGGGTGTGGAAGGTGTGACCTTGCCTGATATGCAAAAAGGTCATAGTGGTTAAAATTGTGGAAATTGGATGCGAGGGTAAACCGGACCAAGCGAGGCTTGGGGAAGGTGGATGAACCCTCGCAGGTTAATGATAACTTCAACTTAACGTGGTTTTCAGTTAAAACTGTTGTGGGATAGGTTTGTGAAATAATTTGTGAAAACTAGCTTTATGCAAATAAACCAAGCCATCCTTGAACCCCTATGAACATTATATGCATTCTGTAGTGGTGGCTTGCTGAGTACGGTTGGTACTCACTCTTGCTTATTTACATCTTTTAGAAAGGTGTTGGTGTCGACCTGTACATGTGCTATGCTGGCAAGGAGTTACCGAGGACGGTGGAATAGGGACCTAGGTTCACCAGTCGATGCGTGTGGGATAAGATGGACCGCCGCTGCTTCGCTTCCGCTACTTCATTTAGTTGTTTTGGTATTTTGTGTTGCTGTCGACCATGCTTGGTCTATTCGGGTTCCATTTGGGCTACCCTTGTATTATTAATATATTGTAAGACCTGTAAGACGATGTCAGCTTGAGATATACAACTGTGCCATGTGTGTACCATCTACTGATCCAGGGAATGGTATTGTAATACACATGGGGTTTCCGGTATACAAAACCGGGGGCTCACAGGGTTGGTATCAGAGCAAGACGACTGCAGGACCTAAGGACCCTTGTAACCACCGTTAAAACCTAGGACTGGTTTAGTGCAGCCTATTACCCTCAAGCTATATATTTGCAAAAACTATTTTGATAAAGCCATGGGTTCTTACTACTCCTCTTTCTCGAGTAATTTTGAAAATTCATTTATATCCAACCCCTACTCACCACTCTAATTTCAAATACTCCTATACAGACTATAAGGATTAAGGATGAAGAGATAGCTGGTTTATTAGGACCTCATGAACCACTAACCGATCTGACTAAATACCCTTAGATGTGTGTCGTAGACGTTGTATTGTGCATAAGCCACCTCCTATTGTGAGTTATTGCAGTATGGGGTGGCAACCCATCGTTTTGTGCATTGATTTTCTTGTTGTGTAGTAGCTCTTAAGCAGTTAACTACTCACCCCCCCTCCCTTGTGTGCTCACCAAGTATATGATACACATCACCCGAACAATTAAAACTTCCCATTAAGCAGCCCTTTCTTAGAAAACTCTATTTCTTTCTTCCCGATGGACTTTCTCATGCCTCCCTAATCTTCCAAATACCGGTGTTGTCAGGATGAAGGATGATTACCAACATGAGTACAATTAGGATCGACAAGTGTTAAGTTAAGACCCCACCCGGTACAGCCACAGTAAGCCGACCACAACAAAACCACTCGGGAATTCGGCAACCTACGAAGATAGGAGTGCGACCTTAGCCGAAAGCTTCGACCACAAGGACGGCGACCCAAACAGTACCGACCAAGGACTCCGGAAGACCCGGGAACCGCCATATTTCAACAGTACCCACAGGAACACAACAGGAGCCTCGATTGACAGGGTCCACAATAGCATACTGCTCGTCGCCAATAATTGGAACATGCCACACCGGGACACACGAGCACTGGAGTTGTTGACCCCATCACAGTAGCCCAGTGGTCGATGCCTATAAAGGGAGCCCCAGGCTACCCCAAGGAAATGCATCATTCCTCTCCCTTCTTTTGAACCAAGCTAGCCAGAAAAAAACCCCTAGCCCCATGGCAGACCCCATGGTGACCACAGGGAGTCTCCCTCAGAACAACCCCATGGCAACCACAGAGAACCCCCCTCACAGTGACCCCATGGTAACCACAGATTGTCCACCTCAGGACAACCCCAATGCATATGCCAAACAGCTGGAGTGCATACTTCGGCAGCTAGGTGGTTTCACTGAACCCATCTACCATAGTGAGCAGATCGTCCGAGGATCCCGGAAGTACTGGAAGGTGAAGATCTTTCTTTCCTTTCAGGGAGAAGGAGAAGGAACGGCGATCTCCTTCCAGACACGTCATCCCCGGATCACCCCTGAAGCTGCCTTCCAGGATGTGCTTCGTGAAACCCTCTATCGGTTTTGCAAGATCTCCGCCCCTTTGGGTATAGTCAATGACTATGGCTTGCACCCATTCCGCACCGAAGAAGACAACCGGTACCACCTCCGCGTGACCAGACAGGACCAAGGAACCCGGTGCGCTCTCCTCTCCGAGTTAGCCTGCACTGTCGAGAATGCCTATGAGCAGGCACTCGAGGAGCTGGACGAGCTTCGAGACCAGTACACAGACCTGGAAGCCCGTTACCAGCGGCTGACCCACAGGAACACCTCTGCACTGCTTGCACAGGCGAATGTGGCGGCCAGTATGATGAAAGCCGGTGAGATGAGCAGGAAACGCGAGAAGTCCCCCCTAGGGATGGATCTAGTCTCCCCTGCGCCATCGCCATGAGTACCGTTAGGTGTGCAAACCTCTATTAGGCTTTGCACTGTTAAGCGTAGTAGTTCCTTTTCCCTTTCCCTTGAATTGTACCCTACCCCTGGAGTTGTACCCCTGTATCCTGTTATGAATGGAATGAAACCGTTGGTCCGTCATAAGTTCATGGTTTGCAGCTGAACATTTTGTTCGTAGCTAGATCATCATGCCTTCCTCTGGGAAGCCCATTGTTGTCAGTATGGGTTATTCCAAGTTTTGGTTAATAAGCACACCTAACAGAAAGAAGCGACCCCCGTTACCCGAGCAGGAAGCGATGTAAGTACGGCGATGAACTAATAATAAAATCAGTATTCAAGCCCTCATCAACAAGCGGCCCCAGACGACTCATTAAGGACCCGAAGTAGCCATGCCCATGACAGGAAGAACAAGAAAATTTCATTGGACACTCTAAGGACTGACTCTGCAGCAAAATGCCCAGCCATAAGATAATCCAGTTTTATGGGCATGTAATCGCCTTAAGACCCGTCAAACCAAGGCTGACAAGAACCATGACCACCAGTCCTCGGGAATACATGACAAGATACTGTCCACCACCAGTAAGTGGAACAGGACTTACCGTGAGAAGCACAAACACTGGAGATGCTGACCCCATAACAGGAGCCACCGAAAGATGGTGCCTACAAAAGGAACCCCAAGCAACCACGATAAAGGGCACCCTTCTTTTGGTCTAAGCTAGCCAGAAACCCTAGCCCATGGAAAACCCACCCGTAACCATGGAGGGGCATGCCATGGAAAACCCTAACGGGTATGCCGAACAACTAGGCCACCTACTCCGGCAACTCGATTTCTTTGAGGAGCCCGTCTACTGTGGCGAGCAAATCGTCCAGGGATCCCAGAAGAGCTGGAAGGTGAAAGTCTTCCTCCACTTCCAAGGAGATGAAGTGGTCGCTTTCCAGACTCGCCATCCTCGAATCACCTCTGAAGCTGCCATCAAGGATGTGTTTCGTGAGGCCCTCCTACGGCTTTGCAAGATTTGCGTCCCCTTGGGTGTAGCCGACAGCTTTGGTCTCCACCCCTATCGCGAAGAAGACGACAACCGGTGCCGCCTCCGCTCGACTGGACAACTCGAAGGGAGCAGGTGCACTCTCCTCTCCAAGCTAGCCTGCACCACTGAGAACGCCTATGAGCAGGCCCTCGAAGAACTGGATGAACTTCGAGATCGGTATGCCGATCTAGAAGCCCGCTACCAGCGCTTATCTCTGGAGTGCACTACCATACAACTCTTGCAAGCATCCGAGATAGTTCGCCGCATCCAAGGCCACAAGTTGACCAGGATTCGCAGGAAGCCTCCGCTGGAGTTCGATCCACTCTCGCCTCCACCGTCGCCATGAGCAAGCTATGTGTGTAGACCCTTGTTGGGAAATGTCTTATCCAGTAGTAGCAACTCTCCCTTTTCCTCACTAAGGATGTATTCCCCTTTTATCTCGTTCAAAGGAGAAATTGGATGAAGGGTAACACAACCTTTTGCCTGCCATGAATCCATTGTTCAGAAAGGGTCGTCTGTGTCCACACTTAGGCTGACCTGCCCTTTCCATAGAAAGCCATCCGACGGATTGAACTATTTCAAGATTGAACGATAATCTCGTCTAATGAGAAAGCAACCCCTAGATACCCAAAGTTAAAACAGGCATGAACCTGTTCGGAAAACCCACAATGCCGTTAGTAATCAAGCCTCATCAACGGATAAGCCAAGTCAGGCACAAGTACAAACTAGAGACAACCATACTAATGACACGAAAGGCCAAAGATTAAAGAGATGGACTATGAAGATCGATACATAGGGGATACATGCCAAGGTTTGGCAACCATGTCGTCAACTACCTACTCTAACATCGCCTTCAGAACGGAAATGAAGACGATGGGCGCCAACACTATGAGGAGGAACACCGCCTCACATAGGTGGTCGGCATACTCGTCCGCAACAAGCACGCGCCACCACCCCCAAAGGATGACCACTGGACGCACCAACCAAGATAAAGTGGCGCAAATAGTTGCGCTAACAAACTGTAGGCCGGACCATACCCACACCCAGTACAAGGCAATGCACACCCACGACAAGAAGGTTCCTCTTCGATTGGGACGTCCCCGCGCCATCATCACAGCAGCCCCGCCCCCAATGGCGTCGCTTGCCGCCTGCGCCGGAGAAGAAGCACGCCGCTGCGACTCAACCGCAGCAGTCGCCGACCCCAACCGCCGGCGTAGCTCACCCCTGGCCGCAACGTCCCTGCTCGGAGCACCTTGTGCCGCAGCGCCTCGCTCCGCGCCGCCACCGGCACCGTGGTAGCTAGCGCCGCGCTCGCCGCCATCCAGGTCGCTTCCACCGCCGAGCCGCCGCTCCATCTCCTCAGTTGAGCTACACCACCCTCCACTCACACTCCGCTCGGGGCTACCGCGCAAAGAGGCGTAAAGCAGCCCCCTCTCTCTTCCCCTTTTTATCAAAAGTTGCACGCCTGGCAAAGCAACTACCCAAGTGTACAGGGCGATTTGAAATTTTGGATAGACCGGTGTATTTCGAAACGAGCCGTTGAATATTTGGATGCCCAGGTTAATGGCTATGAACCTCGCAGAGTACACAAGGTACCACTGCGACAACCAGTCGTTGCGCGCTACAACCACTGCCACATGCGCATGCATATGAATCACAAAAAAAAAAGAGGATAAAGGTACCGACGCCTGTTCTCAGAAAAAGTGCAAGCTTATCCGCGTGAAAAAGGAGTTTAAAATGGTCAGGACAGTGAACCTGGATGTTCTTCACCAGCCCAGCACCGAACCTGTATAATTTGGAAAATTCATGGCACCTCAGCCTCTGTGTTTCTTCAGAAGTCTCCCGGAGTGCAACCATCCCTCTCTTTTTCTAACCCCTAAGTAATCTCGGGGATGAGATTATTTTAAGGGGGGTAGGTTTGTAACATCCTGAATATTTCGACTTTGGAATACGGAATTAAAAATTCAGAATAACCAAAAATCTTTTCAAAATACATTCATGTCTGAACTAACTCAATTCGTTCTGTCGTGTTTCGTTTACACGTGGGCTAATAGACGAACGTCTGAGGATACGTCGGTATTTGATTTCAATTATTATTTATTCAAGGAGCTATGATTCGCATATGCCAATTATTTTTGAAAAACAAAAAAAAAACCCTCGGGCATATTTACTTTATAAATAAAGCTATATACCTAAATGTATCACCATTTTGGATAAAACCCATTAAGGGATAGTTTATTAAAATCTTCTCTGTTCGAATCCTTTTTCCTCATAAATCATTTTATTCAAAATTCCCTAATTTAGTCCCTTCCTCGGAATCCTAGGACTACCGATGAATTCGTATATCGAACATTGATTCGGTAACGCGGTCCATCCATCCGATTAAATTCGGGGAAATCTCTAAGTCTGATCCTTGCCCATCTAAATGCCAGATTAAATCCAAGAGCTCACTTAACAGTCCGATTGTAATTCAAACTCAAAATTAAATGTCCATTTATACAGTCCCTTTACAATTTTGGAATTTAATCTCATTCAAATTCCATAAATCCAAATTCCTACAAAATTACAAAACATCCTATTCCTTTGGACTCTTTCCTGTTCGGCCCAACTCTTTTCTCCCTCCCTCTCCTTATTGGGCCAGCCCATCTTCCTCTAGGCCAGCCTAGTACTCTTCCCTTCCCCTGGCCCAAGGCCTGCCCAGCAAAACAAGTCTGTTTGTTGTCCCTCTTCCTCAGCCAGCTCGCACGCCAGGTGTTCGACGGAATGCCTGCAAGCACCGAGCCCCACGGCTCCCCCCCTGCACCGAGCTTCCAGTCCACCGAGGCTTTCCCCCAAAACACCGGCAACACAGTGAGCAAAGTCCACACCGAACGCGTACGCCGCATCCACGCCGTCCTGCAGCAGCCCCATCCTCGCTCTGCTATGACTCCCTGTCGACGACGACCGCCCCACAGGACCGTCGGCCCCACTCGGCCGAGCAAGCTTGTCGCTGTCCGCCGGCTGCGACGGCTATAAAAGCCGCCCTTTTTCGCTCACTGTCGCTATCACACCGACGGGCCGAACGCCGTTGTCGTTCGATCGGCCGCCTTCTTGCCGTGGACTGCAGCTCTGCGTCACGCGCCACCTCCACCTGGCCGAACGCTCAGCCCGACCGTCGCCCAGGCCGAGCCGAGCCTCGGTGCGTCGCTGCTCGGCCGACGCCGTGGCCGGCCCGCACGCCAGCCGACCACCCACTGCCGCCCGACGCCCGAGAGCCGTCACCTTCACTGCCCGGGGCCGCCCCCGGCCTTCTCCATGCCGCCACCCCACGCGCCTGGCCAGCCGGCCCGGCCTCACCCCGCCAGCGCCGCGCCCGGCCGACGCCATGGCGTCATCACGCCCGGCGCCTGCCGAGCCTCCGCGCGCCGTCACGCCCGGCCGCCTCCCCAGCCG
>BDMV01000004.1:27019012-27053003 GCA_008326285.1 Oryza officinalis | reverse complement strand
AAAATTCATGGTACCTCAGCCTCTGTGTTTCTTCAGAAGTCTCCCAGAGTGCAACCATCCCTCTCTTTTTCTAACCCCTAAGTAATCTCGGGGACGAGATTATTTTAAGGAGGGTAGGTTTGTAACATCCTGAATATTTCGACTCTGGAATACGGAATTAAAAATTCAGAATAACCAAAAATCTTTTCAAAATACATTCATGTCTGAACTAACTCAATTCGTTCTGTCGTGTTTCGTTTACACGTGGGCTAATAGACGAACGTCTGAGGATACGTCGGTATTTGATTTCAATTATTATTTATTCAAGGAGCTATGATTTGCATATGCCAATTATTTTTGAAAAACAAAAAAAAACCCTCGGGCATATTTACTTTATAAATAAAGCTATATACCTAAATGTATCACCATTTTGGATAAAACCCATTAAGGGATAGTTTATTAAAATCTTCTCTGTTCGAATCCTTTTTCCTCATAAATCATTTTATTCAAAATTCCCTAATTTAGTCCCTTCCTCGGAATCCTAGGACTACCGATGAATTTGTATATCGAACATTGATTCGGTAACGCGGTCCATCCATCCGATTAAATTCGGGGAAATCTCTAAGTCTGATCCTTGCCCATCTAAATGCCAGATTAAATCCAAGAGCTCACTTAACAGTCCAATTGTAATTCAAACTCAAAATTAAATGTCCATTTATACAGTCCCTTTACAATTTTGGAATTCAATCTCATTCAAATTCCATAAATCCAAATTCCTACAAAATTACAAAACATCCTATTCCTTTGGACTCGTACAGCCAGCTAGCTGTGTGGCGCATGCATGGCCGGCGGCACAGCGGCGGTCGCTGCGGAGAGCAACCGCGTAGGGAACGGGTATGGTGTTGTGCCTCACAACGTCACCGTGCCGCGGTAACAACGGCAGTAAGGAAACAAAAGCAAGAGGAAGAGCAGGAGAGGAGCTCACCTTGCGGCAGCCGGGTAGCGGCGCACCGAGCGGTGGTCCTCACACGAAACTACGGTCGTCAATGTACAGCCTGGGGACAGTCGGCCCGCGGATCGTCCTCGCACACCACGTGTTCGATCGGTGGCAACAAACGAACACACAGCGTTAAGGAATAAATGTTAGCGGGTTAGTGCAGGTTAGGGGTTAGGGGTTAGCGAGTTAGAGGTCAGCGGGTTAGTGAGTTAGAGGTCAGCGGGTTAGTGAGTTAGAAGTCAGCGGGTTAGTGAGTTAGAAGTCAGCGGGTTAGTGAGTCAATGGGTCAAATATTAGATGTTGGAGGTTAGCCGTTCAATAAGTTAGTCGTTCTCGGGGTTCAGATGACAGCGCGGCACACGGCGACGTCGTTGCCGGAAGTAGCACCGGGGAGGAGCATTAGATTTTATCTTTTTATTACTTAACCCAACAGGAATGAATGGCTTGGGGAGGCAAGATGGACTTCAATAGAGGGGGTTGGGTGAGTAGAGGGATATAAGTTAGACTTTGGTGAGGAGGGTGGCTTGTTGGTGGACTTCGGCCTAGAGGATATGTTATAGACTTTTTGCAAAAATGGATTTTCTTGGGCTCGGTCCGAGGAAATGAGGGAGGTTTTATGGACTTTTGGATAGATTATCAGGCCGGTTGGCCCAATGAAAGCGGGGATGTTTTGTAGACTTTTTATGGGGGACTTATGGGCTTGGCCTGACAACGTGAGGGAGGTAATATAGACTTTTTGAAAGTCCGCGGTCAAAGGCCCGCCGGGAGATAGTCAAGACAGTGGGGCCCACCGGCGGGTCCCACTCCTTCTTTTTCTTTTTCTCTTTTTCTTTTTCTTCTCTCCTTCTTACCCTCTTCTTCCTCTCTCTTTCTCATTCTCTCCCTTTCTTATCTCTTTCTCTGTGTTCTTCCCGGGAGAGAGGAGAGAGCCCGTGAGGAGGCGGTGGCGCGCCGGCCGGGAGGCGGCTCGCACGGCATGGGTGGCGGCGCGCGTGCGGCGCGGGCGCGGCTGGGAGGCCGGGGCGGCGGCCGGGCAGCGGGGCGCTGGCGCCGGCTCGGGCAGCGGCCGCGGCTGCGGCGCGACGCGACGAGGACGACGGGTGCGGCTGGCGCGGCGTTGGCCGGCGGCTGGGCGGCGCGGCACGGCGCCGACCACGGCGCTCGGCAGGGAGGCCGGCAAAAAGGGAAGGGGCTCGGCAAGGGAGGGCGACGGCTTGGCCTGGCCGGCCAGTGATGGCGCCGACTCGGCCGGTCGTGGTGACGGCGACAGTGAGCGAGAAGGACGGCTTTTATAGCCGTCGCGGCCGGCGGATGACGACGAAGGCTGCTCTGCCGAGCGGGGCCGAATGCTCTGTCCGTCTGACGCCAATGGCAGGGCCGCACAGGGGCGAGGACGGTGGACGGTGGTCGATGGAGGACGGCATGGACTCGGCGTTTGCTTTTGGTGTGGACGCTTGGCTCAAAGATTCCTTGGCTTGGTGCGACGGTGCACTGGGCAAGGAGCAACGACGAGGTTGCTATGGAGAAACCTCTCTCTGTTGTTGCCTGACTTGCTCGGCGAGCGGCGCGGCGACGGTGCCTAACCATGCTCGTGCCTAATTTTTGATTTGCAGGGATGGTGCCTAACCCTTGTTTTGGCCTGGGGCTGAGGAAAAAGAATAGGGGCAAAGAAATGTGGTTGAACAAGTGTTGGGTGAACCTAATTAACTTGCCTGACTTAATGAAAATGAGAAGAACTACAGGTGCAAGAAAAAGGACAGATAATTGCCGGGCGGTAGAATTCCAAAAATATTTCGGAATACTTGAACGGGAAGGAAAATGACTGTCGATACGTGCGCAGAAATATTGATTTTAATATGCACACGTATAGAAAATATTGGTCAGGTGGTCGATGTCTAAAAATAAATATTTTTAGACTCTCTGGGTGGAAAGGAGATTATTTAACGACACGGTTAAAATCCCGAAATTGAAATTTCAACCGTACGAATTTTTGGAAAGGTTCAGGAGTAGAAATTCGAACTGCAAAATTCGAATAATGGAAATTAATTTTGGGAGGTGATGTCACGATCAAGATTCTGGGTTCACAAGGGAAAGAATCAATTGAGATTTTTGACACAAAAATCCTAATTACACTCAAAGAACCAAATTTTTGAAAATAGGTTTTTAATAAAATAAATTTTTCGACGGGCGAAAATCGGGGCGTTACAGGAACCCCCTCGGAAAGTGAGCAAACCCAACAAGGCACTCAAGCCCGACGGAGCCATCAAGATCATCCCGTTGACCAGTAGCAACCCCGATAAGACAGTCAAAATTGGGGCAACGCTCGACAATAAATAGGAACTCGAGCTCATCATCTTCCTCCGTGAAAATACAGACGTGTTCGCTTGGCAACCGTCCAACATTCTCGGAGTCCCTAGGGAGATGATCGAGCACAAGTTGATGGTGTGTCCCGATGCCAAGCCAGTAAAACAGAAACTGTGTTGGTTCATACAAGATCGAAAAGAAGCTATTTGAGAAGAGATGGACAAACTTCTCAAAGCAGGCTTCATCAGAGAAATTCTTCATCCAGAGTGGCTCGCCAATCCAATAATGGTGCGCAAGGCCAACGACAAGTGGAGGATGTGTGTAGACTTCACCGATCTCAACAAGACGTGCCCCAAGGACCACTTCCCTCTACCTCGCATTGACCAACTGGTGGATTCAACGGCGGGCTGAGAGTTGTTAAGCTTCCCTGACGCTTACTCCGGCTACCACTAGATCAGCATGGCCAAAGAGGACGAGGAGAAGACTGCGTTCATCACGCCCTTCGGTGTTTTCTGCTACACCAAGATGCCCTTTGGATTAATCAATGCAGGCAACACATACCAGCGAGAAATCTAGGGGGCTTTCAACGACCAGATCGGCAAGAACGTGGAGGCATACGTCGACGACATCGTGGTCAAGACAAGGACAAAGGACAAGCTAATCGATGACCTGAGGGAAACATTCAACAATCTCCGATGACATCGGCTCAAACTGAACCCGGAGAAGTGCACGTTTGGAGTACCGTCAGGGAAGCTGCTAGGATCTCTCGTCTCCGGATGAGGAATTGAAGCAAATCCTGATAAGATCAAGGCCATCGAGGACATGAAATCACCGACAAGGCTCAAGGAAGTCCAGAAGCTCATAGGATGTATGACAGCTCTAAGCCGGTTCGTGGCCAGGATGGGAGAATGAGGACAACCTTTCTTTGCCTTACTCAAAAAGCAAGATAGATTTGAGTGGACACAGGATGCCGAGAACACGTTTATCGTGCTCAAACGATACTTGTCCAAACCCTATGTACTCATTGCCCCATAGCCAATGGAAGAGCTATTTTCATATATTGCTGCCACACCCTATTTTGTTAGCACTGTGATTATCGTTAAGAGGGATGAAGTACAACATCCTGTGTACTATATCAGCGAGGCCCTTCACGATGCCAAAACCCGATATCCTCAAATCCAGAAGTTGCTCTATGCCATAGTCATGACATCACCAAAGCTGTGTCACTACTTCCAGGCCCATAAAGTCATGGTCGTCTCTTCCTTCCCTCTCGGTGAGGTCGTAAGGAACAAAGACGTCGTCGGACGCATTGCTAAATGGGTCATCGAACTCAGCCAATTCGATGTCAACTTTGTCCCGCGTACATCCATCCAGTCATAGGTTCTTGCAGATTTCGTTGCCGATTGGACTATTCCTGAGAACAACCCAACTGGTCAGACAAATGACGAGACATGGACAATGGCCTTTGATGGGGCCTTCAACAGCTAGGGAGCAGGGGTAGGATTCATTCTGACATCTCCAGCTGGAGACCAGTTCATACATGCAATACACCTCAACTTCAGAGTTACAAACAACATCGTAGAGTATGAAGGACTACTCGCCGAGTTAAGAGCAGCAGCAGCACTCGGGGTAAAGTGATTAATAGTGAAAGAAGACTCAGAGTTAGTCGCTAACCAAGTGCACAAGGACTACAAATGCTCAAACCCAGAGTTAACCAAGTACCTCGCCGAAGTCAGGAAGTTGGAGCGAAAATTTGATGGCCTTGAAGTATGTCACATCAATCATAAAGACAACACCGACGCTGACAACTTAGCATGGCGTGCGTCCAAAAGAGAACCTGTCGAACCAGAAACCTTTCTGGACGTCCTGATGAAACCTTCAGTTAATACCATAGACGATGAAGGCACCGTGGCCAATACCGAGAACGACTCGGGGGCTACTGAAGAGGTCACTCACATCGTCACTGACATCAAGACCACAGAAGACTGGCGCACTCCGCTCATCAATTTCTTGGATACCGATAAACTCCTGGACGAAGACACTGAGGCAGAAAAACTCTCTCGACAGGCAAAAGCTTATTGTATACTCGGAGTCCTGCTCAAGTGTGTCTCTCCTGAGGATGACAAAGATCTATTACTCGATATCCACGAAGGCATATGTGGATCTCACGCCGGTGGGTGAACTCTGGTCAGAAAAGCCTTCCGACAAGGATTTTTCTAGCCAACAACCCTTCAAGACGCTTGCGAGCTGGTAAAACGGTGTGAAGCTTGCCAATTTCACAGTAAACACACTAAAATGCAAGCCCAAGCACTTCAAACTATCTCTCTCACCTGGCCATTCTCGTGCTGGGGGTTTGACATCCTCAGACCGTTTCCTCGAGGACAAGGCGACTACAAGTTCTTGTTTGTGGCTATCGACAAATTCACTAAGTGGATTGAGGCGGAGCCAACAAGAGAGATCAAAGCCGAACACGCCATCTAGTTTATAAGAGAAATATTTTGCAAATACGGACTACCTCATCAGATCTTGACAGACAACGGCTCCCAATTCATCAGTGGTGTCTTCCAGGACTACTGCATTGAATTAGGAGTAAAAGTCTGCTTCGCATCGGTCTCTCATCCTCATAGTAATGGGTAGGTCGGGAGGGTCAACGGTATCGTGCTCCAGGGGATCAAACCACGTGTGTATGATAGGCTTCTGGCCTATAACACACGCTGGGTTGATGAACTCCCTTCTGTTCTGTGGGTCGTCCACACTACCCCGACAACCTCCACCAAAGAAACTCCCTTCTATCTCGTGTATGGTTCTGAAGCCATGCTCCCGTCCGAGTTGCGACATCGATATACATGAGTCGAACAGTATTCAGATAAGGATGAGCAGACGATGTCAACCTTCTAGAAGAACATCAAGAACATGTTGCTGTTCGAGCAGCCATGTACCAACAGACCCTACATCGCTATCACGAAAAATGTGTTCGTGTCCGTACACTCACCATCGGTGATTACGTCCTTCGACGAGTTCAAAATCAAGCAGGGTGAAACAAGCTCTCACCTAAGTGGGAGGGACCGTACACGGTGATCGAAGTCTTTAGGCCAGACGCGTTCAAGATCATAGACGACGAAGGCCGCGAGTTGGCAAACTCTTGGAACATTGACCAACTACGTAAATTTTATGTATAAAATTGTTGTACCAAATTCTGTAAGTTTTGTTCAATAATATACATTTCTAATTCTTTTTGTCTCAAAGTGTTTTACCTAGGTATCTCCTTTTCTTATATTGTCTTGTCTTGAAGTCGATCCTATTGTCCTCTTACGCTAGTTTGACAAGCTTCTGGGTCCCATGGACCCTGGCTGGGGACGCCTAGCACTGTGAAAGTTTGTCAAACCATGCAGGGTCAAACGACCATGTTAGATCTAGTCATGTTAGAGTACCCACTTGAGCGTATTAACTAAGCCGTGTAACCGGGAATTGATTTTCCTGACTTCACGGCTAGGGGCTAGGACTTCACAGCTTCAGTTTGGTTTGTTATAAGATTTAAGCTGTCTTTAGGGAAAACTACTTTTCCAAGAAAACAGTTGGGGGCTAGGGAGAGTACCATACTCCGTGGCTGAGGACAACCTTTGTGAGAGTACTCGTACACTATGTCTTTTACAGATACTTATAAAATAGATTTTAATTCTTACTTAAGTTCTGATGCGTATATAACATGCTAACATATACATTAAGTGTTCCCTAGGTACAAAAACTACCAGGAAGGCCACTGCCAGTTCATGGTGGAGAAAACATCCTTGGCCAGCGGAGCGAAGGATTGTGCTAGGTGGTTGATCTCGTCTATCTTCATGCGAGAACGCGAGAACCCTTCTCGGAGGAAACTTAGGCTCATCTATGGACGTCCCTCTTGGATGCAAGCGAGAAGGTGACCACCGACATATCGGCTGGTGCGACGACACTCCTGTTTCAGGCTGTTGTCGATCCGTTTCCCGATTCCTGTAAGGTGGTCACACGTACTCCGTATCCAGGACAGGTGACCATTGGTGGACTTCTCGGGAGGAGGACAAGCTACCCGTAGTTCTTCGCAAAGACGTTGCAGTGCTTGGCACAATCTTTGAGGTAGGCTCCAATCCATACTTTCCTACCTCGAAGGGTTTCCACAGCTTGCTCTTTTTGGACGGCGTCAGCCATCTTCTCGAGATCAGCCTTCTCGAACTTCGCCTTCCAATACTATACACGGCGTTCTCTCTCCTCTAAGTCATTCTCGAGACCTACATGAGACACATGACCTCAGATAGCTTCCCCCTTGAGTATGGGTGGAAAGGACTATAAGGATCAGGTTCTTGTAGCTTGGTTCCTCTCGAGGAGTGAGTGAAGTTGGGATCCGTGTGGATCCAATGCGTCGTCAGCATTCACGACGACCAAGGCTTGGTTGTCGTCGCTCGGGGTTGAGGAAGCGCGAGGAGAAGGAGGTGCGATGTCATACTCGTGAGGACATCCCCCTTGTAGGACGACCTCATCCTTGATACATCTAAAAGATCAACATAACCACGATGAAAATTAAGGATGGTAAAAAAGGACATCATTTTCAAAATACGAAAAGCCTAAACAAATTGTTCTTAAACAAATTACAATAGAGCGTCATTTACTGTTCAAAAAAGGAAATGGCGTTCTCTCCCAGGTCAACGAGATCTGACATCACGTCCTCGCGTGCATCATAAGCTCCACCCTTCTCCAGCGCCTCCTCCATGTTCAGCTCGGGGTGTGTGAGCTTGAGGCATGCGAGGACATGGCATGCGCCGATCCGGAGACCAGTGCGCATCTCCTCGGCAACCTGCTCGGCGTGTATTATCGACGTGCCCTCAAGCCGACCAATAAGAGTACCTAGAGAACCCAGGATGATTGTCTCATCAGGGAACACCGTGCCCTTCTCATGCACTCCTAGACTACGAGTCACCGTATCAAGCCGCCCATAGTTCTCCTGGAGGCCTTGTCAGAGGGATGCCAAGTTCTCTTGGGTCTCCTCCAATCATCTCTCCCATCCCTGCCGCTGCCTCTCGTGGCTTGCAACTAGGTCCTTGAATTTCTTCAAGTCCCTCTTCGCCTCGACCAGTTGAGCCTCCAGCTCGACAGTACGTTTGTTCGAAGTCGAAGCCACTGTTCGGAGCTGGTCGACTTCGGCAAGATGTCTCGCATGCCTGACTGGAGTAGTCGGCTCGCTTCCACAAGTTTGTCGACAGCTGGGAGCGTGACAATTGTGGAGGAGGTACTGAACAGAGGAAGAAGAGGGATGGACGTGGTCACCACAATGGGATGAGGGGCAGAGATTGTCCTCCCATGACCGGTGCTCTGTGTCGAGGTCGCGGGAGAAGGACTACAACAAAAAAGGCGTTTTAAGGGATGTCACGAGAACATTAGAGTACAGAGATTAGCAAAAAGGTCGCTTACCTGGGCTTGGCTCGCTTCAGGAGCATCTTATTCCTCAACGAGGAGGACTTGGTGTCGGAAGTGGTATGCAAGATATGTAAGTCAGGGCCGAGAATTCCTCCTCAAGATAGTTACGAACTACAGGGAGTGACACTTACCATCGAGCCGCTTGCTGGCGCCAAGTTGCCAACACCAAATGGCTTGGTTAAAGCCGCCCACTTCCTCTTGGCAGGTTTTGTCTCACTGCCGTTGGGGGTGTTCTCGGCGGAGACCTGCTCCGAGATTGCTTTCTTCTTCAGAGAAGATGACACCTGGTGGTCGACGAGCGGGCCGATGGTGTTCGTCAGAGGTAGAACCTGCAAAGTTTAGATTACTACTCTTCGAGCAACAAAGGTCAAAAAGAAGAGCAGCGATTGCTGTCATCTACGTTGATGGCAGCATCTCGATCTGAGGACGAGAGGTCGTAGAGTGGAGTGACGACGTGGTTTGGGCCTACAGGAGCGTCTGCGATTAGTTGGTTGACCCGGGTCTCCATGGTTAGGTCGTCAAGCTCTACAAAGAAACAATAATGTTAAGTCATGAGAATCGGCCCTAGATGGAGTAAGGTCAAGAGGGTTACGAGAACGTATAACTGATAGCCATGTTTCGTCATCAGCCCCCGTGAACTCGTACGCGGGGTGAGCACGAGCTTGAAGGGGTTGGATTCGACGACGTATGAAGTCTTCGGCAACTTCATACCCCGACAACCCTTGTTCTCGAAGCTCGTGGATTTTGTCTACGAAACTTTTGAGAGCTGGGGTCAAGGACGATTTTGATGTCCACAAATGGGAGCGTGCGGGCTTCTCATCCGGGATGGCAAGACAAGCGGGTTGGTCTTCGACGTAGAGATAGAACCATCTAGACCTCCACGCTCCTCGAGAGGAAGGGTAGTTGAAGGGGATATATTCCTCTTCATCCCCATCTTGGAGGCGGGCGAAGATGCTAAGGAAAACAATGGAGTTGGGGTTCAAATGGAGGAGGTGGATGTCGTAGAAGTTTAAGAGAAGAAGAAGAAATTCGAAAGGAGGAGGCAGGAACCCACATTGAGCAAAATCCCCTATACAAACTACTTGGCCAAGTGTCGGGTTAGGGTTTGTACCTCCTTCCGATCGGCATAAGATTTTATTCCCCGGGAGTGATCCTTCGATTTGTAGCGCCTTCAACTCCTCAGTACCGACGTTGGATTTGTCCAAATCCATTGGATCGGTTGAGGTTGAAGATGGAGATGAAGAGAAAGAGCTTAGGCTTGGGATTGATTGAAGGTTGAAAGGGCGCAAGGAAATGGGGAATTACTCGGGGGAAAGAAGATAAAGAGAATCTCAAGATGAGGATTTATAGGTCGAGGCCAACGGTTTGTATTTCAAGGAAGAAAGAGAAATGGTCGCCGCGATTTTCTCAGATTTGTTTGTGGTGGTTTTCTAGACTTCAATTCAAATTCATGATGGACCGTTGCTTTTGGATGATGTTGTCTAAGGCTTCATACCTTCTCGATAATTCGAGGACAGTTAGGTAAGCACAACAACATGTGTTCAAGAACTCTAGTTCGAGAACACTATAAATTCATTTGATTTGAAGTCGGGGGCTACTGTCAGGGTTATGGATAAGACATATCTTCTATCCTTGGGGTTATGAAGTATACAGATACGACATACCCTTAGTATACGGGAATCCTTGGGGTCATGAAGTATACGGATACGGCATACCCTTAGTATACAGGAAGGTTACCTTAACATTATGAAATTCGGTTAACAAACAGGAAAATTGTACCTGAATAGAAGGTGTTAGAGTCCTATTCGGGGAAGATACAATCTCTGTGATCTCGTAGTTCTACTTGGGGACCAAGGCAGTCTGCAGTATAAATACAAAACCCTACAGGGGGTATGGGAGGATGGAATCATAGCGCAAGCCACCATCATAGCAAAGGCAATCTGAAGGACTTGAAGACAAATCACCGCCCGGATCTCGTCGAGTTGTTCTCGAGTGGGATCTTGTCGGTACTTCACGTTTCTGTTGTTCTTTATTGTAATCTCTATGACTTTTATCATAATCCCATATAAACTAGAACAGGGCTATTACCTTCCGAGGGGCCTAAATCAGTATAATCCTTGTCTTTGTGTGCTTGAACTCGTTTCGTGTAGATCCTTGTATCAATGACCCCATATTTTACAAATACCGTAGTCGCGGTCTACACCGTTGACAAGACTCTATATTCTTCTTCCAATATTTCTTATTTTTTAATTTCGAATTTTTGTTATTTATAATTGTATTTCTATATGGACTCTAGACTCTTCTTTCTTTTTTTTTCTTATTTTTTAATTCTGATTTTTAGTTATTTCTAAATTGTACTCCTATATGGATTCTAGATTCTTCTTTCGATATTTTTTAAATTTTGAATTTTAGTTATTTTTAAATTGTACTCATCTATAGACTCTAACCTCTAGTCTTAAATTTATTTTTTTTTAATTTCGAATTTCAATTAGTACTAAATTGTATATCCGTATAGACTCTAGTCTCCTCTTTCAATATTTTTTATTTTTTAATTCTGAATATCTGTTATTTCTAATTGTATTTTTATATGAACTCTAACTTCACCTTTTAATATTTATCATTTTTTAATTTCGAATTTTAGTTATTTCTAACTTGTACTCCTACATGAATTCTAAACTCTTATTCCAATATTTTTTAAATTTTAAATTTTAATTATTTCTAAATTGTATTTCTATATGTACTCTAACCTCTAGTTTTAATTTATTATTTTTTAATTTCGAATTTCAATTGGTTCTAAATTGTATATTTGTATGGACTTTAGTCTCCTCTTCCAATATTTTTTATTTTTTAATTCCAAATTTTAGATATTTTTAAATTTTATTTCTACATCGACTTTATTTTTTTCGATTAATATGAGAATTTTTGTTTTTTCAAATTGTATTTCTATATGGACTCTAAATTCATATTTCAATATTCATTATTTTTTAATTCTGAATTTTAGTTATTTCTAACTTGTACATAGGACACTAAACTCCTATTCCAATTTTTTTAATTTCAAATTTTAGGTATTTCTAAATTGTATTTCTATATGTACTCTAACCTCTAGTTTTAATTTATTATTTTTTTAATTTCGAATTTTAATTATTTTTAAATTTTATACTTGTATGGACTTTAGTCTCCTTTTTTAATATTTTTTATTTTTTAATTCCGAATTTCATATATTTTTAAATTGTATTTCTACATAAACTTTATTTTTTTCTTTTTTTCGATTAATATGAGAATTTATAGGTCGTGAGAGCGAATATGGAGGCTTTTTTTTCTTTTACTTTAGTAAGTTAATAGATGAGAGACCCAGAATCCTCTGAGGAAAAAACTAGAGAGATTTGGAGCTTTGCTCTCTATCACTTTCAAGCTCGAGCATTCACAAATACTAAGGCTGCTGAGCTGTTGAAGGGCGCAAGATATCTTCAGGCAAATTATCTTGTTGAAGTTTAGAACGGGACTCAGCCCATGTACTGCTCACAAGCCACGAACACAGACTTTTTAGGCTTACCAAGGGGCCAAGTTCAGGTGTGGAATGAAGGGCACAAAATCGAAGTTTAATGTACCGAGTGAGTTTCGAAAGTTCTATAGTCTGATTGTTTCAGACAAAAAAAAAGGGTGAGTCTTCGATCCCTGGTTTAAGAGCAATCTGAAGCCAACTGTCAAAATAATTAGTGCCACAGTACCCGCAAATGCTAGTCAAGCTTGAATGTTTTCAAGCTAATACCTAAGTGGTTCCTGAGAATGCGGCCGATCTTTTATGGAAATTCTCTCCAAATGCATTTTTCTTCAAGCCAATCGTATCTTTCATAAAGATGAGATCGGGATGACATCTCTAGGAACATAGAAAGACGCGAGACACGCAAACAGCACGAGTAGCTTCACGCATCGACATTAGGGAATGTATATGAAACAATATGTCCTGCATACACAAGCATCAGATAAAAGATCAACATTGATATTGTAAATCCATATGGTACGTACAGTGGAGAAAGAAGAACAGCAGAACCACAGATAGTAATGTTCTGCCACGGGTAGCTCTCTACATGATTGCACAGGGTGTGCTGCATTGCATATATAAGTAGTGCAGAGAAACGTAACCGTGCTAGGAAAACTCAGTACTGCATAGAGAGATTTTCTAAAGGGGAAAGTGACAGTTGCTAACAGCTAGCACCAATTACTAACATAGTTCATGAAATATACTTTTACTTGCATTAGTAGTCGGCCATAATCTTTTTCTGTGCATTTGCAACGATGACGGGTCATAGTGCAATAGCATGTTATAAATAGGTTAAAACAGCGAAGAAACATAAAAGAATATGTAACTTCTGCATAAGGTACAGATTGACGCCCATGAAAAAGTCTGACAGACTTTGCAGTTACTTGAACCTTGGTACTTCCTCCGTCTCATGTTAGTGGTCGTTTTGATTTTTTTCTGGTAACGTTTGACCATTCGTTTTATTTGAAAAATTAATGCAAAGATAAAAAAAATTATACATACTTAAAGTATTTTTGATAATAAAGCAAGTCGCAAAAAAAATAAATAATAATTTCATAATTTTTTGAATAAGACGAATGATCAAATTTTACAAACAAAAACACAAAACGACTAGTATTTTGGGACGGAGGTAGTAATAAGATGAAAAGATACTTGGTCAACAAGACCATAAAGACTAAAAAAAGCTAAATTGTAAAAGAATGAACTCAATTCATAATTTGTTCTGGATTTAGGTAGCACAACAGCAAAAAACAAATGCTACAGCATCTAGAGCACAATCGCACAATCTTGTAATCTTTTTTATGGATTTAGGTACCACAATAACAGAATCAATGCTTTGGCATGGAGTGTGTAGCAGGTGGAAAGATTAGCCATTTTTCCAATTTCTTTTGGAATAAATATATATAGCAATCAGTGATCGCATGAAACTTTATTGCAGCACAAAGTTAGCAAAAAATACTAATTAGCACCCAGTTATTGTAAGTTATCAACATAGTACTAAAGCATCAAATTCTCGAGAGATGTGTTGTTGATATTAGCAGCATTTGCAGAGAGAACCGTCACTAATTCAATAAGAATGTAGGACTGTGACCAAATCGCAGTAATAAAATAATCTTATCTGTCTATAAATAATACTCCTTCCCCTTTTTTATATGACGTCATCATATTAAAAGAAAATGGATGGAATAATACACAGCCAGCCTAGCATAGTCCCAAGAATTAGTCCGGTAAGTGAATAATAGGGATATTATGCTTGCAATCTAAGCCAGCATCATCGAAATTCAACGCCTCGATACCTCAAGAAGGTTTGGGATTGAACTTCTCATTGTTTTACCAGCTTGAGAATCATCATCGCCATCTTGTTCACATGGTGATCCCTTTCTTTTTGAGATTTTCTACGGTAATTGGAATTTATTTTAACCGTTGATTGCTCATAATCCAATGCACTAGGATAAAAGGTACTTAAAACGTGAGCCAGGTATTAACTTAAACATTAGGTGAAAGGTTAGAATACTAATTGCAAATTTGTATGGTCGCGAATCTGTACCATTTCTTGATCTACTTGTATCTCGATCGCCATCAAGATCCTTCTCCCGATCCTCAGCGAGCCGCTGCTTTGTCTCATGGTAGTGACTCGCGAGTCGTCCTCCGTGACTGTGAGGACGTCGCGAGCAACGCAAGCCGCTCCTCACCAGGAGTGCCCCAATTACAGCGTTCAGAACTAAAACGAGCTTGTGAGGACTTCAGTAAACATTGTGACAGTTCATCCATAAATAGATTGTCTATAAGAGAACCTTGTTATTTGGTGTTGAGATCGATGTTGTTTCTAAAATGAAAAAGAAAAATCTATCAAACATGGATCAAAACACCCTGAAAATTGTTGTTGTGATGTTGTCATAATATGTCTACTAGACAGCCAACCCTTTGAAGGTTGCATTAGCATGGAAATTTTTACTTGTCTTTCTTGTAAACATGTAGATAGAGTCGCACTCGCGAATAAATCATAAGAATTTCATTAATCTGCTGTGTGGTTATGTGAGGAGGAAGAAAAGAGAAACGGAATAGGAACAATGTTCTTAAACACAGAACCATTGGTTGGATTAAGCATAATTCTTTTAGGGCTCTGTGTGATCGGTGTACCTGCTTATGTACGGCACTGCCGGTGAGTGAGGAGATAGAACTTGACAATCAAAAAAGATAAAAAAAGACAAATATAAAAATGATAAATCATCAAAACCTCAATTAAATTATTAGGCCTATACCAAATTCAAAATTCGAAGCATGACTTTGAAAATTGAATTTTGTAAAGTACTGACTAGTAATTCCGAGGGGTTTCAGAAATATCCAAATTTGAATTAAGACTATAAAATAATTTCGAAAATCTTGTATAAATATTATGATATTTTTTATACTTGGAAAAATATTGAATTTTCCTATAGTTTTTCACTCTGCGGATTAGAGAATTTTTTATGAAAAAAGGGTTAAAATCCATAGTTAGCCTACTGATCAACCCAACTAACCTAACCAGATCCGCCTCCAGCCTTCATCAAGCCGTTAATCATCATCATCCGACTCCCCATGACGCCACCGGTGGTATGGTAACTGCGAATTACTAAACTTCCCTTGATAGTATTATTTTTTATTCCTAATTTATCTTTTAAAGATCAACGGTAGATAGTAATTAATTTAGAAGGTACCTTGATACCTTTCGAGCACTGTAAAAGGTCTCCTTTCTTTTACCCGTTGAGGCAGTAAGCCCACCTGTTGCGACACAAATAGGATTGTTATAGTAACCCATACATTTCTCCTACATGAATACAAGAAAAGCAGATAAAATGAGAAAGAAGGCACTCAATCCCTTGAGATCTCCCAAAATTAACTTGATTTTTTTTTCTTTTTTTAGGAACTGCAGGGTATCAGCGTCACCCACCCGAAATGCCCCGTTGCTTTCTCGTGCGGGAAAAAGAAAAACCTTGAAAGGAGAGGCAAACTACTCCACTCACCAAAGTGAAAATTTAAAGTGAAACAAATAAAAAATGGGTAGCCGGCTCACATCAATCTACTATATGAATCAGTTAGGCAAACACACAAGGGATAGAAAAAGATCATCCATCTTCTTTATGAACTGACAATGAAAAAAACATCGACCGAGCCAAGCGCAACAGAAAAAGAGCAAAGGAGCTATTAGGAGGAAAGAGGGCTTACAACGGGCTATCATCGATTGTAGCGAGTGCAGACTGAACTTCTGCAAGACCTACGGTTGCTATATATTACTTCTATCCCAATAAACTCCATCCTAGCTTCCCAAGATGAATTTAAGAAAAAAGACGAATGATCAAAATTGATGTGACCATGGTTGTTATTGATATATTGTTGCTCACATCGTAGTTTAATTGGGAGATATCAAGATCAAGCCGCAGAAGTTTTGTAACTCAATTCGGCCACCTGAAGCAGTGTTGACTTCAAACAGCCGTCAAATATGTATATGAGCTTCTTTTTTGCCCGTGAGTACTCGATGGAAAGCTCTCGGAATTCTTTTTCCAACAGATTCAGCCTCATCTCCAAATTTCATCCCAGTTGGCTGCAATCACAAAAACAAGATGTTGTGTCACCTATAATGAGCCTATGGGCTTGTAATTTTATTTGGTACCCCGACCCAGGTGGGGCCCATGTAGGGGTGCGCCCTAACCTAGTGAAGCACGACCTAGGAACCCCCTTAATTATCCTCCCACCCCCTTAAATAGCTAAGTACTCTTTTAGAGTTTCTCGGGTTTTGTTTAAATTAAAGTTTAGCTCCTCTACTTTATCGTGTAATCCCGTTATCGGTTACATCACCGGTTTGCTCGTTACAGAACCCCTACTTATCGTGTGATTTAATTCCTATGGTTTGCTCATTACGGAACTTATCGTGTGTTTTAATTCCTATTTGCAATTCAGATTGTTTTTATCTTATTCTTACTTATTTCTTCAATTTGCTTGCAAGAATAAGGTTGATCTGCACTGACAGATCAACAACCCATGAAGAGATGTATCGATCGCTAAGACGCAAAACAACGTCTCGTACTGTTGTAGTCGGGTCGTCAACGTTTCTCCCAAATCATAGTTATCCTCAATTTACTGAAAGATCGGGCCAATCAAAGCCATGAGCTTATCGAGTGGAGCTCAGGGTTTATAAAAAATACCCCTAATTAATAGCAAGGTTATATTGATCGATAGGTGAGTGAGGGGTATTGAAGAGATAAAACTTCTCGATTTACAGACTAATGATTGGTAAAAAGATAGAAATTGGTTATTTTGGAACAAATTTCAAGCTTTTGGGATGGAGTACTCTTTTCATCTATAACAAAATTTGGATAGGAGTCAGATCTAATTTTATGTTGCTATATTTTAAGTAAATTTTTCATGCCGTTCTTTACAAAGAACCGTGAAGCAACGCTCAGCTGCTTCGCTATTGAATCACATGGATTCATTCATCTATACCTGAACCGCCTGAATTCAGCTAATCCTGAATATGTTTATTCGGCTAAAACGGGACATTCAGCAGTAATATGTAGATTCTACTGCTCCTGGACGACCATTTTTTACTTTAGGCTGGACAAATCTTCGACAAGTAGAATTGCATCTACTTGACAAATAAAAAGAAAGAATAATTTAAAAAAATTCCAGAGAAGCATAGCTTCTCAAGTTCACAATGGAACAGTGACAAGCTCGAAGAGTGATGGCGACTGTGTTGACTGCTTTAACCACCATGGCAAAATGATAACCATACTACAGTATCTTCAAATAACCACGGATTGCTTCCAACTCATAGTGGTTCTAAATTTTTCCCAGCTGCTTCATTTCAAGATTCAACGACATCATGGCAACCTCACAAGTTACAACTGAACGAAACACTGACGATCGAAAGCTCTGAAAAGAACAGGGAATCTAACAACTGACAAGAAACTGCAATTTACAACTGTTATAATTAAGTTACTATAAATAACTAAGCTACCATCTAAAGGGGGGAAAAGGGGAAACAACTAACATCTCTATATGTTCCTAACCATCTAGCGCTACATGCGCCCAACTAAGTATATACATCTGACTTACCATCATAAACATGCTATATAGAAGATAAAACAAGGTGAAACGCTCCTGGGATCTCTTTTTTCCTGAAAACTACCAATGAACATGTTGAGTCAATTAAGTCATTGCTTCTCACTACCGCAATGCCGCCTCGAGCCGCGGAGTCGCTGAGACTATGATATCCTCATAAGCCTGCTCTTGATTGACTTCTATGAGACTACCACTCTTCAGAATCTGCAGAAGAGAGCAAATGGCGATATGACGATAATACAAATTGCTATAAGGATCATTGGGTCTCAGTGTTATATTTATAGGAGTTGAAAATATGAAACAAACAAACTACTTTTGAGTTTTGATAAATAGAATGGAACAAACGAAGTGCTTGCATATTTCCCAAGTAAAGCATAATTGCCCTAAAAAATGTACATATTAATTTTATCACAAGGAAGACTGTTCTTGCGTAGAATTGAAATAGATCAGTAATACACAAGATGGGATCCTCAAGACCAGTCATTCTCTAGTGAAAAAGCAATTAAAACTCATGCAGATACTGTGTCCAAGAAATAAGTACAGAAAATGTACCAGAGTTTCATAGAAGAATCTTGCTGAAGTTTTTCTTTTTGTTCCTTCGAGTGCTTGACCAAGGCGTACAGAATTGTTCCCTTGCTGGCACTTCTGGTCCACGAGTAGTTGATGGAAGTACCTTGCTACAGTCCTGAATTAGTGCATTTAAAGAATGTTATAGATTAATGACAGCATGAAGAAAAGAAATGAAAACAAACAGGACAAGTTCATTAGCCACCATGTTCTTGTTGAACGCAGCAAACCTGTGCAAAATAACAATGTGAGTAGAGCTTGGCAAAAACAAACATCTAATGTACAGAATAAGTAAAAACTAGTATAGGGTGTAAAAGAGTACCTTCATCTCTAGCATGTTGTTCATCCATAGGAGTATCCTGCCAGATGCAATTTTCAAATGATTCATTTGCATAAAATATACATTAAAAAATGAATTGTTTGCATGGCATTTTGCACAAGAAAACCAGATATTTTCAAAAGAATCTTATAAAAGAGTTTAATGTAGACAGTGTTACCTCATCCATACTATCTATAGCAGCATCCAATTCCTTGTCGAGCAGTGGATTTTTACTTTTCAATGCATTCAATCTTTCTTGCAGTCCTGTTGAATGAGATTCATGTCCTCCAATTGAGAAATCATTTTCTTTGACTGTTTCATCAATAAATCTATAATCATCATCATTATGATATTGTGCACTTTCAGTGTAACACTCAACAGTTGCCTGAACACTATTTGTCAGTTCATCCAATTTTCTCTTTCTTGGTTCATCTGAAATGCTTTCACCTTCTACATTTTTAGCATCATCGCAGATATTGTTGGATTCAGAAGACTCCAACAAAAGTCGCCTTCTTGATTTAACTGACTCCCTGCATGAATTTTCTGGTGTATCTGCTGTAATAGTGTATCTAACGTACACCGAAGTTGGATCTGTGAAAATAAAATGGCCCCTCTTTAGTTGATTATGGAGGTTTCCATCACTAATTGCATCTAGTATAGATGAAGACTTACACAAAATCAATGGATCCATGAAAGTAACTGGCAGAGAACGAATTTTGCCCTCCTTCCAAGTATAAAGACAAGTATGAGGTGCCTTCCTTCTCTGGTGCACTAGATCACTTGCATCATTTATTGTGTTTCTCAATGTTCTACATTAAGGAGGAAAAAAATCCAAAGCATTAGCAATTAACAATATAGAAGTACCACATATTGAAAAATTAATGTTCCAACTTATACTACATGATCACATAAAAAATATTATGGCAATGCAGCCTACCACCTAACCCAAGCCCCGAAACAAAAATAAAGTGCGGGGACAGGAGGCTAGCACCCCAACCATGATCTCTGGTTCCCAGTGCAAACAGGTAGAACCAATGAGAGCACCTGTTTTAAGGATTTGAATCCCAGTGGACAACACAAACATCCTCAGGGCCAGCCAACCAAGCATCTTGGTCTCAACTTATAACTCTTTATGAGGTTATAGGCTTCATAACTTACTCTACCTAGCCTTAAATATCTTAGCAAAAAAAAAAAGCAAGAAGAAGAAGCGAGAACTTAGATTCATCAAAGAATCCTAAATCCCTACTTAAGCTTATAAGACGAGCCCAAGTTTGCCAAACCAGCTCCTAGGATGCCTAAAAGATCAATCAGGAATAGGTAATGCAACAGATGGAAGAGCTTCTAAGCTAGAAGCTCTACTTACTCATTTGGTAGAACAATATTTTCATCATACAATGCCCTTGTTCTTCTTCTTCTAACCTTCTGTTTGTCTCCTCTATCTGTTGGTATATAATCTTTATTGTATAATCCCCTTCTTCGTTTTCTAGTCACCCGGTGCTTCTCCTTTTTAGCTGGTGTAGTAACCATAAATTTAGGAGAGCAGGGTAGACCTGAATAAAACAGTGAAACCCACACATCACAAAATTAAGCATGATAATGACCACAAATAGAAGAGGAATTTTTATCACAAAATTAAACCTGTGCCACCCTCTGTCAGGGGCTCCGGAGTGGAAGGTGATAGCTCATTGATTAGCTTTGTCTTACAACGCAAAGTTGGTTGTTTAAGAGACATGGGTTCCTCAAAACCATCACATGATGGGTTTGTGTTAGTTCCTTGCAGTGACCCATTTTCTGATTCTTCAATTGTGGGACAATTTGCATCATGACTTGGAAAAGTCACATTCTCCACAATGTTTTCAGATATTTGCACTTCCTGACTTCTGTGCCAATAATTATGGTCAGCATCAATGCACTATTTTTCACAAAAATGTTGAAGTAAAAAAGATTTGATGTGACATTAAAATCATAATATGGTAAAACCGTAAAAAGCAACATTTACTTACCCTGACAAAGGGATGTGGCAAGCGGAATTCCCGTTCTCATCCCTATTCAATTCTCTTTGAGGTTTTTTTCCCCTTGTGCTTTTATCTGGAGGATCATTTACTTCAGCCATCGTATCCACCATCTCAGGTGGAAGAATACTGTTCCAGAACAAAAAAGATCGGCAACAGAGGAAATGTATGTGCACTGTAAAGAGAGAAATGTGACACCACATATACTTACTCCTTCACTGGTGTAAAGCAAGCAGATTCAGCATTGTGATTTTCAGGTTCACCCCCAATGCTACTCAAGCATAGTAGACTGTTGACTTCACTAATGACACTCATCATTTCAGTTGGGATAGTGCTGCATTGAAGCTTCATTCAGAAATTCAGTGCAGATAATCTTTTTTAGTATAATTGAGACAGTAATCTTTATACTTACATGCGTACTGGCATAATGCAGGCAGAGTCTAGATCAGTGTATGAGCATGTCACCATCTTATAAGACTGTTCATTGGATCAAAATCAGGCTTTAGTTTCCCGAACAGATAATATATGAAACAAAAGGAAGCCATGGTTATTGGATAATAATTAATAAAGGAGTAGCAATTCTGTAGAATTATTTATAAATAACACGGGAAACAATGAAAACCTGGGTGTAATTCGCTAACCCAAGGGCACTAGGCTATCGTAGGGTGGTTTTTTGGTCGTGTGTCACCTTGTGTGGTGCTGTTTGTAGATGTGTGAAGGGCTCGTGAGCCTTTGGTTGTATGGGTGGTTTGTTTTCCTTCTTAATGAAATGAAGCGCAGCTCTCCTGCGTTTTCTAAAAAAAATAAGACAATTACAGAACTAACCCCCTAAACCGCTCAGCAAGTGACAAGTGGCACCTGAAGAGGTTCTCTGTATTGTTGAACAGAACAATCAGCACAAGGTACAGGACTGCAGCCCGCATCACACCTGGTATTAATGATAGCAATTTCCACAGACTTGGTATGAGCCAGTCAAAGCATTAGCGGACTCGAGTCCTTTTTTTTTTGGGCAAAACTATAGTGCTTGGCTAATCAGTACTCTGTCCCAAAATGTAAGCAGTTCTAGAGGTTTTCACGGGAATTAAGAAAATAGGTGAGGTTGAATGGTGGAAGGTTGTGATTGGTTGAGAAGAGAAAGTAGGTGGAGAAATTTAACGGGATATGGTTGTGATTGGTTCAAATGACGAGATAGGTGGAGAAATAGCTACATTTTGGGACAAATTTGAACTCTAGAAATACCTACATTTGGGATGGAGGGTGTAGTACTTTGGCTTGCCTGGGAGCCTACCTCACTTTGGGATCACCGGATCACACATTCACCTAGGTGGTTGCTTCGTTGGCCACCCTATATCAATGCTTAGTCAATACCAAGTGTCACTTATCTAGTATGCATACCATTAGTTAGTTTTTCCATTTCTTCATTTCAGATGTTATTAAATACAGCTCCTGTAAGCATGCATGTGTTGGATGAGTGTGCAGCTCAGTGGTAGAGCACTCAGTAAGCGCCGCCCACCCAGGGCTTGAATCCTGGGTGCCGCAGTTGTGTCCACCTCCCTGCACAAGGTTTCAGTGGGCCCCTTCTTTAAAGCTAAGTCAAGGACAACGTCCTACCCCTTGATCAAGTTTTTTTTGTGCATGCGTGTGTCAGTAAGTGGTGTGGGACAGTACAGGAGAGAGCAGTGTACCTCAAACAAACAGGATGTATGGTGATTCTCATCTTCCAACATGGTACCTATACAAAAGAATGCAGAACATAAATAAAATGGTTTCTTAGCAGTGGTAACAACATAAATCACAGCATTGCTACCTTGACGTGGCAATTGGTGATGATCCTCGTCATCATCATCCCTACAAAGAAAGTTTAAAAAATAGATCAAAACCACATTTTAAGCAACAAGCTAATAAAACTAGTATAGGACCAAAACTTGTTACCTATCTTCAGGAATCCCCAAATCGAAAGAGTCAAGCTCAAATCTTTTGGGTATTGTGAATGTTGGAAGATCAGCTGTAGCATGTGCGTCTCGAACTTCAGCTATCTGTGAAGTAGCTCTTGTTTCTTCTCTAGTTGTTCGCGCAGCTTGCACAGGTTTTTTTACCTTGTTAGCACCTTCTTGTCTTACAACTAATCTTCTTGCACGAACAGGTTTCTTCACTTGCTTTGAAACTCTATTTGTTGCTCCTCCAGTTGGGATACTTAGTTCATTGCAATGTGCTGATCCATATGATCCAAGAAGCTCATTGCATTCATGGCAGAGGTATTCCACTTTCTTGGAATAAATCCTAACAATGCCAAGCAGAAGCAGTCCCAATACTCTGTATGTGGTTTCGTCATTGTCATCAGGCAAAACCTTATCTGCCAGGGGCAAGAGGAAATGTGCAAGCGTTACGAGCATATTAGGGAAAGAATGCTGAAAATAAATCGATCTAGAAAAGGAAAGCCCTATCAAATGTCACAACCCGCATTTACTGTTCTAATTTGTTTCATATGCTACGGATATAGCATTTCCCTTCTTATTATGACTATATGAGATCAACACTTTTGACACCTGTATTTCCGTTACGAGTCAGTCCAAACAATATTTACAAGACTACTAGATAGTTCAATGCTATTAAGTTGGGATTACAAGGTATTCCTAGTTGGCGCCCGAATCTCGGCTATATGCTTGGGCCTTATTATGGAACGATACGTAAAACTGTCATCGTACAAAAACCCTAAACCCCAAACCCTATCTACAAAGTACAAAACTCTCCACCATCCAAAAACCCATACCAACAGGTCCAAGTTATTGCAGCCAAGGTGCTACCTTTTCCTTTCACCTCGAGGTAGCTCCGCAAGAAATTTGCGGGCAATGCTGCCCCCCATTTAACACAAACCTAAAAGAGGAGGGAGTGCTCTTTGGTATGCAGTACCCACTAGAACTCACATGGAAAATCAAATTGCCACAACGATTACCACAATACAGTAGAAGAGAACCGAAGGCAGAGCAAACAACTCCTCTCAAATTCCATTCCTCTTTTTCTTTCTTTGCCAGATTCCCATCACATGATTCGCTTCATTTCTAAATAACCTAAACCCCCTAAAGCCCCGCATAAACCCCTCTTCCACCCCCCGCCTCCCACACTGTTCCACTGCCTCACACCTAAACCGCAAATTCGAGATAAAAACCCACGAAAAAGACGCACTTTTTCTCTCGCGCGCGCTGCATACAGCCGAGGAGGCGGAGCGGGCATCGCATCGCTTACCGACGCAGGCGACGATGTTGGTGCGAACCACCTGGTCCCGGCTGAGCGCCGCCACGCCGCTGACCGCCGCCACCCACACCGTCCCCAGCGCCCCCTTCTTCGACAGAAGCACCTTCGAGCAAGACATCCCGCCGTGGCCCAAGCCAAGAGACACGCCCTCGACGTCCAACCCGCCGCCACCAACAATGCGAGCGCCTCGCGCGGGGTCGCCCTATCACAGGGCCCGCCGCGCCAATGGCCTCCGCCCCCCCCCCCCCCTCGCCCGTGCGCGAGCCCGAGAGCTCGCCGCCTCGGGCTTTCTCGACGGTTGCGCTCTTGGGGGAGAAGCGAGCGAGGCGAGGCGAGGCGAAGGGAGAGCAGAGGAGGAGGAAGGGGAGGGAAGGAGGAGTGGAGAGGAGAGGCTTCAAGGGGAAGGAGGAGGAGAAGGAGAAACGGTTGGGCGATGGGCGAAATGGCGGAGATGCCCTCGCGTTTTGAGAATTGAGACGTTGGTAATTTGCTCCGCTTTGAGGAGTTTTTACTCCCCCTCCGGTGGTTTCGCGTGTTTGAAAAAAATTTCCGTTTCTGTGGAAGTTGCAGGTGTATAAGGATGGAAATTTGCTTCTTTTCTGGTGATTTGTTTTGGATTTATGACGTTGGTTTCTCATCCTTTTGAGAAGGGATAAAATTTATACCGTTGGGGGGCACTATATACTATAAAAGGGAGCTAAGTGATTGTGAACAATATCTTGCAAAAATGGAGGTTGCCGTTTAATTTGTGTTGCCTAAGTTGGAAATTTGCCTTTTTCTGATTTGTTTTGGATTTTTTTTTGTTATTCCTTTCTCCTTTTTGAATGACAACGAGAGAATTATATGAGGAAAAAATATTCATTGACAACGGCATAATAAGCAAAAAAGTTGATTAAATCTCTGTTGTTGAGAGATAAGATTATTACCATGTTAATACATCATCTCACAAAAAATCAAGTTAATACGTCTCTGCCCTTACAAACTTCATATTTTCCTGTAAGCATATTTAGACAATATTCGTTACAGTTAACTCTAGTACATGAAAAGAAATATCCTTTGATCGTTTCAGGAAAAGAAAGATCCTTAAGAACATGCTGCCCTGATGGTGAGATCTTAGGAGGAAAACAAACTCTACTGTATCGACTTTTTATTATCCTTTTTAAGGATACATATTGT
The DNA here is from genome assembly GCA_008326285.1 of Oryza officinalis. Taxonomy (NCBI): domain Eukaryota; kingdom Viridiplantae; phylum Streptophyta; class Magnoliopsida; order Poales; family Poaceae; genus Oryza; species Oryza officinalis. Next base: position 27,027,813 of record BDMV01000004.1, on the reverse strand, counting down.
ATACGTATTGCGTGAATTACAAATAACTATTAAGGATACGATTTCTCAATATGATTTTCTCTATGTTCTCTCGAGCCTTATGGGATAAATATATATTTAGTCTTTATTTGGTTGCTTACATGTAAAAGGTAGCAAAGCTTGTAGCACATAATTGTAGGAAATGGTTAAAAATGAGCTTTCTTAGAATGGTGCAATGTATCTTGCCAAAGTCTTTGACAATAATAGTGTGGACTCTATGATCGAGCGATAGTAGTTACCACAAATATTATAATGTGTTATTTGTACAGTGAAAAATAAGGTAAGATCTACCTAAAAAGTGGTTGATCCCCTACCTCCTATGACTTCTTACAAATATACCAAATAATATAGTATTTGCTTACTGCTGGCGATAGTCATATGACCTGATAGTTGATATTATTGACTGCCACAATATTTCTATCGAGTACCTCCTCTGTTTCAAAATATTACTATTTTAGGATGGGTCAAATTTTATCCTAGGTAATAACATTTTGGGACGAAGGTAATAGTAAAGCTACATTTATTATTTTTTTACTTGGTTTTCTACTATATGGTAGTTGGTATTATCAACATAAATGATAGTGGATTAAGACAACATATTCATAATATGGATTTAGCATATTAAGATAACAATTGATATTGCAGATAAAAGTAACGCTCGAGCTAGCCCCAGTGACTAACTATTATAGCGAGATTAAAAATCCACATAACATTTTACTAACACGAGATTAAGGGTAATTGGTGAGAGAGAACATGAGTTTAGAAATGTCTTTTGTTTGGTAGGAGTAGAAGTTTTGGTAGTAAGGAGAATGGAAGTTTAGAAGGCCTCCCATTGATCATTACCACGGAGAGGGGTAATAATTGAGTGGGAATTATGTTTTTATGAAAAATTAATACATCCCCACCGACCATCATAATGATAATGATATATTTTCTCCATCGTAAAATATAATAAATTTTAGGTAAATGTGACATATCTTAGCACGAATAATCTGGATAGGCTTTTTTTTTTTTTGTCCAGATTCATTGTATGTCACATCCAACGGATGGAGTAATCTTTTACCTCAAAACCCATATACCAAATAAATAGCATGAACTCCCTCGTAAACTTTCTCTCTCATTTGTACGTAGCAACCGAACAAAGAATTTGGATTAAAAATCAAATTTCCATACTAGTTCCCAATCCACTTCCACCAGCCCTTTCTAATTGTTGTTGAACATACAGACATGGTTTGAACAGCTGGTATCATGACCCTCTAAATCTATTTTTCTAATAATAAATTAAAACCCAGCCTCCACGCGTACATGACCAAATCTGGTGAATTACATTATCGTTGCATCTGTACATTTTTCCACCGAACCCTGGAAGGTAATTTCACCTCGAGGATGAGGATGAAATCGACGAGGCAGGGAACTAGGACACCGATACTAACCCGAGAGCCGAGGCCGCTACTGAATGCACTCGTGCTTTCCCGAAAGGATAACCATTCCTCGTACCGACCGATCAAAGTGACCAGGGAGTAGTAGTTTATTTATTACCGCCGTTCAGCCTTCCAGCGAGGACCATCCCTTGGTTTACACGTAGGCTACGGACGTGACCAGCTCACTCACTACCTCAGCATCGGTGACCGGTGTCTCAGTGTCGATAGGACACGGTGATCCCCGGTCAATGTGCCACCGACGTAAACCGTTCTGTGGATTCGCGAACGCTCTTGGTATCCTCTATGGATTTGAGCATTTGCACACACGGCAACTTTTCCTCTCCTGTAGATGAGACTTTTACTTACATGTATTAGCTCAGTAACCACTCTTATACAGCAATAGTACTCCAATGTTTACAAAGCATTGACATAGGAAAGTACAAAAGGGGGGAGAGAAAAACATACACATAGGGAAACAATGCACTACACAACAGTACTACACTATCGAGTGACAAAATGATGCATGCGTGTGCTTCCTCTTTCGTACATAGAATCAGCTGCCACCCCCATAGCAATGCAGACAGGCCATGGATGGCCATTCGAACAGGCAATGCCGGCTGAATTATAGAGACTCTTCGAGGCCACGTTAGAACAAAATAACGAGCACGAATAATCAAACCAATGAATTAAGATATCGCTAAATCCTAAAACTCATATCGGCAAGGCATGGGAAAACAAGTTAGAGAGAAGCATGATTACAAAAGGAGACCCAAATATCACTCAAGCGGGTCATGCAAGCATCATATATGATTTAAAGCATTAGGAGCATCCTACATTTTCTGTTCCCTGCACAAGGCTATGCATACTCTTGTCCAAGTTAATGTGGTCTTGCATCCGGGGAGGATTTGCGCAGTTGAGCACCCCTCACCTATTGCAGCACAAGCTGCTAAAACTATGCAGAGCAAACTACAACAGTTACCTTTGAAGCTGTGTGATCCCATCTAGAACTAATCAGATTAATTTAAGGAACAACATGATCAATGTTTTGTGAGTAACCTGCTCTATTATTCTCTTAGTAGTTCAAAGTTCAAAGTTCAAAGTTCAAAGTACCAGTTCAGGTGTTCATGTACTAGTTTTCAGAAGTTTAAAGGTAATGTCAAGAACGCAAAGTTGTAGGAGAAAACAAAAATGTTGTTCATGAAGAGAATGACAAATGCCATTTGAAGAAAAGGCGTAACACCTTAACCATCCCAAAGAAATGGACGAGCGGTCCCCCAAATCAGTCAGAAGTATGATGTATATAGACAAGATAGGATAAGTAGACTGACCAGTGACCACTATGGTTCACTAAAGTAACAGGTGAACTCTCTTGAAGACCTTCCACAAAATTTAGTCACTTAGGTACAACAAGCTGAGGACCATCAAGCTTCCTATCTTGAAGCAGCCACAGCTTAAGCTGCAGACGTGTCACAGACAGAACAGCTGTAGTGAGTTCAAATAACTCTCCAAGCACTTCAGCAGCATTTAAGTTATCACCAAAATGCCAAGCACAAAATGACTGAGCATATGGTCTGCCACCAGTTCGCAAAGCATAAAAGCAGTTTACTCAGAATACTTATATACAGGAGTTAACTAGCATATCTTCGAAAACAAGTCAACATGTTGCATAAAAATAAAGACATCTTGACTTTTGATCTCACCACTTCTACCTCGCATGACTATAACTTAACTAATGGTTAATATTTACAGATGTGCTTAGTTGATTAAATCAACCTCATTATCATTTAGATAATGGAAACAGACCGTTTTTCAGGTTGCAAGAATCACAATCCTAATAGACAGTTCCTTCTAATATCCTAAAAATGTGGCATACAGAGAGCGAAAGCATCAATTGATACAAGACAGACTTGCTTCCCAGTGAGTTGAAAACCATTGAAAGGATACAACACAAGAACCAGATATTATTTGGAAACAGTCCGTGCACATTATCCCTGAATAGATAGTCCATGAAATAGAACATCAAGGGCGCAAGTGATCAAACACATGGAAGGGTCCAACGCGTATAATGAGTAACAAGGTACTGAAGTTTATCCCTCTTTTAAAGGTCTATAAAAGTGAATGAAAGTTGGCTGCCAAACAGGAAAAAAAAAAGGACCAAGCATTCACTTCCAAATTCACAATTAGATATCTTATGAACAGTAACCACAAAGAAACATTTCATTCTTCCCTCATTGCATCCTACAGTTGATTGGTGCATAGTCAGATGGGATGGTAGTGAAAATATAGTGCTGAACAGCACTGCTGAGTGGTGGATACAGAAACATCAGTTACTGTTACATACAAGCATTGTTTTGCACAAATTGTTAAGGTGCCAAGGAGAATACCTACAGAACTACTTCCTCTGTTTTTCATTTTTCTGTTTCATTTTCCTTTAATCCAGTAACCCCTTTTTTTCATTTCTTTTTCAGATATATGGGAACATGTGTCTGTCCAGATTCCAGACAACATTTAAAAAGACCAATGAAAACACAGATAATCTTCAACCACGACCTTTCATCACAAATGATCTTTTGCACGTGCACTCATCAGTTTTAGTCAGCAATACATCACTTGAGGTAAATGGTTTTTGAATATATTTACCTTTCAAGTTGTATTACTGTCCATTGATTTCCTGGTGAAAAGCAAAAGGCATCCTTCCCCTTCGCTTCTCTTGTCTCTTGCAAACAAAATGGAAAGATCAAAAGAAAAGGCACTAGGAGAATATAGAAAAAAAACAAAATGATAGAATATTCTTATTTTAAATCCAACGCACTGAACATTGTTTACAACGTACCAATCTGGAATATTTTACATACAGAAGTTCCAAAGGTGAAACTGCTGTTAACCAATAAAAGCCAACACGCCACACCTTACGATGCAGGCAGATTAGATTTGCTTTTATGATCAATCTGGTTGGAGTTAATCCTGCAACAAAATTTCTATGATGGGCCAGGGAGAAACCTATCAACTTAAACCAGCACCATGCCTGCTAAAGAACACTATCAGTTGCTGGTAGACACCAAGATGCGTGATACTTCATGTCCATGGCACATCTCACCTCAGTGTGTATCTGACCTCATAGATTCAGAATGAAGCACGACAGTCGGGATCAATAGAGCCCAAACAAGTTGCTAATAGCTCAGCCAAAAAGACCACGGTTGCCAATGTTCCCTTGTAGTTCTTTCAACCGTTGCTCTTCTAGAGGATCAGGACTCTTCAAATACCGTTTGGTACGCCTGTGTAATTTTAGGAAAATAATTTTCACTACGCGAAACAAAGATATTTAACCAACACTACAAGTAGATTAAATGGTTGCAAAGAAGTACCTGTCTAATTCATTTAGAGCAGGGAATGTTGGCATGAAATCCTTTGATTTAGGTAGAGGAACTTCACGGAACCACTCATGCTGCAAAGCAGCATCTGCTGATAAACGCTGTAAAGCCGAAACAGGCATGCTCAGATATAAGTATATAAATATGAATGCGTGATATAAATCATGAAAAAAAATAGCACTAGCACATTACCTTCTCAGGATCGTATGTTAGAAGATTATTTAACAGATCAAAACCTGCTTCAGACAGAATTGGACGACCAGAAAAAGATGCAGCTGGGAACTTATCTCTTAAACGATTGTACCTGACAAGATAAAAAAAACAGGAATTTCATCACGATGGCATATAGACACTCATCAGGCCAACAAGATTAGGTATTCATAATCCAGGAGACACTCACGGTTGTTTGACAAAATTGACTTTGACACCCGGCAATTTGGCATAGCCAGGCCATATCTTCTCGTTAGGTGTGCCAAGTGTTCTAAATATCTGCAATAAAAGTAGCTTCACCATGAGATATGTTCAAATATAATATATATCAAGGTTTATAGGTATCTGCAACAGGAAAGGAAATCCAACATGAGACCTCTGAAAAAATTTATAGTAATTGCAAGGATACAAAATCACAAGTCAAATGAAATACCTTATCTAGCTGTTCAAACTCAGTTTTCCCATTAAACAATGGTTCTTTGGCCAAAAGCTCTGCCATTATGCAGCCCACAGACCACATATCAATGGTGGTAGAATATTCCTTTGTTCCTAATAATAGTTCTGGTGCCCTGTAACCAGAAGGAGCAAAAAGGTGGGTCAGGTTGACAAACAGAGCTCACAATGGAAAAATTAATGGCAAGCCAAAACACTGGGGAGGAATCTGATGTTGGCCGATGACCTACCTGTACCACAAAGTCACAACCAATTGAGTGTAAGGTTTTAACGGGCTTCCATATTGACGAGATAGTCCAAAATCACATATTTTCAACTCACCGCGGTTATTCAGCAAAAGATTTGAGGTCTTCAGATCCCTGGTAAAATGGCAAATGCATATCAGTATACAGGCATCAGGATAGATTTGAGGATACTTGGCAAACAAAAATAGAGCATCAAATCAACAGTTACCTATGAAGTACCCAATTATCATGAAGATACTTCACACCCTCCAACAGCTGGAGCATCAGGCATTTGACCTCACTTTGGCTATATGGCTGCTTCATTGCCTCCATTACACCCTTAAGATCATGCTCCATGTACTCCATCACCATAAAAATACTATCTAGGCTACTACCAACTACTACTTCCTTAACATCAACAATTGAGGGATGGTGAAAAGACAAAAGGATGTTTATCTCCCTAAGAGATGTTAATGGGAAACCTTCTCTCTCCTTCTCCATCTTGACCTTCTTCAACGCAACAATCTCACCAGTCTTCTTATCCCTTGCCCTGTATACAACACCATAAGTGCCTTCATTAATCTTGTTGAGCCTCTCAAATTCATCAACACTTCTGCAACCTTGAAGCATATTTATACATCTGTGCGATGGCTTCACTGGCTCCGGTGTTTCAGACCGGCGCACTTCATACTCTGAGTCCGTACCTGACTGATGATTCGCAATATCACTGTTACCAGCATCATCTCTGTCAACGTCCATATAATCATCTTTATCAACTTCCAAATCCTCATTCTCATCAGCACCCAACCTCCCTGAATCAGACGACCTTGACATGGTCCTCCCTCCAGAGATATCACTGGCCACAACCTCACCAAGTTCTGGGCTAAGAGCCTTCTTCCTCTGCCCCAACTCAGCGGAGTCTGCAGGTGATGCACTTTTCTTCTTCCTGTGTGGTGCCCCCTCTTCCTCGTCATCATTAGCACCAGCCCACCTTGAAGTTGATATGTTCCTCATTGTTGAGTACTCATCTTCCTCCTCCATCACTCTACTCTCTGCATGCTCCTGTAACTGCTCAGGACTCTCGGAAACAACAGCAGGCTCTACATCCATCGGTGACTTCTCCACAGCCAACCTCTCAGGGATGTGATCCTGCGGAGGCAGAGGGGGAGGGGGAGGGGGAGGAAGCTCGGTAGGCACAGATTCCACCGCCTTCTTGCCCTTTGCCACATCAGAATGCATTGGCTTTGGGCTATCCCTATCCCATATTATCGGTGAGAATTTCCTTTTCTTGTTAGGTGATGGGGCCGATGCAGCCACCACCGATTCACCATCCCTACTAGAACTTGATACACCATTCTCCCTCGCTCTATGCGGCCTCCCACCAGAGTCATCTGACGCGCTACCGCTCAGAACTTCGCCAGGCTCGCGATCCCCGAGCCTCCCTGAAAGGCGGCTCCTGGGAGGAGGAGAGCGGCGGTGGCCNTCCCTGCCGCCCCTGCTGCGACCGCCGTCACGGCGCCGGTCCGCTTCGCGGCGGGGTTCCGCGTCGCCGCGTTGGTGGCGGCCGCTCGGGTGGTGCTGCTGCTGCTGCTCCTTGCTCCTCCTGGAAGCCTCCGCGTCGAGCTCCCGCTCCCTTGCCTCGTAGTCCCTGTATCCTCCGTGGCGCCCAGCGGCCATGAGCAGGAATCCAACCAAACCGTGGAAGCCGAGAGAAATTCGACAGAATTCCCCACCGAAAATTTTCCACGGCAAGCCAAACCCTAGATCCGTACCAAAACCTAGAAAAAAATTCGGCGCGATTCGGACCTGGGAGGGCTGGGGTTTGGATCTGACCTCAAATCGAGCAGCCGCGTGGGATCCGTCCGGGCCGTGGCGGCGGAGAGGAAGCGAGGCGGGTCGGGAGGGGAGCGGCGGCGGCGGAGCGAGGAGAGAGGAAGAGATGGGAACGGAAGCGAGTCAGAGGCGCCGCTTCGCGTTGTTTCGAGTCGGCTTCTGGCTTTCCCTTTTTGTCGAGCCGGGAAATCCGCGCGCTCCTAGCAAGGCGTGGCCCTCGTGTGGATGACGGGTGGGCCCATCGTGCCAGCAACTCTGGTAATCTCGTGCTTGCGGCGGTGTGAGGTGGCAGAGTTGGGCTGGGCCGTTTTAACTTAGGCCACCTCTGGCTCTGGGCCTATTGAAGGCAAGAATCTCTCAGATTACAAATTTACAAGTCCAGAACAGATTACAAGTAGTAGGCAAATGCAATGGGAGTTTTTTGTATTTTTAGATTTTTTTTTTTAATATTTACAGAAATATTATAGCGCCGAAAAAATTTGCAAAACTAGACCCTGCCGCCCTTGCGAAGGGCGGCAAGCCGACGTGGCACACGCCGCGCTGGACGGCGCGGGACGGCCGTCCTCCTGCCCTCTTGCCGCCCTGGCAAAGGGCGGCAGGACCCCCTTGCCGCCCTCTGTAAGGGCGGCAGGCCTGGCCGCCTATAAAGCCCACTCGGCTCCTTTGAGGAGCCCATTCTCTCCTAACCTCTCCACACCAAAAAAAAAAAAAGGAGAAGGGGAGGAGAAGAAAAGAAGAGGCGAAGCCCTGCCGGTTTCAAACTTTGATTTCAGGTAATATTCGTAGATTATATACGTGACTAAATATATGATGTTAACTAGGATATCACTTGTATTTTTGTAGAACTTTGGTTGGATAAATGCATTGTATGAAATAGGGTTTTAAATTTATTTGAATTTGACGCGGTTACCGCGGTTTACCCCTTACCGTACCCCCGACGCGGTAAGCGCGGTAACCGCGCGGTTTACCGCGGTAATTGAAACCCTCGGCACACCCTTGCAGAGGGCGGCAAGCCCTCGGCACACCGCGGCCCGTGCGCGCCGTCAAGACGCACACGGCGCCGTGTGCCACGTCGGCTTGCCGCCCTTTCAAAGGGCGGCAGGGTCTAGTTTTGCAAATTTTTTCGGCGCTATAATATTTCTGTAAATATTAAAAAAAAAATCTAAAAACAAAAAAAATTCTTGAGAGGTTAGGAGGGAATGGGCTCCTCAAAGGAGCCGGCTGGGCTTGATAGGTGGCCAGGCCTGCCGCCCTCTGTAAGGGCGGCAAGG
>BDMV01000004.1:26999716-27018912 GCA_008326285.1 Oryza officinalis | reverse complement strand
GCGGCGCGGGATGGCCGGCGCGCGGGCGCGACGGCGCGGGAGGAGCGGCGGCGCTACGATGAGGAGAGAGAGACGGTCAGACGGCTCGCGCGGGCGGCTTCGGTGAGGCGCTGAGGCGAGAGAAGAGAAGAGAGAGCGAGAGAGAGGGAGGCGTTTTTATTTGGAACGGCTTCAGTGAGAACGGACACCACGGTTCCTTTCTTTTTAATATGGTATAGATACACTACAAATTTAGGTTTCTGCAAATTTTCGGAGCTATCCGAAAGATTTTCGGAATTCGGGAAGCAAAATAAGATTCTGTATATTTTTGGAGTTGTCCGAAAATATTTTTCGAAACTTTCGAAAATGATAGTGTAGTCATTAAGTTTATGAAATTTTTCGGAGTAGTTCTCTTTTGGAATTTTTGAAAAACGCGTGTAAACTCGGGAAGTTGCAGTGCAAATTTAAAATAAATAAAACCTAATTATCATATACTAATATTTTTTTACATGTCCTTATTTACTTCTCATCTTAATCTGATCTTGCTCGATGATCAGTTGCTTCTAGCTAGCTTTGGTTTGGTCATGGGACACGTATTTTTTCAGGAAGTTTCTTCTTTCTTTCTTTCGAACTCAACGTTGATCCATCTAGAAGATATGCACGTACACGTACACACACATACCGTACTGATGATGCACAGTCTGTTGCCACATGAGCTAACCAGGGTTTCAATTACCGCCGGGGCCGCGGTTACCGCGCCCCGGCGGTAAGCACGGTTACCGCACGGTAACCGCGGTAACCGTGACAAACCGCGACAAACCGTACAAAATTTATCAAAAATTCAAATTATTTTTCAAATTTATTTGAATTTGACGCGGTTACCGCGGTTTACCCCTTACCGTACCCCCGCGGTAAGCGCGGTAACCGCGGTAACCGCGCGGTTTACCGCGGTAATTGAAACCCTCGGCACACCCTTGCAGAGGGCGGCAAGCCCTCGGCACACCGCGGCCCGTGCGCGCCGTCAAGACGCACACGGCGCCGTGTGCCACGTCGGCTTGCCGCCCTTTCAAAGGGCGGCAGGGTCTAGTTTTGCAAATTTTTTCGGCGCTATAATATTTCTGTAAATATTAAAAAAAAAATCTAAAAACAAAAAAAATTCCTGTACTGGTCTGGCCTAGGCCTGAAGATTAGCACGACCGCTGATCTTAAGAACTGGAGCATATATATGGCCTATGGCCCAATAAAATGTGGGACTGATACCAATTTCTTTAGGGTTCATTTTGTAAATTCAATGAAGCATCATACAATATTAATTAATGGATCACGAAAATGTCCAACAGAAAATTCACTTGTATTAATTATTTCTGCATCAATGCATGGGACAATATTACATTGTGATATCACTGATAAAATTATATTAACTCCCATGCAGTTAACAACTTTCAAAACAGGCACAAAGAGCTTTGCCGCCCCATCTTAATTTGATCTACAATTTTTTAACAAATGTAGCAAGAAAACTCAATTAACTCTAAAGAAAACATGCAACACTCATACGTGATAAGTCTAAAAACGAGCTTACGCCGGTACATACATGCACCATGCCACCATTAGCAGGAGAATCGGATGGTATAGTATAGATTCCATGCATGGCCAGCCATTGTGCAGAGAGGAGCAGGGTTGCCGCCCTTGCAGAGGGCGGCAAGCCCTCGGCACACCGCGGCCCGTGCGCGCCGTCAAGACGCACACGGCGCCGTGTGCCACGTCGGCTTGCCGCCCTTTGAAAGGGCGGCAGGATCTAATTTTGCAAATTTTTTCGGCGCTATAATATTTCTGTAAATATTAAAAAAAAAAAATCTAAAAACAAAAAAAACTCAATGCAATGGCAGGTTACAGGTACTCTAAAGTCTAAACTAGTTAAGACTCTACCTTAAATATGACAGTCAACACAAAACAAAAACTGCAGAAAAGGACACAATTTACCAGGTAATACTGAAGCTCTAAATCACAGTTAATCCCCAACTGCTGAAGCTCTGGCCACAAAGCAAGACACAACAGAATCAGACAGTAGCATTGTGAAGATTTAACTGTGAAACTGACAATACATATCCCACTCAACAGGAAAAGACTGCATTGGAAAAAACCATTTACCAGGTAATATTGAAGCTCTATTGACAGTTAATCTTCAACTGCTGAAGATCTAACCAGACAGCAAGATACACACGTATTCAGAGAGCAGCAATGTGAATATTTAACTGTGAATCTGAGTAAGTGAGTATCTGACAAAATACATACTGTCAAAGACTACAGAGAAATTCAGAATTGCTACTTGATAGTCGAACTGAATGGACTAACAGGTAGTTTACACACTTTGCATGTAACAAGTGTTATCCTAAGGTTCACTGATAGACTAGTTCAGTTTTCAGCCATTGCAAATTAAATGCTTTTGCATAAACGCGACAGTAGACCAGGGACTCTGCAGCAAAGAGTGAATCAAGATGTTCTAAGCCTCCATCAGTAGACATTGTCCAATGACTGAAAAAATACTCGATTCAGTGGCAATTGAGCGCTTAGCTACTCCCATATGAGCAAAGGAAAGGAGTCATGTACTCATGTACCGATGATTCAGAGCGCCAGAATATTGATATTTCAAATGCTGTCAGATGTTTCGATGGTATGAAATATAAAACAAATCCTGACTGAATTGCAATTTCCATATGGGCAAAACTCTGAAAGTGCAAAATCTCATGTAACCAGCTTCCCAGATTCCCTTCAAAAAAAACCAGCTTCTCAGATTTATCAGTTTCACTCTTTCAGGAGCAAAATAACTTGTTAACTGATCCAGGAGCAAGATGACATATTTCAGTTCAAATTGCCTGGACTCATCTCACCCCATCACAGTTGCACACAAAAAACGCACAACACTGGCATGGTCAACACACTGGTACTACTAGTAGTACAACACTATTCACCATTTCTTTTTACTTAAACCATTACTGAACAATGAATACATTGGGACAGCCACAAGATCCAATAAACATCAATATCTCAAAGCTCATCAATTAGTCAATGAGTATTCAACACCACATCAAACTGAATATTACAAGCAGAATGATGCTAGTGCATTGAGCCTTATTGGCATTGGCAACAGCAGATCAATTATCATCAAATTTCTAAAACGACAGAACGAATGCAGTTAATATTGTAGAAATATTCATTTCTCACTGCAATTTCAGAAACCATGATGCAGCATCCAACAATAAGTTCAGGAATTCCCCAAAACTCCAAAAGCAATCATCTCTGCTTGAAATGTTCAGGTTTTTGCTCCATCCTAAAGAACTTACAGAACCGCAACAACGTAGCAGAAAAGGATATATTCAGAGGTGTTCATCAAAAGTCTCGAGTTACAATTTCTGATGGTAAGACAAAGCAGATGAATGCGATACTACGACCACCTAAAGAACCGAACAGAAATCTCCAGTGGAACCCGAGTTACAATTTCTGACGGAAAGAAAGGCGGATGAAGGTGATACTACTACGACCACCCTATAAGAACTGAACAGAAATCTCCAAGGAACCCCGAGTTACAATTTCTGACGGAAATGAAGGCGGATGAAGGTGATACTACTACGACCACCCTAAGAATTGAACAGAAATCTCCAAGGAAACTAGCTGACATTGATCGGATCCAAGAAACGAGAAACCTATGCAAGAAAACGCCGAAGAACACGCGAGACTAGCAAGACAACTGCCATCAGAAACAGAAAACGACGAAATCGAGAACCTGCACCTGCACATCGTCGATCGAGGGCTTCGTCCTGTCAACTACCGCTGCACGGGGCGATTGATCTGACGACACACTGGGCAGGCCTTCTTGTTGTCGCGGAGCCACTTCGCGATGTTGCAATCCTCGTGGAAGTCATGCCCGCAGGAGAGCGTGCGGACATCGTCGCCGGCCTCCATCCTGTGCTGGCAGATCGGGCATGCATCGTTCAGCGCGCGGTCCAGGGTCCTGACGCCGCCGCGAGCACGGATGTGCTGAAACCTCTGAGCGTTGTGGTCTATCAGGTTCGTCGGCGACGCCTTCCACCGCAGCACGCAGCGAGCGACACTGTTGCATATTCTGCATCTCATGCCGTGCTTGCGGTTGCGGAGACGCTCGTCGATGCAAGCCTTGTGGAAGACGTGGTCGCAGGAGAGCTTGCGGACCACGGCGCCGGCCATCATCTTCTCTTTGCACTCCACGCAGTCTGGTCGCAGCGCCTGGTCCAGGGTCGTGACGCCGCCGAGCGTCCAAATCCGCCGCCTATACCACATCCGCAGCGTCTCCCACCCCGCCGCCAGGTACGGCCACCCCGCCGCCGTCCACATCCGCAGCATCCGCCACCCCGCGCGCAGCAGGTGGAGGAAGACGAGCGAGGCCATGGGGCCGACGAGGTCCATGGTTGCTGCGCTGATCGCCTCCTCGCTCCCCCTCCTCCTCGCTCTCTTGCTCTCCTTTGCTCCTTTGCCTTGGAAGAGAAGGTGGCGGTGGCGAGGTGGCTGGTTTGCAAAATGGAACGGATGGGTTGGCACTTGGCTGGATGGCCCACTTGGCCAGTTATAAAGTCTGGGCCGCGAGTACCGACGCCGTCGATCGCAGATCGGACGGTGCAAAGACGGGAGGGTACAGGCGATTAGCTGTAATCATCACCACTTGCTAACTAGTAGTAACGCCGTGTGTCCTGCTCGCCCAAATCATAAGAACAAAGAATTCGTTAACGAACTAGCCGAACACTCCCCGCCTTCCGATCTGCGATCAACGGCATCGGTGCGCGCGCGCGGACCACGCTAAGCTTGCCGGTGGCCTTCAGTGGGGTCCAGTGCAATACCGTTTCTTCCCTCTTCTTCCACCTCCAAACTGTTAGCAATAATCTTTGTCTTTAGAGCATATGCATTGTTATATTTTGTTTGCATGTGGTATGTGGTTTGTATAGGTCTTGCACAAGGTAGTAGTGTGTGGCAGCAAAGAAATTCCGAGCCACAACGTGTGAAACGTGCTTGCTGAGAGCTATGCGATGCAGCCAGACGAACGTACCGATATCTATGATGTGTAAAGGCTGTTGCATTGGCATGTAGAACTAGTGATTAGCGGCTACATGCAAGCATGTATTTTGGACGTGTAAAGATGCATGTACACCTGTCGCCCTGGTCAAAAGGCCATGAAGTGATTTTTTGGCTGAAGAATAGGTACTAGTTAGTGGGTTAGCTGCATGGCATCTGCACATTGCAGTATGGCACAAGTCTTGGTCAACTAAGTTGGCTAATAGTTATCTAATGCATGTACTTTGAGTCTATAAAAGAAGAAGAAAACGATGTGAGCAGTGAGTTGCTGCATCACCAAAAAATATTGCTTCTCGTGTTGCTTGGTATTTGCATGGCTATCAAAAACAAAGAAGTGTTGTGTTAGTGATTTACATTTGATAGAGAGAGGGATTGATTCCCAACCCAAACTCCACGGAACCAGGGTTGGCATCTTCCAGAAGCACCGTCTTCCACTCGTCCGATCTGTGATCGACGGCGGCGGCGCTCACCACCCGCGCTTTATAAGCAGCCAGGTAGGCCAGCCAGCCAGGCAAACCGTTTCATTTCGCAAGCCACCTCGCCACCGCCAGTGCGCCACCGCCAACCTTCAAGCAGTCCAGGAGGAGGAAGGAGAGACAGCCTAGGGAGTCCGCGATATGGTTCCATGGATTCCTCGGGTTCTTCTCTGGGCTATGATCCTCCGCGAGCTGGTCGTGTACATCGCCGTCTTCCTGGAGTCCCTACCTCGCGTTCTGATTTCGGCCGGCATCTGGGCCACCTTTTACTTCTCCTCCGCTTTCCGGTGAGCGGAGTCGGCGGCGGCTTGCGCGGGTTCCTCCACCGCGCGCCGCCGGGCTCTGCCCGGAACGACGGTCTGGAGGATAAGGGCTGCGCGAGGCGCCACAAGATGGCGTCGAGTTAGGCGGCCAGCGCGGCAACCATGGAGGGCGAGGCCGACCTTGTCCCGCGTCTCGTCGTCACGTCCGGTGTCTCCTGCAGCGGCATCATGGGGGTCGTCGTCGCCGTGAACGCCTGCGTATCGGCTGCGCGGGTGTGGATGCTCGCCGGCGTCACCACGCTGGATCTCGAGTGCACGATGTGCCAGCACAGGATGGAGGCCGGCGACGTCGTCCGCACGCTCTCCTGCGCCCACGTATTCCACAAGGCCTGCAGCAACAGCGGCATCGACAAGTGGCTCCGCGAGAAGGCTCGCAGCGTACGCGTGCTGCCGTGGAAGGCGCGGCCGTTGCCGGAGGAGCAGAACCCGCCGCCGCGGGAGACGTCTGCGTCGTCGTCGTCGTCATCGACCCACGTCAGGATTGCTCCGGAGGAGCCGGCCGACCTCGACCTGGAGGCCCAGAACAAGTTGCTACTGCCCCGGCCGACGGGTTCACCCACGAGCCCGGAGGAACAGCACCCACAGCGGCCGGCGGCGACGTCGTCGAGCTCGGCCGACACCTCGGGTTTAGGGGAGCCACTTCTGCGTCCATCTGCGTCACCATGATTGTGATTGGGCGGAACGGGGCACAGCCGCGCGCACGGGCGGTGCGTCTTGTCTGGTTTGGATCAGTTCTTGGCTTAGGTTATTTCTCTGTTTCTGTTAATTGGTAGAAATTTTGGCAGCCACGCAAGATTTCTTGGGTCCCCTATTGCTTAGGTTCTTGAAACCGATCGATTTCACTTAGTTTCTTGGGAGTTCTGTTCAATTGTTTAGGTCGGCGTAGTATCGCCTCTCTGAAGGCTTGTTCATTCCTTCAGTCTGAAAGTTGTTGCAGAATTATCTGAGTATATGCAATGGGGATGACCCGATTTCGCCAGTTTTGTTGTGTTTCTTTGAGCATTAATGTTGTCGCAGTAATCTTGGTATGGACGTATGGTACCGTCTCTTCTCTCTTGCTACGATGATCAGTGCCTGTCTGTAGTTTGCTCGGTCTCTAATGGACTGAGAACCTGAACATTTTCAAACAGGAGACGGTATTGGTGAGTTCTTGAAGTTGTGGGAATTAATTGGGAAATGCAGATTGTTCAGTTATCGTTTGCTCTTTACCCTGCCTACAATTTGCTTCAGTTTGATGTGCTGTTGAATGTCTTCATGACTAACTGATGACCATTGGATCTTGTGAATCGGTTCGTGGTTTTCATCTCTGAGTAGTGTTGTGCAGCAAACTAACTGTTGTATTCCTGAAATTGTATTCCTGAGTAGAGTATCGCATTCGTCCGCCTTTCTTCTCGTCAGATATTATAACTCGGATTCCTCGGATATTTCTGTTCAATTCTTTAGGCGGTCGTAGTATCGCTGTCACCCGCTTTGTCTTTCCGTCAGAAACTGTAACTCAGATTTCTTCTCAGTTCTTGTGAACTTGAAGTTCTGCAGGTTGCAGTAATCTTAGTAAGTTGGTATAATAGTATTGTTACTTGCTATGGTGGTTAGTGCTTTATTTTGCTCGGACTCTGATGGGGTAAAACCCTGAAAATTTCTTGGTGAATGTTTCTTCAGAGATGGTTGGTTTTGGTGAGTTCTTGAAGACATTGTTGGATGTTACATACTGTTGTCTGAAATTGCAATAGGAAGTGAATATTGTTTATATTATCTGCAGCTGTCCTGCTGTTTATGCTCGGTGAAGAGTGATCTGCTGTTGCCATTGCATAAGGCTCATGTCCCTGCCAACAATTTGCCTGCAATCTTCAGTGTGTTGTGGTGTTGAATACTTCAATGTTAACAATAGCAGTGTGGTGTGTAATACTGTAATGGACTGAGATGAGCTCACGACATATCTTTGGACATTTGAAGTGAAATTTATCATCTTGCTCTTGGACCAATAAACTACTTGTTGCGTTTGGACATTTTCATGCTATGTAAACATCTGACGGCGTTTGAAGTATTAGGGATGCTGGTGCTCTGAATTTTTGGTTCATGATTCATTCCTGTTGCACATATGGATGCAGCAGTGTTAGCCTAGCTCTTCGCCCGTGAGATATTGTTTAACTGCTAGTATAATTCTACGAAATCGGCTGTTTCTTTTTCCTTGCAGGTAGGGTTGGTAATGGACCCAACATTTTGGCCTATAAAATATGAAAGTTGGGCCCAAAAAAAGTTGGGCTAAAATTTAATATTTTTTTATGCTAAAAATATTTTAGGGCTGAGATGGGTTGTAAAAGGACCCATGGGTCTTGACCCATTATTACCCCTATTGTAGGACAGTATCTACCAATGGAAACTTACAGTGAATTATACTAGTCTATTAATAGTCTATTAATAGCAGTATTGGCTGATATAAATATTTGTTATTTTTTTAAAATTTATAGAAGTTAAATTTGAACTTGCATATTTGTGAAGTGATATGTTTCACATTAATTTATTTTACCAATTTTTTTCAAAACTTTTTATGATTATTTAGGTGACATGTAAGAAATGAAGGAATATCCCTTGAGGAATGAAAACACCTTCCCGTTAAGATTGGCCGATACATTCTGCACTAAGCATTGATCAGTATTGACAACAAATACTAGCCTGAATTCTTACTTGTGCAACCTGAATTTTGTGGCACGAGTGCCAGTTTCAGTGTGTTTCATCTTCCTTAAATCCTCTCGCTGTTCTTCCACCGTTCGATCTGCGATCGACGGCGCAGGTGCTGTCCAGTCTCCACCCATGCTAATAACTAGCCAAAGTAGGCCAGCCTATAGTTGGCCATATGGGCCGAGGCCCGACGGCCCGGCCTACGGCACGGGATTTTGGCTCGGCCCAAGCACGGCACGATACGGCCCGACTGGTATCGGGCCCGTGCTGGCCCGGCCCGACAGTTGGGCCGTGCCTGGGCTGCTGCCTTGGCACGGTGGGCCTGTCCGGCACGGCCCGAAGAAATAAGGGACGCTAGATAGACTTATTTAGCCATATGTAAAGCACGGCCCAAAGAGGAGAGACCCTTTATAGACTTATTTCAGCCATATGTAAGGCATGACCCAAAGAGGAGGGAGGCAAAATAGACTTATTTCAGCCATATGTAAGACACGACCCAACGAAGAAGGAGGCAAAATAGACTTATTTTGAGGACGAGCACGATGGGCTGATTGTGCCTTCGGGCCGGCCTGGCATAGCCCAAGTCTTATTGGGCCGTGCCTGGGCTGTTGGTGCAGCATGTGGGCAGGCCCGGCCCGGTGTGTAGGTCGAGCCGTGCCGGCCCGACCGATCTCGGCCCAGGCCTGATCGTGCCTGGGCCGTTGTAACGTCCGTTTGGTCGCGGCGTTAGCGGGAAAACTACTTTGTTAAAAACTCTATTTGCGAAAGTTTGCTCTTCGGTTGAGTCTTGTCGCGTGCCAAAGTCTCGTGTTTCCCCACTCAGTTCAATCCCGGAGAAAACCGCGAAATCGGATTTCAAATTCGAGCCCTCAAACTCCTCCTTTCAATCTCTCAGGAAAACTCTGGTTTACCTCCCTTTCACCCGGGCCGATTTTTCCCCTTCGGTCTTCTGTCCCCCTCTTCCCCCTCGGGCCGCCGTCGGCCCAGCCCCTTCGGCCTCGCCCCTCCCCGCTGGGCCGCGCCAGGCCGCTCGGCCTGCGCGCGCCGGGCACGTGCGCCGCACGTGCCGAGCCGAGAGAGAGAGAGCGCTCCGCTCTCTTCTCTCTCTCCCGCTCCCTCGCCGTCCTTTTCCCCTCTCACCCCGTCCCGTTCCGTCGCCGGCGACCGCCTCCTCCCGGCCCCGCCTGCGCACGTGCCGCCAAGGGCCGAGCGCGCGCCCCCTCTCCGCTTTTTCCCCTTCCCGTTTCGGTAAGGGGGCAACCTCCTTTTTCCCCCCTTTTTGCTTTCTTCTCCGACTAGCCGGCGTCACCGCTGCCGCCGTTGGCCACTTGCGCCGCGCGCCAGTCCCCGCGTCCCCTCCTGCGCGCTCCACCGCCTCTCTCTCGGTCTCAAACCGACCTCCCCCCTCCCAAAACCGACCTAGCGCCTCCCCTCTTTAAATTTCCCCTTTCCCGGCCGCCATTGCCGTCCCCTTCCCCGAGCTCTCCTCCTCCTCGCTGCCGCTGCAGCGCAGGGCGCGCCGAAGGAGCTCCGGGCGTCGTCCCCCTCGCCCTCTCCCTCGGCCGGAGCCGCGCCGAGTCCGCCCGCGCACCGACGCCATCTTCCCCGGCGAGCTCCTCCCGCCGCGGTAACTCCCCGATCCCCTCCATCTCCGCCTCTTTTCTCCCCGGTCTAGGAACTAGGTTGCGCCGTTTAACCCTCTCTCGGGCGCCGCCGTGGCCGTCGCCCTCTCCTCCGCCCTCTCCCCGAGCCGCCGTGGCCGCCGTCGCGCCGCGCCGTCGCCAGCCGCCGTCGCTTCCCCGCGGCCCGATCCGAGCCGACGGCTCGATTCCCCTCTCTCCCCTCTTGCTCCGGCGCCATTCCCTTTCGCCGGCCTCGCACCGCGCCGCCCGAACCCCTCCGCCATCGCCGCCGTCGCCCGGCGCCTTCTCTCCTCATTCGCCCGGCCGGCCTCCGTGGCTGCCACGTAGGCGCCACGTGAGCGCCAGCCGGTGCGCCCCGATCGGACTTGGTCCGATCGGCCTCCCACTCGGCCCCGATCGGCCCAGTCGGCCATCGGCCCCCTCGGCCACTCGGCCTCTCGCCCTCCTTGGCCCACTCGGCCTCCGGCCAGTCGGCCCGAGTCACTCGGTTCGGCCAGTCGGCCTCGAGTCACTCGGGAGGCCGGACCAGGCCACTCGGCCGCTCGGCCATCGGCCTCCCTTTCTCTCCGGCCCATTGGCCGCTAGGCCCATCGGCCACCCCTCGCGCGCCGATCGGCCGTGGGCCAATTCTTTTGGGCCGTCGGTCGGTCCATCGGTCTCCTCGGCCCATCAGCCTCCCTTGCTCGGCCTAGGCTGATCCCCTCGAAATAAAGTCCATTTCCAGTCCCCCTTTTCTTTTTTCTTTTTCCAGGGAATTAATAATTCCTTTTCCTTTAGACAGAAAATCTTTAAATCTTTGGAAATTCATATCTTCTCAACCGTTCGTCCGATTAACTCCGTTCCACTTCCAAAATTCCTCAAAAATCGAGATCTATCCAATGGCACGCTTAGTGGTCACTAATAGGGCTTCTTTTTACCGCTTTGTTGAGTCGCCTCGTTTCGCGTGTAGTTCCGGAGCCCGTAGACCCGTAGTGCGCGGATTTCGAGGAAGAAGCTCAAGATCTCGAGCAAGGCAAGTCACCTTTGATCAATTGAACCTATAATTTAAATTAAGTATTTTGATTCCGCAAACTATGCATTAATTAGGCTACACTTGGCACTTGGCCTCGGTTTGCAATACGACCGGCAGGCCCTACCCATTTGCTGCATTCACCTTCCTTGATATTTGAATACCCCAACACCCTTGTCACCCCTCAGGTGAAGCCTCGGTATCCGTACCTCGCGTACGAATATCGAGACTCCCCTCAAACTTTAAAATTGATCACCTGGGTAAAACTTGAGTTTACAAAATGCTTGAAAAACCCGACACTTGGGTTGGTGCCTTGAAAATAAAGTGAGTTTCTAAAACTCGCGGTACGGAAGACGTACTGGAGGTACGGTCTGCCCGTTCTCGCTCTATGGACTGATTCCTTGGGAATTACATCTGAGTATATGTCAAGTACGACCACATGGGTGATATGGGACGCCCCTGGTTGAGTAATTAGCTAGGCCAGGGAAATCTTGATGCCAAGGGACAAGTGGATTCGCCGGGGTGGTGTCGGGGAGGACCCCTGGGCTTCCTGGCATAGTATGGTCTGGGACCTAACCTGGTGTTGGTCCGTGGGATCCCTCCTGTTGGCATAAGATGACCCTGAGTCGGCTTTCGAAATGCCTTGTCGTAAAAGCCTCAAGGTCGCCAGACGTGACCGAGAGTCGCGGGCTGGGTGACTCGAGGTTAGTATCGTCGTGTGGGTAAAGTGTACCCCCTCTGCAGAGGTTAACAACTGTTCGAACAGCCGTGCCCACGGTCATGGGCGGATGTGAGGTGATTCCTTAGCGTAGTTTTAAATGGGATTCTTGTGAACTGCTGCTGGTGAGATTTTCCCTTCTGTGCTTGGTTTGTGGCTGTTGGAGCAGCCGGTGTCGGTGAACGATTGGCAGGGAGCCTCTCGTTCTGACGTGTTTGATTTGTGGCTGTTGGTGCAGCCGGTGTTGGTGAGCGATTGGCAGGGAGCCTCTCGCGTGTGGCTGTTGGAGCAGCCGGGTCGGCAAACAATTGGCAGGGAGCCTCTCGTGCTGACAAGAATCAATCGATACATTTTCACTGCTCCGGCCGGATGAGACGCACTTTCTCATCCGCGTTGTTGAGAAGCACTTACTTAGACGTTTCTGAAAGTCTTAAACTAAAATCAATTGAGAAAAACAACTGGCTTTCCCTTGAAGCTTGCATTAAACACTTAATTCCCCTGACTTGCTGAGTACTCCCGTACTCACCCTTGCTCTATATAATTAAACCCCCCCCCCAGTTCTCGAAGACGAAGAGGTGGACCCTGCTGATGAAGAGTTCTTCCAGGAGCAAGCAGACTTCGAGCAGTAGTAGGGTTTTGGCCTTTCCGCTTCCGCCTTTTTGTAATGCTGTTGTGAACTCGGGTTCTGTCCGCAGTTCCAACCTTGGTTGTAATCCTACTCTTAATAAAGAGACCGCTGTTGTTGTGATATTCTGTCTTTCTATTGTACCAGCGCTATTTCCTGGGACTGGTACAAGCACACAGGTTAATTTGGATCGACTTACACTGGCCTCCGCTCGGGGCTAGTTTGGGGCGTGACAGAAGATGGTATCAGAGCGCAGCTTTGGCCTTAGAACAAAACCCGACGTTAGATGACCGTAAGGATGCTAAGTTCTGAAAAAGCTATTTGCAAAAAGCTCGGTTCTTTTCTTCTTCTCTTACTCTGTTTACAAAACTGGTTACTGACTTCTCTTTCTTTTTCAAAATTATAGATGGCAGTCAACGCCACCCACAGTTCTCACAGCGTTGGTGAGGGTCACCACGTCGACCAGCTGAGAGACCTCGCTGGCTTCCTTGGCTTCTCTTGTCCCGAGTACACTGGGTACTCCGTAGACCACTTCCCTCCCCGCTGTGAGCTGTCCGTGTACCTTTACCCCCGTGGAGGTACACACAGCGCTGGCCTTCGCCCTCACCACTTCAACTTGGCTCGCCCCACGCTCCAGCTCGCGTACCAGGACCTCTCCTGGACCGCTCTGCGTCGCTTGGCCTACGACTACCGTCGCCGCCTCGCAGGTTCGGCCTTCCGGCTGATCCCGCAGCTCCCTCCTGGCCGTGCAGACAGCCGCTACCCTTGCCCTTACCGTGAGTCGCACCCTGCGTTGACGCGCATGGTGGAGCTTTCTGGCGCTCAGGCCACTCAGCACGACCTTCTCCTTGAGGCTTACCGCTCCTTGGCTCGCCGTTACGCCGCGCTGGAGGCCCGCCTTGCTGAGGAGGGTGTCACCTCCATGGACACTACCTCCTGGGACTCTGGCCGCCTTTGCCACTCCAGCCACCTGTCCTTCTACAGTTCACGTGGTTCTGCTCGCACTCCCAGCGGCCCACGCTCCCCCAGCCAGTGTGTGCCGTACTCGCCAGTTTACTCTCCCTACCCCCACCGTGCCAGCCCCTCCTACACCCCAGGCCACACCCCAGTCGTCAGCCGCCGTGGGCTCCGACTGATCCGCACCACGCGGAAGCGCGTTGTGGGCTCCTCCACTATGTTTCGTTTCGACCACCCAGCTCCTACCCCACCAGCAGGCCGCCCTACTGCCGGCCCTCGACAGGTTTCGCCGGTCCCTTCGCGTGCGCCGATCGACGTGTCCTCTTCAGACGAGCCGACCACCGGAGCCAGCCAGGCAGGAGAGCAGTAGAGTTCGTCTGCTGCAGGTGGAGTTCGTGTGCCAGACCTTTTGTACCGCCGCCAACTCTTTTGGAGTCGTGGCGAGGTAGTGTGTGAGTGTGTTGTTGTGGGTGTTGTTTGGTAGTCTGGATTTCTGAGGTGGTGTGCGCACAGTCAAGCTCGGCGCAGCTCTGTGACTTGTCCACACCCGTTGTGTTAGGTGCTTTCCGAGTTGAGAAAAGCTTTATGACTAGTGTGTGGTTTCTGAGCTCGTTTACTTTACTTCTTTCCTTTTAAGTGCTGTTCCGTTCTCTTACCCCGCCCTTTCTGGGAGATTAGATGGCTGGTCATCCCCGTCGTGCCGCTCGTGCTCCCACTCGGTTGGGTTATGAAAACCGCAGGGAAGAACCAGAATCGGAAAATGAGTCAGGAAATGAACCGGTTAATGCTCCAGCTCAGGCAGATCCTGCAGCAAACCGTGCACAGGACTTACCCCCGCCTCCCCAGCTTCAGGCAGATTACCAGCACATGATGGCAGTTCAGACTCAAATCTTGCAGGGCTTAGCCCAAGCCATTGCAGGCATCCAGCAGAATTTGCAGCCACAGGCTCCGTACCCAGTGCCCTTCCATAACAACAACCACAGATCTAAGCTAACAGACTTTCTAAGATCCCATCCACCGGAATTCTCTCACACCGTCGAGCCCATTGAGGCCGACGATTGGCTAAAGGATGTTGAGAGAAAGCTCAACCTAGTACAGTGCACTCCAGTGGAAAAGACCCTTTTTGCTGCACATCAGTTAAGAGGTTCTGCAGCCGACTGGTGGGAGAATTACTGTAATGCCCATCCGGACGCTGTCAACATTGAGTGGGCAGAGTTCGCCGATGCTTTCCGTGCAGCTCATGTGCCCGAAAGTACCATCGATATGAAGAAAGAAGAGTTCAATCGCTTGAAACAAGGTACAGGAAGTGTCAATGAGTACTTAAGCCGCTTCAACAATTTGGCTCGGTATGCTCCCGAGGAAGTGGACTCTGACAAGAAAAAGATCAGGAAGTTCTTGAAAGGAATCGCTGTAGGGTTGAGAATCCAGTTGCTTGCCCATGATTTTCCCACTTTCCAGCACATGGTCAATAAGGTCTTGCTACTGGAGGATGCCAGAAAAGAGGCA
Organism: Oryza officinalis; assembly: GCA_008326285.1. Classification (NCBI taxonomy): domain Eukaryota; kingdom Viridiplantae; phylum Streptophyta; class Magnoliopsida; order Poales; family Poaceae; genus Oryza; species Oryza officinalis. The sequence goes on along the minus strand of BDMV01000004.1, from coordinate 27,003,897 downwards.
ACTGAGGAATACAAGAAGCGCAAGTCTACCCACCAAGCGCCCCCATTCCGAGGTGCGCCACGCCCTCGAGTTGGACATCCCATGCAGTACCACCAACCTGCCCATCAAGTCAGTCGCCAACCTGACTTTACTCCCCGTCCGCCAGTGTCTCGCCCTACTCCGTCGCCCCAGCAGCATGCCCCTAGTGGCAACACCGCAAGGAACAGTGTCACCTCCTTCAATTCGCCCACAGGAATGGCAAATGTGCAGTGCTTCACGTGCAAACAAATGGGACATTACGCCAAGCAGTGCCCTCGAAATCTGGGAAACTCTAACCCCGGACGCTCTGATGCTAGCTTTCCCAGGACCCCAGCACCTGCACAGTCCCGTCCAGTCACTCAGACAAGTGGACAAGGTTCTCGCGCCTCCAGCAACTTTGGACGAGGTCGAGTGAACCACATTCAAGCTGAAACCGCCCAAGAGGCCCCCGACGTGGTGATGGGTATGTTCTCTGTCAACTCCATACCCGCACTCGTTCTATTTGATTCAGGAGCTTCTCATTCGTTCATATCGCAAGCTTTTGTGAAAAGAAATGGTTGGAAAACCCAAAATTTACAAGTACCTATGGTAATACATTCCCCTGGAAGGGATATAAGGGCAGATAAACTATGCCCCAAGGTTGATCTAGTGATAGAAGGGGTTGGCTTCGCAGCCAAACCCATAGTCCTAGACTCCCAAGGTCTGGATGTCATCCTAGGGATGGATTGGTTGGTTAAGCACAAGGGACAAATTGATTGTGCTGAGAGGACCATCACTCTGCAAGGACCCGGAGGAAAACAAGTGTGCTTCACTCCTCTCCTTCCCGGAAACCGGTCAACCCTGAACAGTTTGCAAGCCACTCCTTTGGAAATGGTACCTATAGTCAACGAGTATCCCGATGTGTTCTCAGAAGAACTACCCGGAATGCCACCAGATCGAGAAATCGAGTTCTCCATAGAGCTTGCCCCAGGCATCGCTCCCATTGCCAAGAGACCCTACAGAATGGCAGCCAACGAACTGGCAGAAATTAAGAAACAGATCGAAGAACTTCAGAACAAGGGTTACGTGCGACCCAGCTCATCCCCTTGGGGAGCCCCTGTACTCTTAGTAAAGAAGAAAGATGACTCTGAGAGAATGGTGATAGACTATAGAGCCTTGAATGAAGTAACCATCAAGAATAAGTATCCTCTACCACGGATTGATGATTTGTTCGACCAATTGGAAGGAGCCAGAGTATTCTCCAAGATCGACCTACAATCTGGGTTTCACCAGCTAAAAATCAGATCAGAAGATATCCCCAAGACCGCTTTCTCAACGCGGTATGGCCTGTATGAGTTCACCGTGATGTCTTTCGGACTCACCAATGCTCCGGCATTCTTCATGAACCTGATGAATAAAGTTTTCATGGACTACTTGGATAAGTTCGTTGTAGTCTTCATCGATGACATTCTGATTTACTCAAGAGATGAACAGGATCATGCCAATCATCTATGGAAAGTAATGGAAAGGTTGAGAGACCACCAGCTCTTCGCCAAATACTCGAAGTGTGAGTTCTGGTTGGATAAAGTCGCCTTCCTTGGCCATGTCATCTCCGCCGAAGGTGTCGAAGTAGACCCCAGCAAGGTTGAGACCGTCCTCGCCTGGAACGCACCCAAGACGGTGTCTGAAATCCGTAGTTTCCTCGGTTTAGCGGGTTACTACCGGAGGTTCATCGAAGGATTTTCCAAACTGGCCCGACCAATGATGGAACTGCTAAAGAAGGAAAAGAAGTTTGAATGGTCGGAAGCCTGTGAACGCAGTTTTCAAGAACTCAAGAAAAGACTGACGACTGTTCCCGTCCTCACCCAACCTGACATCCGAAAGGATTTCGAGATCTTCTGTGATGCATCGAGACAAGGTCTAGGATGTGTCCTGATGCAAGACCGAAAGGTGGTGGCCTATGCTTCAAGACAACTCAGGCCCCATGAGGTCAACTATCCTACGCATGACCTGGAATTGGCAGCTGTGATTCATGCCCTGAAGATTTGGCGTCATTACCTGATTGGAAACAGATGTGAGATTTACACCGATCACAAAAGTCTCAAGTACATCTTTACTTAGAGTGAACTAAACATGAGACAGAGAAGATGGTTGGAATTAATCAAGGATTATAATCTTGGTATACACTACCACCCTGGAAAAGCTAATGTGGTCGCCGACTCGTTAAGTCGCAAGACCTACTGTGCTACCGCCCTAGTTTGGCCGACCCAGGATGACCTGTGTCGAGAAATCGAGAAGTTGAAATTGACCATGGTCTCTACCGGAAAACTGGCCAGTCTTACAGTGAAACCTACCTTAAAAGCTCAAATTCGAGAGGCACAATCAGATGACGAAGTTATGAAAGAAATGAAGGATAAGATCCGTAAGAAAAGACTCAAAGGTTTTACCATCGACGACCAGGATACTGTTTGGTTCGGATCCCGCATCTGCGTGCCAGCCAAAAAGGAATTAAAGGACCTCATTCTGAGAAAAGCTCATGAGTCAGCTTACTCCATCCATCCCGGGAGTACCAAAATGTACCAAGACATCAAGGAATACTTTTGGTGGGCTGGAATGAAGCGAGATGTTGCAGAGTATGTAGCCTTATGTGATATCTGTCAAAGAGTAAAGGCCGAACATCAGAAACCCGCCGGTTTGTTACAACCCCTTCGAATTCCCGAGTGGAAATGGGAGGAGATCAGTATGGATTTCATTACCAGTTTACCAAGGACCCCTAGTGGGTATGACTCCATCTGGGTAATCGTGGACCGCCTAACCAAGGCAGCTCACTTTGTACCAGTGAAAACCACTTACGATGGGAAAAAGCTGGCAGACCTGTACATGACCCATGTGGTTTGCCGATACAGTTGCCCGAAGAAGATAGTGTCGGATCGAGGCACCCAGTTTACCTCAAGGTTCTGGCAACAGTTGCACGAGGCAATGGGTACCAATTTAAACTTCAGTACCGCCTATCACCCGCAGACAGATGGGCAGACAGAACGAGTTAACCAGATCTTGGAGGACATGCTACGGGCATGTGCCCTGGACTTGGAAGGCACATGGGATCGCTGTCTCCCTTACGCCGAGTTCTCATACAACAACAGTTATCAATCCAGTATTCAAATGTCCCCTAATGAAGCCCTGTTTGGACGAAAGTGTCGCACCCCGTTGTGTTGGGACGAGGTAGGCGAAGCACAAGTGTTTGGACCTGACGTGCTGAAGGAAGCTGAACAGCAAGTCGAACTGATTCGAGACCGTTTGAAGACAGCTCAGGACCGTCAGAAAAGCTATGCAGATAATCGGAGACGTGATCTCGAGTTTGCAGTGGGAGATCACGTGTACCTGCGAGTATCTCCACTCCGTGGTCTAAAGAGGTTTGGAATGTCCGGCAAGTTAGCTCCTCGCTATATCGGCCCTTACCTCATTACCGCCAGACGCGGCGAAGTTGCCTACCAGCTCGAACTGCCAGAAGGACTGACAGATGTGCACAATGTGTTCCATGTGTCCCAGCTAAAGAAATGTCTTCGTGTTCCAGAGAAACAAGTTCCCTTGGGAAGCATAGAACTGGAGAAAAACCTGACCTATAAAGAGAGACCCATCAGAGTTCTTGAAGAGGCTGAACGTTAGATACGAAGAAAGACAGTTAAGTTCTACAAGGTGCAGTGGAGCAACCACTCAGAGGATGAAGCAACTTGGGAACGCGAAGATCTTCTCCGTGCCCAGTTCCCGAAGCTGCTCCCTTAGGTGCTGAATCTCGGGGACGAGATTCTTGTTAGGGGGGGTTGGTTTGTAACGCCCGTTTGGTCGCGGCGTTAGCGGGAAAACTACTTAATTAAAACACTATTTGCGAAAGTTTGCTCTTCGGTTGAGTCTTGTCGCGTGCCAAAGTCTCGTGTTTCCCCTCTCAGTTCAATCCCGGAGAAAACCGCGAAATCGGATTTCAAATCCGAGCCCTCAAACTCCTCCTTCCAATCTCTCAGGAAAAGTCTGGTTTACCTCCCTTTCACTCGGGCCGATTTTTCCCCTTCGGCCTTCTGTCCCCCTCTTCCCCCTCGGGCCGCCGCCGGCCCAGCACCTTCGGCCTCACCCCTCCCCGCTGGGCCGCGCCAGGCCGCTCGGCCCGCGCGCGCCGGGCACGTGCGCCG